>JAWWMO010000001.1:112771869-112808974 GCA_035047845.1 Dendrocincla fuliginosa
GCTACTGTATCCCATCATGGAACACTGAAGTTTTACAAAGTCCTCCTTAGTTTCATAATTTCACTTCAGGCAAATTTACAACTTATCAAACATACACAGGCCATCAGCATTTTTTGTCAGCAGCAGCAGTTTCACCATGCCTCCTGCATTTCATCAACTGAAAGGTCCATCCTACTACTTTGAGGGTGAAAATTTAAGACCTTTCTTGCACTGAGGTACTCAGATGCAAGTCCCTAAAATTGTCCTGAATAATGACTATTGAAAAAGACAGTGACAGTGTTCTTAATACTGTAAGCAAAGGTCTACTTCAGGATTACTGACTTCTCCAGCCTTTTAAAAGGTTATTCATTTTTCCTTCCTTGCTTACCCCTGGTGTTGGAATAGATCACTGCCTTGCTCTCGGGATGGTATAGGATGGGCATGGCATCAGCATTGCTGAGCTGCAAAGTGTCCCCGCTCTTCATAGTGTAGTGACCAGTGGTCACTGTGAACTTCACCTTCTGGGGAATGCCAGCCAAAAGGCTGTCTGGAGGAGAAAGCAGAAACTGTTAACAGATTCCAGAAGATGGTTACAATGCACTGCTAAGGTTTGTTAGCAGACAATTCATCACACGTTAGGATAACATACAAGTGTGAGATTTTGGTGTTATACAACACATTAAACCCAGCTCAGATACATCTTGTGGGGAAAACAGTTGTTTTAACTTGAGTGCCCAAACCCACTCTATCATAGATGATCTGGCTCACATACTGTGTAGCTCTGGCAGCACAGAATTCAGCAAAATAACCCCAAAGAATTTACTGAACATTTTAAGTTCCCTAGATTGCAGACAGCTTTGTATTTTTGCACCTGTGATGCCAGCCACACTCATTTTGTATTTACATAATCAATATAACAAGAATGCCAGAATGCACACAGAATCACAACTATCAATTTCACAATTGAAATATCACAATCAGGGGTGGCTGATTTGATTAATCCCCAATAGGCCTGTCCTTCCATCACCCACACATTGCAAACCCTGCAACTGGAATGACAGCATAAAAGGCGTATTAACCCCTCAGCTGCCACACTAAATAGCCTGAAAACAAAATCACTATTAACCTCCATTTATAAACTTTAATAAACTCTACAGCAAGTAATGTTCAGCTGTCCCTAAAAGCAATGGATATATTTAGTATTCATTTTTAACAAGTTTATATTACATTCTCTAGTAGAGAATCCCAGTTCTTACATATTTCTTGTAAATACCAAAGGGACTGCAGAATCATCTTAGGAGGAATTTCTTCACAGAAAGGGTGATTAGATATGGGAATGGTGCAGTCACCATCCCCAGAGGTGTTTAAGGAAAGACTGGACATGGCATTTTGCACAACGATCTGGTTGACATGGTGGTGTTTGGGTCATGGGTTGGACTTGAGGTCTTTTCCAAACTACTTGATTTTGTGATTCTGCAATCACAAACTTAACCAACAAGGAGCTCAGTCAATTAAAAATTTAAATATTCACTTCTAATCCATGTGGCAGCTCAGATCACACCTGGTATTTAAGTGACACAACATGTTCAAATTTATGTTCAAAAGTGACACTCCATGTCCAGAGCCAAGCACTGGAATGAGTTGGTGGAAACTAGCCATTACTGACAGGACACATCTAATGGATAATTTGAAAAGCAAGAATGTATTTTACACTCCAAACTAAGAGTAAGGCAAATCTGAATAACACTCAGGCCAGAAAACACTTTCTCTAGTCCCATGGGAAGACAGCAAGGAATCATGCAAATAACTTCAGTATAGCAAGTGCACCTACCAGTCATGGGCTCCACTTTGAGCTGGGGCTCCTGAGAATACACATCATACTGCACAATCGGGTAAATATGCAGGAGGACAAACTGTACTTTTCCCACTGAAGTGCACAGCTGCCTGAGCGTGAATGTCCCAGGTTCTTTGGCCTTGGAAGAAAACATTGGAATGCACTTTTCAGTTTAGGAAATGCTCCTGGAACAAATGCTCTGCTAAAGAACAGCTTGTTTTCTGCTCATTTTTATGGGGTACTTTGAGTCCATCAATTAAAACAACAGACTTGTTTTCTGAGGAAATGACAGGATTTTCACAAAGGAGCACTTTTTGCCCCATTAAGATATAAGTTTGAGAGTCTGATTGAAGGAAAACCAACATAATTAAAAAGTACTAACAATCAGAGTAACTAACATAGCAGCTATGCTGCCAATTTGTTATTTTGAGGTGCTTTTTGTCTTGTTTCTTGGTTGGTTCGCCCCCCAGTGCAACATACATGAAAAAATAATTATATTATTAAGCTCTTAAGTGATATCTGTGCCTATATGGCTAATTCATAAAAAAAATCATAACTCTTAGAGTTTTTATATAAGGCACAGCTTTCAGCTCAAGCTATTGATTTCATGCATTCCCCTGAGCACAAGTTCACAAAAAGTAGTACATACATATTTAATTTAAAACTCTTCCCTTACCCTGAATAATGGGATTCAGGAGGGTCTTTTATAATACAAAAAACAAATATGCAACATCTGCTAATACATTTATTCTTGATCCTATTTGCTCTCAGCTATTTCTGTTAGGGAATGGGCCACTTTACCAAGTGCAATAGGTAAATACCAATGCTGGGTATAATCAAATCTAAAGAATAAGTCTAGAAGTTAAGGAGAAAAGCTGTAACAACTTAACATTCAAACCTCACAGTTATTTACAGTTATTTACAAACCTCACAGTTATTTATATTATGCATTTTGACATTGAAGTCACTGCATTTTAGCCCTTGAATACTTTATAAACAGAAAAGAATGAGTGAAGTCTTTCCTAAGATATATACATACTTAACTCTTAACATGGCTTGGGAATATTGGTCTAAAGAATTCAGACAGTGCTTTCTGATCTTTTTTAAAGCTTGAAAAAAAAATACTGGAATATGGCTACCAGCATAAATAATGCTGATCATCCTTCTAGAATCTACAGAAAGAAACAAACTCCCTCTGCATTGTAGAAGCACAGTCACTCCTCTTTCTGCAGTAGTACTGCAGTTAAGCATTACTGTAAGAAAATATAGAAAACAAGTTGTCAGCAGTTCCTATCCTCTGGCCAGCTATGTAATCCAGTAGAAGTGACACAGTATATTACTACAATGATAACAGGTTAATGATAATGGGTTTTCAGTAAATATTACATAAATACTGCAGCTCAAATCTAAAGAAGCTTTCATCATGTTATTTAGTTAAAATAGATACTGTTAAAATTATAACATGCTCAGATTTTCCCTTTAAGGACAGGTAAGTCATGCTTTAAACAACTGTGTTGTAGGATCCACACTGAGCAGTCTTCCCAGGCAAAGTTCTGATCTTGAAAGGAATGTTGGGAAAATAGGAAAGTTTTAATTGTAAGCCTGTCCATCCTCCAGTAGCCACCGGATGCATGGCAGAACCAGGCAAATTTAAAGCAGAGCTCTACCTAGCTTTTCATCCATACCTGTTCTCTTGTTTTTCCAGATCCCATCAACCCACAAACCTGCTCAGAACAGTCTCTAACATTTCTTCTAGTAAGGCTCCTGAAATCCAGTTCTATATACATGTTATTTTATAGAAAACTGCATTTCCAGCCACCAAGGCTTCTGACATGTCCAAATCCCATTCCCAATCCTTTGAAAGGATCAGAAACCTAAAAAATTAGGTCACTAGGAAGTTCAAATGACATTATTGCCATTCCACATTGTGTCATGGGGGACGTGAGCTCAACTTCCACCTTGTGATACCTGCTAGTGCTTTCTGCCCCAATGCTGGAGGAATGCAAAGGCAGAGTATGTGAGCCTGTAGAAAGCTCCACTCTAAACATAGTTCTATGACAAGACAGAAATTTTTAAATATTTTTTTAAAAAAAAGTAAGTTAAAATCTCAGGTGTGGAGCACCTAAATATGCTAAAAATGCTAAAGAAAGCTCCTGTCCAGCTCTGTCTAGTTATCAATTTTCAGGCATCAGGAGTAAGTATGTAGAATCCTATTTCAAATTTTGTTTAAAAAAGGACCAAAAGGGGACCACAGCTGATTTGAGCCAATTAGAAAATGTCAAAGCCAGCAGGCATATTTCTCTCTTAACAGGACCCATACCCAACCCAATATAAAGGCTTGAAACACCTGTCACATTCCTCACTGTGCTGCCCCATCTCTTGTTAATCACTCATATGCTGCACTGCATTTCTCAGTGTTTTCTCACCCAAATTTTCCCTACACTGATATTCATTACTGTAGCATTGAACTCTTCCAAATACTTCCCTTTGAAGGGTTACAGAGGTGGGCAGGGAGATAGAAAGTATTTAAAGAAACCCAAAGAATAGAACAGGATGATATTTGAGGCCAAAAGCTTCTACTCCTGGAACACCAAATGAACGGTGGAGTCTCACTTTTGAAAATGCTTGGCATTTCTCTTCCTAGGACTAAGTCAGCAAGTAAATGCCTTTCCCCATTTCATTAGAACAAAAGAACAAACCACAGACTAGCAAGTGCAAGGCCACAGAATGAGGGGCAGTTAAAAAAAAGAACCCACAAAACCAAAGAGACAAACAATCCCACCACCACAACCAGCAGCTCTGGCACTCGGGGCCTGCCAGTTTCCAATTTACTGTGCTTACAGTAGCTACAAAGTGGGAACAGAAGTGATAAGCACTGCTGTCCTTAAATATTTCAGCAATTACTGGGAGCACTTAGCTTGCTGGGGGAGGAATGGAAGGAAACAAGGATTACTCCAAGTATTAAGCTGACTCAGAGTGTATGTGTAAGTCGGGAATGGAGGAAGTTTCATATCCAACACTGTATGGCAGAAGCAGGACTGTAATACCATTTCTGAGGGTGGCATTTAGAGTGGGGACACTCTATTTTCACATTTGTTCATGCAAATTTAGTCTTCCTATAGCAGAGAATCCGTATGTTCTTGTCTTCTCATTTCTTATGTGAATAAGATGACTAATGGGGGACATTTTAATTCTAACATCTAAATTCAAACATTTGTAGCTGAGCTTAACTTTATCACACTTCTGGCAGGCAAATTTACCACATTCATCAAGTGAAAAAGTATTTTGCCACCCTCTGCAGTGAAGAACAGGCTAACAGCCAAATTTAACCACACAATCTCTTATTAAAAGGCTGGAAAAAAGATTTCCATCAAAATTTTTAGACATTATTCTGAATGAGCTCAACAGTGCAGGCAGAGTTCATGAGCAGTACATTATATTGTGTAGGAATTTATCAGTTTAATCTTTGGCAGCAAGCATTAAGATGTTTAAAATAACTTTTGGAAGGCTGACTCAAATGATTTCAAATAGAATAGTCATCTGTAAATTTTAGCATGAACACAACACCATCCTTTCAAAGGATTCTGTGAAATGAAGATGTAGAACAGAAGAAAAGAAAGCCATAAAGGGAACAGATCCAAGTGTAATAGGAAGCAACACAGGTACCAGCAAGCTCTTCCTCAGCCCATGTTTTTAGTTCTTCTTTCACGAGTGCCACACTCACCAAACTATAAAAAAACCATACCTGAATATTGAACGTTATTTTATTGTCCCCTGGTTCCAGTATTAAGTTGCTGCATTTCAACACATGAGCCCCATCTTCTAAAGTGACCCCTGAGGGCATGTCCAGGGAGCTGCTGCTCTCTTGCCTTCGCAGCAGCATGTGCACGTTTTTGCAGATAATTCCTGCTGTGTTCAAAGAGTTGTCTGAGGGACTCCTTTCATACATCTCATAAAGCTCCAGTGCTGGCAAGTTGTTCCTTGACAAAGGAAAGCCTGCAATTTCATTTGGAAAGCTGATAACACCATTGGAAGTTTTGTGCTTCGTGAGCCACTCGGCTGTTTTCCTGTAACTATTCTTTTCAATGCTGAAGTGAACGTGGATGGCAATCTGATCCACCTGGACAGGGATGGGCATTTGGCTCAGCAAAGTCAACTCAATAGACAACTTTCCACCCACATGGACAACAGCATTTGGAGGGTCAAAATGCAGAGTTTTCAGCTGAGCGAAGGAGTGCATAGGCAATACGACCTTCTGACCTGGAAACACAAGAACAGGGATTTTGTGATTCTACAGTGCTGCTGGAGTTCAGCAAATCTCTTCTCTTAAAAAGTTGAACCCCTGGAATTAAAAGGATCAACGACATTTCACAGTGAATCATTTCACAACAAATCAATACTTAATATTTTTTATCTTGCAGAAGATTTAAAGATGCTGAGATTTGTTTTCTAACAGTTGCTTATACTACAATTCCAGTATGCAGGCTATTAGAAAGAAATAAATTAAGAGAGATTGTCCAAGCAGAAGCTGAACATTTCACTACAACAGAAAGTGTTCTAGATGAACACGGTAGCATAAAAGTGACAATCTTCCCAGAGCACAAAAATCGAGACCAAGTACAAGTTTAAGAAACTAGTAATCAGGCTGGTGCCTTGAGCCAGTAGCTTTACCACACAAGGTTTTTTCTCTTCTACATTCCAAAAAGAACACTGAGGCAGTACCAAAACTTAATTAAGGAACAAGTCTAAAATAACATAATACTTGTGGTACATCCCCTCATTAAGAAAAATGTCTGCATAAAAACGAACAGTTTCCAGATTGGAAGAATCCTGTATGAATTTGAATTAGAATTAATATCTGACAAGAAGATATTACTGAGGCAGCATGAAGAATAAAGAGAAGGGAGCGGGTGGACAAAATAATAAGCTGCAAATGGATGGGTACAGATCTAACATCAAAATCCTAGAAGTATCATCACAGAGATGCTATTTGCAAGATGGCAATGAGAGACAAAGGTAAGTTAGGAATTGGAAAAAAAAAAGAACACAAAATAAATTATGAACTGCCAAAGCAGAGAAACATAACTGAAGGAAAACAAAGACTCTGCAGCATGCAGGATGAAAATGTTAATTACTCTTTCATCTTTGACTACTCTTAAGTATTGCACTTTTGTAAATGTTTCAGAGATGACACCTACAGAACCATGTTGATTCTGAAGTTATACACAAGGTAATGAACTCAGCCAGGAAAAACCTCCCAATCCACTTTTAGGAAACGATCAGATCAGAGCAGCTTAAGTTTTAAGTATTTAAGAACCAGACTTACCTTGGTTCTCTACGTGCTGATTGGCAAAATCTAGAATTTCTTGGCAAAAGCTTTTGCGTTCATCTTCCGTTAAGTGATTATCACCAGCCAAAAGGCTGCTTGTTTGAAGGTAACTAAAAAGTTAAGGAAACATGAGATAGAAACCTATAGCAATTAGAAATCTGATTGAAAACAAGACAGTTCAAGTACTGCTATTCTAATCTTTAAAAACAACGCCTGCTGTTCATCATCACCACACTCTTCCACTAGAAAAGAATCAATGGAAGATTTATTGTCCTCTGAGAGTATTGCAGAATCTCAATATTACTTTTGCAGATCTACTAAAAACATGATCCATTATTAACCTGTGCAACCTTCTCCCACCTGAAGTGATTAGCAAGCATAGAAAATTCATTGTTTGATTATTATAAATGCAGCATGCAAGTTAAAGACCAAGTGTCTTGCATTACACTGCCCAACATTTAGCACTAAATAACCTGAGTATTCAATTTTATTCCAGTTTACTTGGCTGAGAATTTACCAGCGGTTACAGCATCACTTACCATAACTAAGTCATAAGACATTCTTTAAAATTTTAAGTGCTGAGGATACAAATGATCACTTAAATATTCAGCTAAGAATGCAATATTACTGGCTCAGATTCTTTGTAAGCATTTGCACTGAACCATAAACATTAAGAGTGTTTAAAAGTGATGTAAGAATTTGCAAAGAAGGCCAATATACATAATGTCTGTCTAGTTCTAAAAACACCCAAACAAACAAAAAACCAGGACAACAGAACAAGCCCCAGAATACATTGTATGGTGTCTGCTGAACTAAAGACAAACTTCACACTCTCCATGATGCACCATTCTCCAGAGCCTAGACATGTTTAAAACAGAGAGCAGCAGCCATATGCAAAAGGTGTTAAATAAGCCAGACTTTAAAAGGGTAAAAACTATAAAATAAATAACCCAACCCTCCCCAAATGAACAGCAACAATGGAAACACAAAAAAAAACCCCTCAGGTGTCTGATGTTTGGCACTCTCTACTGTTAAATAAAAGTTAGAGATACGTCAGAAAAATAATCCCAAGCATAATTTCTTCCAGGCTTGATTTCCCTGGCTCTGCCTTTTCCAGGATACTTTTCTATCTGCCCGAGGTGTTTCTGACATTCAGCCAGTTGCTTTCTTGTGTGTGTGACCAGCAGTGCCCAGCCCTCAGCAAGGTAAGTCTTCAGTGCTCCCTGAAGATAGACTTCTGCCTTCTGTGGACCTTTCTTCCTCCTTTGAAAATAAAGAAACGAGTACAGAGCAATGTAAGAACCTTTGCAGCCATGGAAACTCTCTATACCTTTTCTAAAAGCGATGATGGGAGAGGAACACTGCATGTAAGTGCAGGACAAGGTGCAGTGAACCAGTATGATCTTTATTTTGCTCTTTATGCAACTCACTTAAGCAGGCAGAATTGTAATTAATGTCAATATACCATGTCAATGAAAGCCTTCACATACAGAGCTATCCCAAGTCAGGGAAAATGAGGTGAAGGAGCTTCCACAAATGAGACAAAAGCCATCTCAAGCTTTTGACAGTCAACTAAAAATATGCTTACTCAAAAATTTTAAAGCAGAAAAATACTTTGATGAAAATACCATTTTATTTCCACACAGCAGTTCCATGGTAGCTTTTAAACCTAACATTGTACCCCCAGGTGAAAATTTAAGTTAACTTAGGAGAATCTGTAGCAACTAGAAGATTAGACTGCTTAAGTGAACACAGGTGAGAGGAATATCCAAACACGTTTTCCTATAAAAACACTTAGGACTCCTAAATACTTCTAAATAAGAAAAACAAAATGAAACAGAAAAGCAATGCAAGAGGTTTCCTCAGTGGATTTTAAGTGCAGGGATAAACACAAAGTCTATTTGGAAACCAGGAATGACTAAGTTTCACAGCAGGGGAAACAAACATTTTTGCAATCATAGCCTCAAATATGAAACTGATTACTCTCCAGAGACATGGTTTCTGGCTTTTTTTGGTATATGCAGACACATATGTAGTTAACTTTATTTATTATAGCCACTTCCTAAGGTGGCTTCTGACTTGTTTCAAAGTTTATAGTGAACTCTTGACCATGACACCCCACTGGCTTTTTTTCCATAAAAGAAAGAATGAAGCTAAAGAACACAGGGCAGTAAATTTCAAAATTACGAGGTGAGAATTAGGATTTGATATAAAGAGATTGCTGATGTTCTTTTTTTTCTGCAATACAGCCTGAAATAGGGTTTTTTTACATTTTTTAAATACTTTTTACAATTCCTATTTAAATACAGTGCATTTTCCCCAGAGATAATATTCAAACTTTTCTAATGCATTTAAAACATTTTAAATATTCACTTACATATAAAACTCTGCCAAGTCCTTTCCCACAAGCTTAGCTGAACGAATTCTTCCAATATTTGTGTACATTTCAATGGTGGCATGGGACAGATCCTGTTTGAAAGAAAAGAAACTATTTTAAGATACTAAAGCTACATAAATCCATATGGTATTTCACACAAACTCATAGCCAGTAATTAAGATACTAAAACAAAATGCCCAGAATGAGTCACATTTGCCCTGAACACACAATACAGAGCAGTTTGTAACCTTCACTTTTACTGGGTCATTATCCCATATTTGTGTTGTAACTACCAGAAGTAAAAAAAAACCAACCTATTAAAAATCAGGTAAGGCAAATTCAAGTGCACCAAAGATGAGATGTAGTTTCAAGCACTTATTTACATTTAAATCCTTCTGTCTCTTTATGAAAAGCACCTATTTCTCAGTGGCTGCCACTAGATTATCATTGCAGGACTGTGTAGTGTATCATTCCAGGATGCATCCCAGCAGAACATATTTACAATATCAGAGCTTTCCCCAGAGCCTCACAACTAATACTTCAAACCCAAATCAGCCTCACCCAGAATGTGGTACGTGATTCTTTCACTAAAGCTGCACCTATTACCATTACGTGTATGGAAAATTGTATTTAAACATACAATTAAATGCAAAATGCCAAGTTAAAATCAGAATAATTGTTTTCCCAAGAGTGCCTTAAAGGAATTTTGCTTGCAGCTACCCAATCCCAAATTGAATTTTATTACTCTTCTTTAAGCTCGATCACACAGCATCTATGTGTCACCTCCCTCACCTTGCCCTAAGCTTGTAATAACTGCAACAAACCTTTCTCACAAAATTTGTAGTTACAACACCCACTGTGTTCAACCACTAAACCTTTTTCTCAAGTATATAATAATCTCTGGCCAGATAAGTAAAAACATATCACATTTTGCCAGGACAAAGGCGAATGGCTGCAAACTGAGAGTGGTTTAGATTAGGCATGAGGAAGAAATTCTTCTAAGTGAGGATGGTGAGACACTGGCACAGGTTGTCCAGTGAAGCTGTGGCTGCCCCATCCCTGGAAGAGTCCAAGGCCAGGCTGGATGGGGCTTGGAGCAACCTGGGATACTGGAAGGTGTCCCTGCCCATGGCAGGGGTTGGAACTGGATGTTCTTTAAGGTCCCTTCCAACACAAACCATTTTATGATTCCATGATCATATTTACAAACCTGCAGCCTCTTCTCACTGACAGCAACCTGCCACAGAGGCTCATTCTCCTTCACTCAGTGTATTAAGAACTACTCTGTCCTTCAACCCAAATTCCTCAAGAGCTTTCAACAGCCTAAATATTTGCAGAGCACCTGTCAGAAAGCATCTATTACTATGGGCTCTTTCTCAGGCCATTTTTGAGTTTCTTATGGAGAGTCTAGAAAAATCACTTCTTTTTCATTTAAGAACTCACAACAATATCCTACAATGAACTCAGTGATCACTCCTTAACAGACTGGTATAACCGGAGAAGGCTTTGACACCAGCTACACATACAAATGAGAAGTTACATTTCCCCAAAATTAAGGTACAAGACAACCCCGTTGTAAAAGTTTTGAGTGTCTTAAAAATGATTCTGAAGTTGTTGCATAAGACCAGCCATTGATTGAGAACAAAGCCTTTTCTGGTAATAAAAGCTCATCACTTCTTGTTTTCAACATCTCTGAAAAGCTGCATTTTATTTTCCAGAATCATTAAAATTTTAAATGCAAATAAATTGTCTTAGCTGTGCCTGGAAATTTTAACTAGTTCTATGTTTTTCTCCACTGAATACATGGATTAAATATGGGTATATATAAAATGTATGTATTTGTGTGACACTACACAGAAAACAATCTTTTATAGTGTATCTGATGTCTGAATAGAAGTGCACACAAAAATACAAACAGGAATGGAGATTCTTTCACTGGCAAACACTACAGATCCCACTTAGTTTCTTAAATTTCTGAAGATACTCCTGAGTTTACCAGACATCTTCAGGTGCAAGTTGTAACTGAACAGGTAAGAGCAGCTGGCAACTCTGAAGAGTTTAGTTTTGGTCCAGCTACACAACTAGTCCTATAAAAAAATGAACAAAATGAAACCTAGTATCTTCAGAAAAAAAATCTTTTGAGATTGTAAAATGAACTATCACTTAGTTTTTAAATTTAAAAATAAAGTTCAGTTTTCCTCCAATTTTCCCCCAGAAATCTGTAATGGCAATGATGCAAATATAAGATATTTCTAAAGAAAATAATTTAAGGGAAAAAAAAGCCCAACAAAAACTGTCAAACCAAGCCACCAAAAAATCAAACTCAATCTTATGACAGTCAGACCTTTTTTGTCTTATTTAACAATCTTTTATTAAAAAAAGAAAAAAAAAGCAAAACCACAAACAAAACCACCTAAAATCATTACAGTGGCCCCTCAATACAGGAGCTGTCAGGAAATAAAGATGCACATTAAAGCACAGTGAGAATACTATGTTTCCATCTATGCCAGCTCCAACCCTCTTATCCACAGATGTCCCACAGTTAATATTAAAAAAAAAAATAATCAATAGCATGACTTTAACCACAAAACACCCATTGCAAGATGCAAACCTAAACCATTTAAAAGGTAGCTGAGGCCACACATCACTATCCTTCTGGGAAAGAATCAGTTAATTCTGCATTTGGGACAGCAGCATATGACAGCCATGACATTGGCCTTTTTAATATCTAAGTATTCATACTTACCTCCAGCTCATAACTGCAAATATTAAAGTTAATGCAAATATTTGAAACCTGGGGCCTGTGCAGAGCTCTGGCTGTAAAACAAACCAGCCTTGTTGTGTTCAGTGTGCAAGGAATAACCTTTGATACCAAAATACTGAAACACAGATTAATGTTCTCAATGTATTTTCCAAGGTTTGAAAATTTTGGCCCAATTCAATCTACAGTGCAAACACACAAGACTAATTTAAATAAGCAAAACTCATACTTACTAAGTAGTGTTTTTCAAAAGCTTCTACAGATGATAAGGCCTCTTTAAGTTTCTTGTAAGGGCTCTGTGATGCATTGGCTTTAGAAAAAGCAGAACAAGAGGTGTCACTTACAAAGACATTCTTGGATCAGCCTGCCCATGTCCCACCCCACCCCATTCCTGCTTTTTCTTCAGTACAAAGGGGAGAGAAAACTTAAAATTAATTTTATGCAGGAAATGTCACTAACACTTAGACACAGTTTCTTCCCCAGGCTCTAAAATAAGATAAAGAAAGACTGTTTTACATGCACACGTGAGTGATGTTCAGGGCAGCAGGGTAAGGGCAAGCAGCAATATAGTCACTGTACTGACTTCCCCAGACTTCTTCCATGTACAACACCCAATTCCACTCAAATGCCATATCATGGCAAAAGTAATACTCTCACAACTCCCCATTGCTGGGTTTATAGAATAAAAAAGCCCCTGATTTAAATAACTACAGCAGGCACCATAGCACTGAATTAAGATACATTAAGGGTAAGTGAAGCATCAACCTGTCAGCTAATGCTTCAAAGGTACTAACTGTTCTAGCATATTTAACATCTAAAAGCTTCTTTCCATCAGAAATATCTTGCAGAGTGACAAAATCCCCAAGGAGTAAATAAATGTTATTGTTCAGCCACTCAATACCACTTCAACTCAATATCACTCTGTAGCTCCAGCTGCAGGTTATCTATTTGCATCAGATCAAGGATGCTCCATTTGTTTTTCAAATAATTTTATTTTAAATACTTGTCTGAAAGTATTAAAAACAATTCAAATCCAGAACTTTTCAAGACCATTTACCTAAATGCTGATAAAAAGGAACGTTAATGGAAAAACTTCTACTTACAACAGTAGAGTTGCATTGATAATTTAAAATACTAGACACACATTAGAACTTTATCTCTTATAAATTCTTTTATCAATATAGATATAAATATATATATAGGTACACCTGGAAATTCTTATTACTGATGTATTTATATGTTATACATTTAAGGCAGTGTCAGTTACTGGAAGGGATGGGTACATTCCTGGTAGTACCTGTTTCAGGGCGTTCTGCTCCCAGCCCTGCTAAAAGATCCACAGTTCTGTTCAGGTCTTCTGAATTGGGTCCCTTCTCTGACACAAGTCCACACAGATAACCCAGAGATTTTAACTATAAGAGAAACCAGATACTCACTTTCAATAGTCTATAAAATCAACACAAAACTCCTTTTACTCTATTACATCATTCCTACAATACATTTCCATTGCTTTCATATTATGCTGCATTATAGGATCTGTGTTAAAGTTGCTTCATGGGAAATAGAGAAGCTTTCAAAAGTAATTGTTATTCTCACATTGGGAAATTAATTTATTAAAGAATTAAATTGCATATAAGTTACTGACTCAAATATTGGAATATACATGCATATACATATATGTCCCTCCATGCATAACACCTAATCTGAATAAATCCTTCTGGTTTTCCATATAAACATGGACAAAGCTTGAGATGTTTGGCAGCAATGACAAGGATTACTTCTAATATCCGTATCTGTATTTCTGAAAACTCTGTAATCAAGAAATGCAGGCAGTCTCCAGTATACTGAGATTAGACAGCTTGCAAATTCACCTCAAGTACTGTATTCAGGTGAAAACCTTCCTGAAAAAAGGATTAGCACAGCTAACAGTGTTACCAGAGTTAAGTACCATAAATCCCCTTGTAGACAGCAGCTGGTTCTATCAAAACATTGGAGACAGAGGAGGATATTGTCTTAAAGAAGTTCAGATCTATTGGCCATTTGGTCAATTCACTCAGAATAATCACCTACAAAGGTAAGTCCGCAAAAGAATAAAGGTCTTGGCTTGTCCTGTTATTCTACACCATAAAAAATAGGGATGGACATTAACTTCTTCTTTTGAATTTATTTTAAACTCCACTTGGTTTTGTCACTAGTTGCGAAATCTCTTTCATTCAGTCTGTTCCACCTTACTGCGACTCATTATCCTAAAATTCTTCCTTTTACCCTTTGCTTTAGAAAAATGATGAATGGGAGGAACATTTCCAGCTCAGGTACAGAGAAACATCTAAGGAGCATGGGAAGAATCTGATGCACCCACTGCCACTTCAAACAATTCTTTGCTTCCTTTATTCTGATCACACCCTCATCCCTTTTTCTTTTTTTAAAAGGTAACTCCTCAAGGTCAAATTGTACTTCTCTACTTTTGCAATAAGACCTCCTAGGGTCAGTCACAGGATTCTTAAGTCTACTGAAATATGAGCAAACCATGATTAAAATAAAGATAAAATATTCTACAGGTTATGGAAACAGGCGGATGAGCATACATTGGTCTTCTGAAACATCCACAAACACCACTGCATCCTATTTCAGTAGTTTCTGGAGTTTATCTTCTTTCTAAAATGTTTTTCAACAGTGAAAAGCAGTAGCAACCTTAGAAATCAACTCTTTCATAGAAACAGAATAAGTGAAACTTTAAAAGGCATTTGTATAATTCGTGAAGCAGCTTGACCATACTGAAAAGGTCCCTTTGGAATGTTTATGATGAGGGGTAGTAACTGAAAAATTGGAAGTTATTTGCCTCTTTGACAAGATGACAAGGGTAACAGTGAAGTCAGGGATCTATTACTACTGTACTAACACACTGAAGAAATAACTGTGTAAACAGATTGCTGGAATCTCTGTTTATAATGGTAAATGCATCCAAATCTGGGCAGCTTTTCCTGCTGGAACTGAAACTGGTTCTTCTCTCAGTCAACGTAGACTGACCCCCTTATGGACTTTAATCAAACTAATGTTTAATTATCAAATTAGTGATGAGGAAGAGGGAGACAAAGAGAACACACCCTTGCTATTCCCAGGTCTCATCTAACAGTGGAAAAAAGTGGATATAAACCTGGATGCCTCACCTAGACTAGACTCAATACAATACACAGAACCCTGTATGAAGTAAGTTCCACAATAAAAAGTGCAAAACCTCTTCCATGCAAGCAAATTCTCTATTTCAACATTGCAATACCACTCCCCAAGACACTGTTTACTCACCTTCTCAGTGGCATAGCTCCATAAGCCAACTGTGTGGGAAACATTTGCATCTATTTGAGCCCTATCACAGCAGCCTTCTATCCTTTGTAAGACTTCCAAACAACTCAAAAATACCCAGCAGTCCAAAGCTCCAGGAGGAACTGAGACCTGAAGACAAACAGATAAAATTAACTAGGAAATAAACATTAGTCAGATGAGAAAATACTTCAGCAAAATAGTTTTCTTGCTACAACATAACAGGACCTTTTGGAAGAGCTTAACTCTAAGAATATACAAAGCACAGCCCAACTCTCACTGCTCCTGAATAATTTAAATATATTAGTTAATGAAACAAGGAGAGATAAGCAACTAAACAGTGATTATATTTACTAGATTTGATACATTCACCAAGATGAAAAACAAGCAAAGGAAGACAAGTACTTGGAAAAATTCCAAAAGTTTGAAAACTAAGCCAAAGGAAATTAGAGTTTGGGAAAAAATTCTGTAAATAGACTACTACTTTCCTAAGGAGATATCGGATCTAACGGAGACTGAAATTAAGAGTATACTAATGAGTGTTAAAAAACCTGGAAAAAAATCTAAGTTTCTTTCACAACAATAAGTTTATTCATCAAAGGATAAGACATCTGTCATGGACAACTAACTAAAAATGGAGATGAAACAAATAAATAAAGAGCACACCCAAAAAGAGAAAGATAGGAGAGTGATACTAGAATATTTTCAAGAATCAAGATAAAAATGAGCATAACCAAAGATCTAGAATATAATCCCAAAATGGTATCTCAAAATCCTGTTCATAAACAATGCAAAAAATATGCCTTTTAGAAAGATCATGAAAGTCTTGAAACACTTAATAGACTAAGTGATTAACATGATAGGAAAGTTCAAAGTACATGCAGAATGCATAATAAAGATCTGAATTCTGACAGAATTTTAAGGAAGATAAAAGGCAGTAAGAACAGAGAAGTTTAGATTTCTGCTGTCTGTGTCAAGCCATGTTCAAAGATTTGCCTGTATTAAGAAAAAGGATCACATCAGGGGTAACTACGTGCTATGCACAAATAAGTGTCACTGTCTCACAGTCTCAACACCTGCACTCAGTTTGGGTCACCCCAGCAAGAGAAAACAGCAGAAATAAGAGACAATGCAGAGAAAAGCCCCAAACATTGGGGGCATGGGGTAGAGCAAAAAGGTGAACTGTAGGAAGTACCCTCAGAGATTTGGAAAGGCTGCATGTCCTTATTTTGGAAAGAAAAAAAATTCCACGATATACACAGAAAACACAGTATCTATGGGGATCACCCATTAGTTTTTGAATACATGAAGGTGTCAGCAATGCATCTGAAGGAGATTTTCCGGTTTTAAAAGCAGGTGAATAGATGGAACTTACTACCACAATGTCAGACAGGCAAAAGTTAGCAGCTACTGTTATAATGGTACAGATAAAACTAACAGAGAACCCATGAGGTGAAGGGCATGGATGAGTAACAAGGTGATATCCTTAAATAATCTCATGCAAACTGCACTGCTGTTAAAAATCTATTTCAATTCATAGGCACCTCTGGTCACACATGAAGGGTGATCAGTGCACAACCACCCTAATAAAGCATCTTTAAGAGGATTTAAAAACACCAGCAGAAATTAAAGTGTGGGGGGAAGAGAGGTAAAGTATGAAGGCAAGAGATAGGACAAAGCTTTGCATGCTGTCCCTTGTTTCTTTTTCTTCTGTCACTGGAGGAGCTGCCAGAGACACAGACAAAATGCTAAAGAGCATTATTGGGCACCACAGGGAACCACAAAGTAAGAACCACAAAAGGCTGCATGGCAGCAGGAAGCCCCATTGCAGATACTGTTTGTGGTTCAAAATGTCTTAGTTTTGCTAGCCTGCATAACACAAATTAACACATTTCCTTCAATACAACACTGCTATAGATTTAAATGATGGGAACTGCAGTTCAACATAGTGGTAATAAATGAAAGGAGCTTAAGAAGTCACCTTTCCAGGGGAAGACTAAAATACTTTCACCAAACACAGGCTTGTTTTTCAGATGTGATGTCTCCAAACACATCCTCATGATGAAATAATCAACTGCAATACAATTATTACCCCATCATTTTGAGACCTCACAGCCAGTGCTTATTGTACTCTGGTCACTGACAGCTAAACATCAAACATCTTGTTAGATCATCATTGGATAAAATCATTCACAAAATGGAATATATTACACTGACTCACTTCTAAAAGCTTGAGTTCCTGCACGCAGTTGTGAAGAAGCTCCAGTGCTCGCTGGGAAACCTCCCATGGCCTCTGCAGGAAGATTAACAACGTGCACTGACGGGAAAACAGGTAACTACGCAGGTCCAGGAGAGTGGCTTCTTGATTCTGAATTAGCTCTCTCTTCTCCATGTCTATTGGTTTGCGCAGAATTAAACCATTCCAGCTCCTCACTGGCTGGCAAAAAAAGGTCAGCCAGTTTGCACCATCTAAGTAAATAAAGCCAATATCCAAGAATCAACGACTGCTTTCTATCAAACCCTCTTCACCCTCCTCCAGAATTTGTGAGGTGGCTTAGTCCTTCTCAGGTTTATCATATGGATAAATGACAATAACTTCAAAAACAAAACAAACAAAACAGCAGAACTTCCAAAGCTAGGTAAGAAAACTCAAGTTTCAGAACATTCAAACACTATAGGCATTTTGCCTTAATTGCACATTTGTCCTTAATATAGTGACAATCAGTTTGCAATTTATTTCTTAGCAACTAAGCCTACCTGAAATACAAAACAAACAAGATTTATCTACTTAAGCATTTCTTACTCAGCCATCATGGATAGATGTGCCCCCACTTCCAGCTATCACATTGGGTTCAGTCAGCACAAACATGTTTCACTGCAATAACTCCTGCACTATATTTTTACCAGATTCATAACACATACCCTATTAAAGCTGTTATATAACATGTGCTCTAGCTCATTAAAACTGTTTAAAGTCATTTGATACTTCTTGCACAGTAATTTTTCTTGAAGAGAAAGTTAAATCTTCTGTAGCGCAGATTAAGCACTTACTTCTCCTCAGTTTCATAGTGATTACCCAACATCTCCTGTAATTTGAGGCAGCACTGAATGCATTTCTCTGGGAAGCTCTTTACTGAAAAACTTAGCAGTGAGCTGTGAAAACAGCAGCTGCATCTCAGACAGATCAATACCTGGGTAATTACATAGTTCAGGCTCTGCTTATATCATCCCATAAGAGCAAAACACAGGTTTTCATTAAAAATTGCTTCTAAGCCTCAGAGATGAGAAAAAAAAACTTCAGTATAACTGAGGGACACTCGAGTTTGCACACAGCCTAAAACAAGAGCACAAACTGCCCAGGGCATCCTCACTGAAACTCCCATGCACACACATGGCACCCAAAGCACTGGGCTGCCCAGCAGAGTGGAGACACTGAGACACTTTAACATTTATTTCACGTTTTAAGGCACTTACCACCAGCCCCGAAGTTGACAACATATTGAGAAAACAAGGCATCCAGTTCGTCATACTGCACTAGTGCATCCTCAAATTGCTGCAGCATCTCAAAGACAAAGGCCAGTTCTTCCTTTTGACACATAAGCAACACAAGGAACATGTTACTGATATTATTCATACTGGAATTACAGCCTGTTCCCCATCCAGAGCTCTGGGAACTACTTTTTCTAACATTCTCCCCCTTCCAGTATCCATACACATAGGAATACCTGCCACTGAAGCAGATGCACCATTTCTTCCTAATACAGGGAGACTCACAAAAGCAGATTAAGTCATACAGCTATGTCAGTAAATCCTGATTCACTACAAGATATTGCTCATACGTCTATTAAAAGTTTGAATTTAAAAATAAGTAAACAAATAATTGCTGAAGACTCATTTCCCATAATAACAGATTTTTCCTCTCTGTTTATACTGTGAAGGCACCAGTTGCAGTGTATTAATAAAGCTTCCTTTGTATATAGAGAAGATCCAAACTAATATGCAGCAAAAGTCTGAGAATTAGATATGTCCTAGCCAAGAGGTAGCACATGCAGTCAAAGGAGACATGAAGATGAGGTGGAGAACAGCCCTGTACAGAGACCAAAAAATTCCAAAGCAATAAGGACCTTTAATTTTATTGAACAAGAGTTTCTTTCTTTTACCTAAATCAGGTAAAACAAAGATATATATATATAGAATTCTTAAAAAAAAAAATTGAATCCAAGGCACTCTCATCTGAATTACTTCAAAATAGACACTTTTCTAAACATCATCTCCATACATACTGATAATAACCTGAACAAAGAAAACAGGAATATCCATATTAAATACCAGGAATGGGACATTCACCCAAAATCCAAGAGCAACTACTAAAACACTTTCTAGATACAATTGTTTGCATCAGTTGAGCTTCATAAAACTTTGACAGGCTTGAAAAGATTCTGCTTCTTTAACAGTAGGAAACTGTATTACTGTATTAACTGTATTACAACATAACACCAATCTGCTGCAAACAGGATCTAAAAATGCTTTTAAACCAGTCTTCATATTTCCTGCCCCAGCACTCAAAGAATGATCAGAACATTAAAAGTGCCAGTACAGCAAAAAAAGCACCATTATCAAAACCAGGACTCAATTACTTTCTTCAAAAACAAGAGACTCTCACCTGGACCATGAAATACTCGCAGAAGCTCCACCCTGGCTCAGTCCTTTTCTCTCTCAAAGTTCTCATGTCATCTTCAAACTTGCCTAAGTTTTTGGTAAAAGACATGAGAAGCAATGTCCTGAGTTTGGTCAGGAAGGCATTCCAAGATTCCTGAGAACGGGAAGAGTCTTTCAAAGGGTCAGAAAGTACCACACATCTGTAAAAAGATTAATAAAAATTATTTTTGAGGAGGAAAACCTACAATTCTCATATAAATGCACAGTTGAATACTGTGCATACCTGACAAATTCTGAGTGAACGCAATTTAGTTTTCCATTCCACATTAATTAGAGGAAAAAAATAAGTTTGAGGGTTATGTTTGATTGTTTGGAAGTGGGTATATTACAATTTGGGGTTAGGCTTTTTTTTGGTTGGGGTTTGGTGGCTTTTTAAAAATTTTCCATGTCTGTTTAAGTCTGTGATATAGTTTATGAGAAGACTTAAGTGTTTTCCACAAAATAAGTATTCTAAAGCTTTCTTCTCATGCAAATAATGGATACATTATTCCAATTACTTAAACATAAGTAAAGTAAGTAATACTGTAGCTGTCATGGAAAAAAGTCTGCTTAGCAATACAAATCAGCAGAACAGTAATTACAGTTACTCCTGGTAAGGATTATGCAAAATACAAATCAAAGATCCATAAGATCACATCGAGTCAGCCTTTCCTAAGTCACTTAAAGTAATCATCCATAATATATTCTTGCAATATCTCAATTTGTTTTGACACATCCTATGTGCTAAAACTTCACTGCTTTTTTCAGGAAATAAACAGATCCCATTAATTCAAATATAAATCATCCTTTTTTAGAGCATTATCTTTCCTCAGTTTTTCTATCACAATTTAGTAACATTCAAAAAACAAACAGCATTTCCAAAGGCAGGAAGATCTCTCCTCCAAGTGAAACTATTTCTGGTTAGAGAATTCTATAGCAAAATGATTAAGCCAAGCCAATTAATCAGTTAGAAGCCAAAAGCAAACTGATTCAAAGTTGTTCCAACTATTTGCCCAAATAAGCCTGTAATACACCAAACATTAGGTACAAAGAAAGTGCTGCCAGTGTGTCACAACGTGCTGACCTGCCAGTCACTGCCAGCTCACACCAAGGTACAAACAGTGCTTCCCTCTACCCTTTTCAACCTCAAATGTGTTCCTTGTCACTCATTCTGAGGGGGAAAGTCCCCTGTTTAAAGTCAATTCTTAAGGTTAAAAGAAAAAAATAGGTAATTTATAATAGATCCAGTGCAATGTTTCAGAATAAGGAAGACAGTAAAGTTGGTTTAAAAGTAAGATTTGTGTCTTTTTTTGGCTTTAATGAAAGCAGTTTCAATTATTCATTGTCAACTTCCTTAGAATAAAAACACCTGAAGCAAGTGGCCTGAAGTCAATTATCTTGGAGTGGAAAGGTGATTCAGTGAATAGCAGAAAGTACAATGTCAAAAAACAAATCCTATTTGCTTCATATTCCCTCCTCACCTCACTCCCACTGCCTGTAACACTGCTAACACTTTTGCAAGCACCTAAGCAAACAAAAAACCATGAAGGTCAAAAAACTGATTATCATCACACTGTTCCCCTTAAACCTCTCTTAGCCAGGAGGAGATACTTGAAATCTTTTTGAAACAGATTTCAAAGCCACCACAAATCCAGGAAGAACTGAAAATAAACTTCTCCCTTTATTCTTTGTGTCAGTCTTCTTCAAAGCACAGATCCTACAGTGGCGTCAGTCTGAATACTGGACAACAAGGAAAATCCTTAAATGAGCAAGGAATCTGTTACAGAGGGACCCAAGTTTTTTAAATCAGCACATTAGTCAGAAGATTAAAATGTTTTCAAGTAGAAGAATGCTTACCTGTCACTTTGTTTGTTACAGAAGTCATTTCTTATTTTATCTACTATAGAGGTTCGGGGAAGGATGTTTGTTTTGTTCTTTTTCTTGGCATCACTCTCCACTACCACAATCAGCCAGTCCACTGAGCTGTGAGCTTTGAGAACATTCTGCCACTTGGTGATGTCATCCTTGACTGTAGTTTTGTACACTTCCGTGTCCTGGGATGAGAAGTGGTGAATCATCAAATCAAACACACATTCTGAACCATTTCAAAAGGCAGGTTTTGTTCCACAACAAGGCAAACAGAAGTGGAATTAGTGACAGTAAGTGCGCTTACCGTAAGAAATCAAATCAGGTAAAGCCTGATAAAGTTTTCTTCTCTGAATGTAATTTATTTCTAGTACTAAATACTTCTAGTATTTAACAGTAAATATAGCTTAGTATTTAGTACATCATCACTCCTTAGATTACTGAAATTAAGATTTCTAAACATAATTTAAACTCTTATTTTACATATTCTTGAACTCTACAACAAAAATATGTTTGAAATTGCAAACTGTTTTTTCCTCACATAGGAACAGAAATTGGGTATTTGTACCTTCTGCACCACTCAAACCTAAACCTGTTTAAAAGCTTTTCCATAAAAACAATAAAAACAAAACAAAAACACAGAAGCATCATTTGGCATTTTTTTGGCTTCTGGGTTGATTTTTACAGACCCATCCAGATAATTCTTAAGGCTGTTCTGGATACTTCCTGATTTTTGATCACATGTTATCTGTGTCCTTCAACTGAATTATTAATTCATAACAGAGACAAACCAAAGAGCAGTGAACTGTAGTAAAACAGGATTAAGATATTCCAAATCTTGACCAGGTTAGGTTGCTGACATGCACTAATACCTGACACATATAGAAGATGGAACTAAAGAAAAAATACATCTCTTTAGATGTCAGTGCATGAACAGATCATAACTGAACTACTCTGGCCACATCTCTGTATTATGAAATAAGTGCACTGTGCTACTGCAGCAACACTGTTAGATCCTGGGTGTTTTTTGTGACAAAATACTGAAAACAGGTTATGCAAATGCCTGTCCTTTTAGTGTCAAATAACATTACAAAGAAATACTGGTTATGGCAAAAACTACTCAAGCTGCCTAAGTTTTGTTTCCAATAACATTAGGTGTGTAGGCTTGTGCAATGCAGGCTTAATTGTTTTGTCTTTCTGTTTGTGCTGTCTGTTATTGTCATTTGATTTGCATGCTTATTTGAATAATTTCACTTTTAAATCCGAGTGCTCAGTTTTTCACCATGTTTTCCTAATACTTACACAACATTCTGTCCAATAAATATGAAGAAAGGGAAAAGTCAAAAGGGCCTTATTCCCTTCTTTGGGTAGTAGCTCCTCTTTAAACTGAACAAAGTTAGATTCTAGATGAATCATCTTCGGAGCACGGCCATAAGACCTGCAGAGTTTGAAAACTGAAATTAGTGGACAAGACACACACAGCAGAACACAAAAATGAACATACATTTTGGGAGAGGGGAATAGACTGAAATACTTTGGTGTTGGAACCTCACAAACTATGCTTACTGCAGTTTGTACAAAGTTAACTAGAATTTAGTATCACTTGAAGAGGTAGAGGCTCCTTTCTGAAGAAGAGGAGCTAGAAGCTCTTCAACTTTCATTAAGAGAATTTCTGAATCTCTAGGACCTCTACAAGTGCAAAAACAACAAATAAGAAAATTCCTAAATATTTTTTACAGTCACAAAACAGTGCCATACCCCACTTCCTGAAGGGAAGTACATCTGATTCCACATAAGTTCTACCTATATTCTCCTTAAGAAGAAAGCATGTCACTTCCAGAACACAGCTGCCAAAATACCTCAAAGCACACCAAGACAAACCCACAAACCACAAAATCAACAACAGAAACACAGCATTACCATCATTTTTCTTTAGGTGAAGTTGAAGGGTTGAAATGCTCATCCTGAAGTGTACAACATTTACTTTGATTATCTAATTTTTTCAATTTCTTCAAGTCAGTTGATCTATTCAACTCAATTTATGGTAAGAGCTTCTCAGAACACAACAGAAGTCCAAAAACACACAATGAAACAGTATCACAATAAAAAACATAAGTTTACCTCCTCCATTCCATGGGTTCTCTAGGAAGCTGCTGAGAAAGTGTAGGATACAAGGAAGTAAATAAATTCTGATCTCCAGCACCTGAAAGTGAAAGGCATTAACCTATTAGTATGTGCAAATTATTGAATATAGATGAGTATGTTACACTACTAATGGTTTGCTGTTTTATTAAAACATGTCATTTTGTCTGCTGTGTGGAAACTGGAGTGCAGCACTGAACTAGGTTTTCTAAAATCACGTGCTCTAATGAGCTAATACAACATGATACATATACTGTCAGAAACCTCCTGTTATGGTTTTCCACAGAGCTACATAATCCATATACCAAAGAGAGTATCATTCATATATACAGCTGGTCCAACTCCAAAAACTAAACAAGCAGCTCCTTAGCCAGAGTCATTGACTAGAAAAACCAGTATAATTAAAAATCTTCAAGAATTTAACCTTCCCATACCAGGCGACTGTTTAGACAGTGGCTCACAACACTTTTGTAACAGCCTACCCTGAGAAAATTTGCTTTAGCACATGTTCTGTGCTTTATTGGGTTTGATTCCTCTCTCCTCATTATTCTGGGGCTGCTGTTAATACAAAAAACCTCCCTGACCACCACGGTGTTCTTGAGGTCATCAGAAGTGTGAGGTCTGGCCCTACACTGACATATCTGTGAGTAGGCTTAAATCACTTCAAACTACATTCAATACATCACCACTGCAGGGTCTACCATATGAAAAAAATATATTATCACTATCACTAACAGTTCTGGTTTTCTTTTGGGTACTGGGAGGATGTGACAAGAAAAAGAAAGGCCTAGAGTCTTTCCAACTTCTGCTGGTTATCAGAATCTTTAGCAAAGAGATACCAAAATGTGGAACAAGGTATTTTGTCAGGCATGTTTCAGTCCAAACTGACCAGTCAACCACACTAGCCAAGGCATAACAACCAAGGAGTCTTTATGATACTTATATAAAAGACATGGCATTTGATGTCTGGCAAAGACACACATCCAAATGAGAAAGGTGTAAGGTCAAAAATATATTTGCCACTGCATTTGTTCTTAGTTTTAAAAGCTGATGTGTCACATGCCGTCTCTGAATCTGCTAGAATGAGGATGTTTAATGGCATTGTTTACTAGATCTCTCATCTGCACATTGCCCTTCCTGTACTTCCTCCTTATTGCCTCATCTTTGGCCAGCTACATCCTCCTCTACCAGACTGCAAGTTAATTCTTGAAAAACCCTTTATTCCCTGAGATGAAGAGCTACATTTTCCAATTAAGGTTTTAACAGCCATATGGGCAGTTTTGCTGTTTCCTGGTTGTTTTCCACCTGTTTCCTTTTCACAATCATCTGTCATTGTACAGCCCACTAGAAACAGGAAGATCATCTTCTCATCTTCCTGTGGAACTGGAAGCTACAGCTGGAGAAGTACCTGACATCCCTTCTCCTCCCTCCCACCACACAATCCCACCTCCAGGCACACAGCCAGGCATTCCCTCCACAGTACTTAACATGCTTTACTTTATCTTGGAAAACCTTTTCCAGTCCACTCACCTTTTCCAAATTTACTCATATACATTATTTTGACTGACAGTATTAGCATAATTCTATCACCACACAATAAACTAAAAAGAAAAAATCAAATTTTACAGGTCTGATTAAATGGCAGAACAGGCAAAACCAGCTCTTTTGACGTCTGACCACATCAGCTATTATTAAACAACACAATTTCATACAGTAGCTAAAAACCAAAATAAAACCCACCACTCTACTTTCAGTTCTTTAGGCTTAAGTCTCCAGAAAGCACTTTATTCTTGACTCTTCACCTCCATCCTGTCTGAATTAAGTGTACCATACCAAATGTTATTACAGACTACAAACAAATGCCTAAATGGATACCAAAACAAGTGTTAAGTAGTATTGTTAATGCTGTTTTATACCAAGTTACACCTCTGTGAGTGAGGCCATGGAGAACAGTCTATTGATTTGCAACTTATTACTGCCCACAGAAAGTGAAACACGGCTTAGTGATTTAACAACAGCTTGATGACCACATCAAAATGAGAGCCCATGAAGCTTCGAGCCCCATGGAGAGAACAAACCCTGTATTTTACCTCTGGAGCACAACAAAGCATTGTCTGTACTGCACCTAAAAATGTAATGTATGCTATGGAAAAAACCTCCAGAATTCAGCATCTTAAATAAAAAGGACTACTCCAGAATACAGAGCAACTACTAAAGGATCATGTTTAAGCACCCTGCTGTTCCATACAGCCACATCACATTATCAGCTTAAGAATGGTATAGTCATTTTAAAACCAGTCAGTTTTTCCTCCTGCACTGGTTTTGCAGGCACATAAAATACACACAAGAATGTGCTTTATGATCAAGGCAAGACTGTCCTCTAGGATTATAAGAAAAGGGAGAACAGACCCTCAATGCAAAATGCATTGTCTGTCTCTTGAACACAGACCAAACACTGCTACCACATATTATCAACACCTAAAGGGCTGTGAAATTTCAGGTTCTGCTCAGCTAGACCCTCTATCTGCTGTAATCAGAATGTTTGAGCTGCTCAAGTCAAGAACATTAAAACTGAAGTTATCAGCAGGCAACACTAGCACAGCACTGACACAGGACCTACATCAAGACTAACAAGTAGCAAGGACTTGTATCTGACAGAATTCTATGAATTATGAATAAAACATTCCCAAACCACACGTAACCCTGGAATTCAAACAGAGCAAACCAAAAAACCTCTGCACAAAAATCTGAGAATTGCTTCAAAGATTTTATTGTAGGGTTTTTTGTCAGGTTTTCTTGGGAGCTGGAGGGCAGGTTGTTTTAGTTTGGAAAAAGAAGGGAAAAAATCCAAATGACAATTCCACTATATCACAGCAAAGTCATTTCAGTGGATGGGTCTCATCTCATCTACTGAACCCTTCTGTGACTGTCAGGAATAGGGGAAAGCTGCCCCCCATCCAGAGTGTAAATGATGATCAGATACAACTGAAAAGGAGAAGGAAGGATGTGCATATATGGGAAAGAAAAGTAATTCTGGAATCCTATCATAACTAAAATTAAGCACCCTTCTAGAGAAAGGCTTTATTCTTTTAGAATGAGCAGATTTAAATAAGACTCAAATATCCAACAGAGATTATAACTAGTGAGTAACATTAAAGTGTCATCCTTTATCACTTAAAACATGAGAAGAAAGGACAAAGCACCTGTTTTCTTTCCTTCCACATTACAAAGTTCAGAAGGCAGGGCCTTTGCCACTTATCTAAACACTTCACAGACTGTGGGCGGGGAATGGATTGATCACAGCCCTGAGGAGCAGCTCCACATGACCCAGCAATGTGCACTGGCAGCCCAGAAAGCCCAACATGTCCTGGGCTGCATCCTGGGAAGTGTGAGCAGCAGGTCACAGGAGATGGTTCTGCCCCTCTGCTTTGCTCTTGTGGGACCCCATCTGCAGTGCTGCATCCAGCTCTGGGTCCCCCAGCATACAAAGGGCACATTGGGGCGGGTCCAGGAGACCACAAAGATGCTCAAAGGGCTGAAGCACCTCTGCTCTGGAGACAGGCTGGGAGAGTTGTGGTTCAGCCTGGAGAAGAGAAGGCTCCAGGGAGACCTTAGAGCCCCTTCCAGTGCCTCGAGGGGCTCCAAGAGAGCTGGAGAGGAACTCGGACAAGGGCATAGAGTGACAGCACAAGAAGTTTGAAACTGAAAGAAGGTAGGGTTAGATTAGGTATTAGGAAGAAATTCTTCCCTGTGAGGGTGGGCGGGCCCTGGCATAGGTTGCCTAGAGAAGCTGTGGCTGCCCCAGCCCTGGAAGTGTCCAAGGCCAGGCTGGATGGGGCTCGGAGCAACCTGGGCTAGTGGAAGGTGTCCCTGCCAATGGCAGGGGGTGGTGCTGGATGATCTTAAGGTCTCTTCCAACCCAAACCATTCTGTGATTCTTTCCTCTGTGTCTTTCTCCTTGACATTTTGGTAGATCACATCAGTGCAGCCACCCCCTCCCCTTCCCTCTAGCCCTGTCTAGGACACTAGTTCTGCTGTAAATTTGTATAAGAATTATGAGAACCAGAATGACCACCTTACCAGGACTCCCAAGCAGAACACATACTCTTTGTGGAAGCTGTCTGATATGAAAGAATCATAAAATACTGACATTTTTAAAGTTTGATACCTGCCTAAACCCACCAAAATCCCCAATAATCTATTTTTCACTAACAGTTTCCACACCTCTTAGATGCTCAGAGGTTTTGTCACTGCAGTATCTGAATATCTCACAATGATTTTTCTTTCCTCTAGAGGAAATTATCCCAACCCACTAACTACACAGGCAGTGTAAAATAAAAACTCCTGAGGTCAGATGACTAAAGAAGACAAATATTTTTCTTTGATACCAGTGACAAGCCCAGTCAACTGAGATAAAAGGCTTTAAATACCTTTAAAAGACAGCAGTGCAAAGACTACACTTTGGCGTGGTTTTGTTTGGTTTTTATCCCCAAATATCAGTCACAGCTAACCTTTCTGATCTCGCCTAGTTTTCCACTGGTGAAAAGGTTCTACTATGATTCTTTTTTTTATTAACTCACTAGCCTGTTATAAGTGGATCTACCTGAAGTTTTGCAAGGCTGGTGGAGTTTTTTGTATGTCTTAAAGGTCCTCCTTCCCCTCTCAAATTCCTATTCAAAAGAGGTCTAAAAACCAAAACACAACACAGTTTCATTGCTATATAAAAATAATAGCTGATCCACCAGAAGAAAATCATTTCAGCAAAACTTTACTGCTGCACTACTAAATCTACAAAACAGGAGTTAATACTAACAAGAATATGCTGCTTCTTCTCTTGACATACGTAATCAAATATTTAAGCACAAAATAATGGATCAACTACACGGTAGTTATGAGTTACAATGCAGACAGGAGTTCTGTTTGAGAACAGAGGAAATCCATTTATAGGATATAGTTGTCTAAGTGGTCTCACTAGCAGCAAATCATTATAATCACTTGGGCCAGATCCCACTTCTTGTTGGCACATTTTTTTATTACATCTACCTACTAGTAACAGAAGAACTTTTGAACCAAGCTCTTCCAGTCCCAGAACAATATTCTTTAACTACAAGCATTTATTTCCACCACAAAAAGACATAAAATTCTTCCTCTACACCTGACTTTTATTAACCTTTCCCCTAATGCTGCTCTTGTAGGTAATTGCAAACATTTTCTGTTGTCAGGTCTACAATGCTCCTGCTGATGTTTTTGCTCTTGCTGTATCACAGTATACTCTAAACACAGACTGGATGGGAGTGATGCATCACCCCATTTTCTCCAAAGATTATATATAAAGTTCATTGTGCTAAGACAGAATATGGTCAGTGAGAGCAAACATGCAAACACACAATATATAAACAGATACTATAACCTGATAAGGAGTATTCCACAACTGCATGAAGATAACAAAAGACCAGCTTGGTAGGAAAGCTCTGAAAAACCTATTAATTACTTCATTGAGCAGGATTGTCTTTAGTCTTCAGCCACCTCTTCACGTGGATAGACAGAGCTAATAATTTAAGAGCAAATCAGCCACATAAGGACAAGTTCTTTCATCACAACACTTGGCTGATATGTATGTGCAGCAACATTATATTGAAGCTCCAAAGACTTTTCTCAAAGTTTCAAATAGGACTTATGAGAAGGAAGCAACGCTTCCTTCTGTTTGAGTTTCCTAGGAAAGCAATCTACATTGTTTTAAAGATTACGTCGAGTCAACATTGCCCAGAAACTACCCCAGTTCAAGATGTCTGATGAAAACACTGTGCAAAGAAAACAACAACAACAAAATTAATGATGCTAAAAATAACACTTCTACAGCAGTGAGAACGCTAGAAGCTGACTCAAAATGCTTTGTAAGCTTACAAGGTCTGGTAGCAATGCAGACAAAATGCTACAAACGTCAATTGAGAGTTTGCAAGGTAATGTGCCAGAGAGAGCCGAACCACAGCTGGACAGAGAAACTCCCCAGTGGGTTTACAATCCAAAAAGACTGACAGTATAAAAAATGCAACTCAAATTAATTTGGAAGTGAGTCATCGTGGCACTGAGTCCTGGCAAGAATGATTTAATGCTCCAAGATGCTGCCATACTGAGAAAAGGGGGAAAAGCAACTTCATTGCAACTTCCTGTGAATATACTACTTTTTCCACACTTAGAAAATAGGGTGGTCTGTTTGCCTAGAGAAAAAGTCTCCAGAAGTTTTTCAAGCCTAGTTGCCTTCAATGAATCTAAAAACTCTCTATTAAAACCATGTGGTCTTGCCTGTAATGTAAACACCATAAATATGAGGCCAATTCACCTACACACAACTGCTAAGGGCAAGATGATTAACTTACAGTCCTAACATGAAAAAAGTAGCAAAAAAACTGCATTTGCAATTGGAATGAAATATCCAAGACATGTGGAACCTGCCATTTTTTTTCCACAGGCCAAAGCCTTGATTGCTGAATTCAGGATTGTAGCAATATGGCAAACAACTGTGGTTACAATACAGACTAACCCACATGTTTTAAAGCACAACTCTCTTTACCGAAGGAACATTCCTTTCAGAGTACTGTCAAATTTACTTCAAGTAGAAAAAAAACCCCACTTGTTTACAAACCAACTCTGGTATGCACTGTGCTTAAAAGAAGTTTAGTTCCAAACAAAACCCTATCTTTAGTTCTCCCTTATTAAGAACAAACCCTAAGAGTTAAGAGTATTTCATGATATGAACATTTATCTGACAGAGATTAATCTAAATCTTGTAGCAAAAGGAAGTACTTATGTTCTAAAAAGTACCCTTACTTAACCTCCACTCTTCCTTCATATAACCAAAAATTAGCCATCCCCTTGCAGGTCTGTTTTCCCCTCACCTGCACCTGCTGGGCGGGACAGCTATCCCAGACAACTCCAGATGCCTGGAACTGGAAACACAAGACAAAAGATAAACTCTGTTTGTTGAGCAGCTTCTAATATCCTGGCTTCTGATGTGTTTTCCAACAACCAATATCAAGTCAATCCCTTCCCCGGAAGGTCAAGCTTTGTCTTTTCATAAATCACTGCCTGTATAATGCTTAGAGAAGCCTTCCTTCAAGTAAGTCATTTTTGTTGAATGCATTTGAAATACTACAGTCTCTAAGTACTAACTGCGTGTACTTCAACAGACTAAAATGTTACTTATTTGAATCACACAGGAACAGCAAGGACTGACCTGGAGCACCACCACCATCTCCCCCTGCTACACACATGGAGACTCCTCAATTCTGAATAGAGCATAAAGCCAGAAAATTTAAAAAGCAATTCCCTCATAGCCTGAACAGCAGCATAAGGAATAACAAGGAAAGCAACCGTATCCTCCAGATGTTTCTGATAGGTACGTTTTTCTGACTTGAAATCTGAAGTGAAATGGATTTCAAAATTCTTCAAACAGATGAGTAGAAAAGGTTCAATACAGACACTGTTCACTGCCATTTATGAACTTCATTGAAAAAAAAAAAACAAAGAAAAAGTTTAAGAATGGAAAAAGCACATTTTTAAAATAGTCTGACATAGAGTTCCACAACTATTACAAGGTTACAAGGTTACAGTTGGATACTTTTTCTAAATAAGGTTTAAGACCTTAATCACCAATAAAAGCTTACTCCATAGTAAGACAACACACAACTGTGAAACAGTTTCTCTTTCATAAGGCACATAAAGCATTCCCAGTGTTCTGGTGATAAAGTGCAAATATGTAGTTTGCTACATCATCGATACTTTCCACTACGAACAGCCACTGGATACCTTTTGTTAAAAAAGAAAAGGCAGAATTCTCTGTGCTGATCCTATTCTTCTTACTTTTTTATTAACAGCATTATAGATGTAGATGAATAGAATAGAATAGAATACAAGGCATTTCAGGTGGAAGGACCTACAAGGATCATCTTGCCCTATTGCCTGACCACTTCAGGGCTGCCCAAAAGTTACAGCACGTTGTTAAGGGCACTGTCCAAATATCTCAGACACTCACGGACTGGGGACATCGACCACCTCTCCAGGGAGCCTGTTTAGTGTCTGACCACAAGAAATGCCTCCCGATGTCCAGTCTGGTCCCCATGCTTGTTTTCAGTGAACTCTGTGTGTGTCCCTCTGTGCCTGTGAGAGCACAGGGGGCTTACGATTTTACACCGGGACCTGAAAGAACTGGTTCTGGAATCTCTCTGTCCTGTTTATTAACCGAGCTGCTGCCCCGGAGATGAAACCAAAAGTACAGGAGTTAAAGATGGAATTGTAATTCCAGTGGGGGACCCGTCAGTGGGACCACTCCGCTCGGAACTCCTCTCCACCACCAGCAAGAAGTTTGGGGGGGAGGGTTCAAGATTTATGGCCACATTCCAACCCCTTCCCCTATGCACCTGGCAAGCATCGTGTTTATTTACTACAGAAACACCCCCAAGCGTGAGCACTGCCATGCAAAGGAAGGGGTTGTTGGTGGTGAAGCCACCGAAGGGACAAACCCCACCATGAGATATCCCCCCACAAAAAAGAAACCCCGCAGCGGGCACGCCCCGGGCATCACTCACAGGTCACGATGGGCTTGTTCTCCATGGTGTAGATCACCGGGGGCTTCTCCCTGCCCTCCTCCTCCTCGGCGGGGTCCATGAGCGGGCGGGGTCGTCAGCCCCGGCTCCGCCGCCCTGCCGGCGCCATGGGAACCACGCCGAGGGGGCCGGGGCCGGGGGGATGCTGATGGGGATGATGGGGATGATGAGGATGAGGAGGCGGAGGAGGAGGAGGAGGAGGAGGAGGATGAAGTGGCCGTGCCCCCCCCCACCCGCCTCCCCCCACCCCGTCCCCGCAGCGCCGCTCCGGAGGGAAGGCGGGCGGGAGAGGCTCATCCGCTTCCGGGAGCACCAGGAGGGCATTTCCGCTTCCGGGGGCGCCGGGATGGGGATGGGGGTACGGGGTACGGGATGTGGGATATGGGGTACGGGATATTGGGTATAGGGTGTGGGGTATGGGATACGGGGTGTGGGGTCTGGGGTACGGGGTAGGGGGTACGGGGTACGGTGAATGGGATACGGGGTATGGGGTACGGGGTATGGGGTGCGGGGGTCTGGGATATGGGGTACGGGGAATGGGGTAAGGGGTATGGGATAGGGGGTCTAGGATATGGGATACGGGGTGTGGGGTACGGGGAATGGGATAAGGGGTGTGGGATAAAGGGTATGGGATACGGGGTATGGGGTGTGGGGTGTGGGATACGGGGTAAGTGTCAGGGGGCATGGTGTGTGGGGCATGGGTTACGGGGTATGGGGAATGGGGTGTGGGATAGGGGGCATGGGTTGTGGGGTAGGGCGTATGGGATGTGGGTAATGGGGTGTGTGGGGTATGGGGTATGGGGTGTTGGGTAGGGGTATAGAGTATGGGATATGGGGTACGGGGTACGGGATATGGGATATTCCCCGACCCTCACACCACTCCCCTCCCCCCCGGGGTGGGGACACTGTGGGGTCAGAGCCCCCCGGTGTGGGTGGCAGAAGAGCCAGGGCTGGAAGGGACCTCTGGAGGGCATCCCCCCGCTTTTGCCAAGGCAGGGTCACCTGGGACAGGTGGCACAGGAGTGCCCAGGTGCCTTTGGAATGTCTGCGGATGCTCCACAGCCTCCCTGGGCGGCTGTTCATCTTCACTTTGAGGTGGAGGGACTTGTGTTTTGGATTGTGGCCGTTGCTCCTCGTCGTGTCGCTGGGCATCTCACCCCCCCTTCCTAAAAAAGAGCCTGGCACCATCCCCTGACACCCACCTTGGACACTTTTTTAGGTGCATTGATGAGATCCCCTCTCAGCCTTCTCTACCCCAGGCTGGGCAGGCCTGGCCTCTGCAGTCCCTGCTCGTAAGAGAGATGCACTTTAAAAAAGGGGCATCTGTAAAGGGGCAGAGCCCCATGGCTGGGCTGGTCCTGCGCCCCAGGGGAAAGAGGGGTGTTGGAGGGATGTTTGTGACAAGGGCATTGCCGGTTTTTACAACTGGGTTTGGTTTAAGCCTCTGCTCATCACTACAATAAGATATAGAAGAGCATATTGAAAGTAGGCTACCATAAGGAATAAAAACCAAAAATCACTGCATACACATGTAAAACCAAATGTAATATAAGGTAGGACTATAAATAATCTGTGTATTAATCATAGCTTTTTATTGCACAGTAACATTGTGCACAGGTCATTTGAGTGGTCAGGTATTTACAGAAGCCAATGTGTTTAGCATTTTCATTCAGCAAAACCTTAACCATGTTTTCTGGACTTACAGTGTTGTTTCAAAAATAATTACAGCACCCTTGTGACATGTTTCATCCCATACTGCTGCAGAATATTCCCAGGTTTATCTCAGCTGTTTTACTTTGGGAATTAATGGTTGTTTCCAATTCTTTGAGTATTTTCACTGTATTTGCACAGAACTTCTCTTTCACCTTGGTTGTAACAAGACTTCTTTGTGTGGCATGGTCAAATGCAATATTCCTTGCAAAGCCAAAACTTTAAGAATCTTGTATTGTACAATAAAATGTTATATCTAATTTTCAGGTTTAGGTGAGCAGGTGGACACTAACTTTTATTTAGTGCTGTGAGAGTCAAGACTTATTGTGGCACAATTTTATTTTAAAAATGTCAGCATATACATAATTTACAGTATAAGTATTTGACAAATACATGATTTACTGCAACAGAAAAGAAAAAGTGTTACACGCACATGCAGAAAATTACAAGCTCCTCACAGCAAACTCCAAAGTCACTCATTTTATGCACCTGTCAAATGGTCCTGCACAGTCCTAAACAGCACATGTAGGGAAACAGGCAAACCCAAGTCAAATGTGCTTATCTCCTTTTCTCAGAGATTAGAGCTAAGGTCCATAGTTCATTGGGATTAACATTTTAATCACCCCAGAATTTTATATATATTCAATTTCCTCTCTAACTCATCTTCTGCCCTGCCCAACCCCCCACACCCCCAAAAAGAAGGAGACAGAGACATTAATATAGGCAAGGAAATCTAGAAAATTAGGGAAAACAACTTTTTACCGTGTTCTCAGGTGTTTCATTGCCAAAAATACTTGAAAGTCAATTTGACAGGAAAGTGAAATTAACTGGTCTCTGATGGAAACAGTAGATCTTTTATAACAAACTAGACAGAGAAAATAAACCATTTTCAAAATTGGAACTTGGACAATTTTGTTCTTTTACCTTGCCTTTTGAAATGAATGGATGAAATTATCCTTTTGAGGGAAAATGTGGCAAAGGGAAAAAGGGACCTCTTGAATGGCAATTAGAATTTTCCTTTTCCTCTTACCTTTAAACCAACCTGCCTAAACCACTCTCTGTCTCTACTAGAAATCATACATGGCTTGAGTGAATACTAGTTTTTTTATCCACAAAGATGTTATAGACACCAAGTCATCCTGGTGCTACAGTTCTCTCCAATTTTTCAACCTTACGTGCTTGGTAAGATAAAATTTTGTTCTTGCCTACAATCAGTCTCTTTAGCCAAGCAACTAGTGAATTCTCATCACCATTTCAGATTGCTGGGCATCAGGTGCCTAAAACTTTTCTGTAGCCACATTAGCAGAGCAGAATTATATCTGCACTTTGAATGAGGAGTCAGAAAGAGAGGAGAAGCTGAACTTGAAGTAGTTTATGGCCAGACAAAGCCTGTACAAGTACTTCTACATATCAGCATTATCATTTCTATTGCAGTCATAGGCTTAGTGTCCAAGTAGGTCACAGCTGGGATGGATTCTGACTTGGAGGCACAATAGATTAATCTAGACTTGTGTGTGACTGGAGGAGAAGATTGCGTATATGTTACCAAACCAAGAAGACTCCTGGTTTCCAAGTCTGTGCATCTTGTATTCCTCTGGATTTCAGGTTGGTTTGGCCAGAACTGCCCCCCAGCAGTTTCTTTTCATCCCCACTCCACAGCCTGGCTTCTGTGCAAAGCCATCAGAGGTGTGCTAGCTGAGCAGAGCTGTGGCACACACCACTGGCTCCCTTAGGTGGCTTTACAGGAACAGGATCCCAGTTGGATGACAGCAAACCAGCAGGAAAAGCAACCTTAGGAAAAAATGGACTGTTTGTTTAACTGCACTTCCTTCACTGTCTCAGTAGCCATAGCTGGTGTTTACTCTTCCAACTTTCACTTTGTATGTGCACTCTGATCATGCAGCCACGTCACTTCCCCTCACAGCTGCTCTCTGCAATAGGATTTATAAGATATCGTAGAGAATTTAAAATTTTCTCCATCAAAATGTTGCAGAGTTGCAGCTGTTCTTCTGTAAAGTTTATTATTGATGACTTAGAGATTTATACTCCCACTAGTCACTGCCATCAGGCACTCCCATCAGTATCACGTGGCTTGTTTTGGGTTAAACCAGTTTTGTGGGCAGTTTCTGTGGCTTTTGGGAACTCTCCCTCCTGGAGGAGGAATGAAGTCTGACTTGAAAGGTGGGGATTGTTTCAGGGAAAGACATAGGTTTCAGGTGTGCTGTTTGTGTATATTGTACCATAATTAATATACACAAAGGGTTAAATTTCTCATTGTCCCTGTCTGTATTGAACATATTTTGAAGCACAAACCCACATGGCACAGGTGCCAAGCAAACAGGGGAAATGAAGATATCCCACACCTTTTTCTGCCCCTGAATTTCCTTCTTTTTCCTCTCACTCTTATTACTTGTTTTTTTTTTTTTTTTTTTTTTTTTTTTTAAATTATCTTCTCTACAAGACAGAACAAGGAATTTCCTTGTTTCTC
>JAWWMO010000001.1:112839880-112886605 GCA_035047845.1 Dendrocincla fuliginosa
AGCAACATCTTGCTGCAACCAATTTCTGTGGCTGGAGTTTCCATACACCAAAGCCACGTCCATTTACAGCCTCACAAACAGAGCAAACAAGAGGCACAGCACATCCTTCTGTTGAAAGCACCAACATTTGAGAGATTTTTCCAACTGGACTAAACACTCTGCATTCTCCAAAGGTGTGAGTCATCTGAGAGGAGCTGGTGTGTGAAAGTGAAGTACAGACTACCTGTCACGAATTGCCAAGGGTTTATGTGGAGGCCAGAGCCCGACAGACTTTCTTCCCCATATGTCTGCCATGAACACTGGATAGTCACTCTCCCTCCCTTTCAGAAGCTGTGCTTTATGTGTTTTGGAGGAGACGGAGTAAGAATAGAGCCTGGGTTTCAGTACACAGCCACATACACAATCACCTGTGTATCTACACTGACCCTCTCCCAGGTGGGCAGAGCAGCTTCTCTTACAGACAGCTCTGACCTGAACATCCTCAGCCTAAAAGAATAAACAGCTTGGAGTAAGAGAACAAGATGTAGCATCCAGAACAGAACACCAACCCACAGGTTCACTGACAAAAGGCTTCCCCATAATGACATATATTTCATTATGAATGGCAACATTTGATCTGCTGCATTTACATGGCTTACTTAATTCCTTATAAATCACAACTGAAGTGCATATTCTGTCTGCTCTTCCATTACAGGCCATCAGCGCTCTGCAATCCCATATAACATTTATATTAAATTTTCACAGTTTAATTTCTCAATGAGTTAATTTATCACAGGCTATACACTGGGGGTTATTCTAGGTAGCTAATTATCTATTCAACTTCTCCAATCCTCTTTGAACAATAGTGTGGGTTATTTCCAGTGTTAGAAGACATAAGATAGCAGCATTTAAAAAGTGGGGTTTTTCATGCACAATGCTGACTTGTAGAGGATTGAACCTACAAGCCTAACAGGAACAAGCAACTTATATCCTCAGAAACACAGGACTATTAGTGCAACAATAGTTTTCAGCATGAGATCAAATTCTAAATTATTTTAAACGCATTAAAAAATTCTTACAAGCAAATTAAATACAAAAAAATCCCATATGCCCTCACTCCTCTCCAACCAAGCTAATTTTGAAGCTTCTTCTAAGCTCTTTCATTACCTTTACTCCTGACAGTTTGCCTGCCACTATATTTAAGTTTCCTTTCTCCCATGCTTCTCAAGCAACATTCTCAATAGGCAGGACAAAAAGCACAGGAAGGACAAGGACAGTAAGGTTAAAAAGAAACCAAGTTAGATACTTTGGAGAGCTCTTGTTGGTGGGACTTCACATCGATGACTTATGAAATGTGGGTGCCTGTCAGTGGACTGTTCAACTGCAATTTCAGTATTCACTTTGGTGACTCATTTGCCCAAAGTGGGAGTTGGATGCTGAGCTGAGCACTAAGGTAAGTGGCCGTGAATACTGGGAGGGGATGGAGATTGGAAACCGATTAGATGATTCACTGCTGAAACAGGAGGTGACATTTGGGCTAAGGAGCCTTCTAAACACTCATTTCAGAAATCAACCCCCTTGCTAAACTATGTGAGGAGGGAAAAAAAAATAAAGCCATCCTCATGGAGGAATTTTTGCAAAGGTCTTAAAGAGGAGAGCAAGGAAGTTGAACTCACTGTAGAGCTGACCCATGGGCAGAAGAAAAGAGTGACAATTTGTTCACAAGGGGAGATGGTGGCATCAGAGATGGACTCTGTAGGGTGTAAGAGGACTCTCAAGTTTGCCACACAGTTCAGCTACAGAGACCTCTACACTACAGACTCTAAGACAGACCTCTCCCTCTCACACCATGCAACCAACTTGGGCTCCTAAGTGGTCAATATCCCATCTACTCAGCACCTGAGCCAGTCTCAGAACTCGCCCTTCCCCATCACTCAGCACAGGCTCTGATGCTGGATCAAGATGGCATTGAGACAGAATCAACAATTCCTATCAGTCCAAGTAGGGTTGAGGGTGGGGAGGAGCTTTATTTCCCACCATTTTGGATTACAAGAGTGACAATATTCATCAGTCCCATGACTTCTGCATGATTTCCCAGTGTTTCAGGAAAAATGGCTGTTTATAACTGCTCTGAAAGAGCTGAACACCTAACCTATCATTTCCCCCTCTCTCTTCCCTGTGTGTATCCATACACATAAGCATATACATTTTTCTGTAATTTCCAAAAGCAGAAAACAAGAAAACCCTCTCCCCTCCCCATGGCCAGCCCTCACATCCCCTTCAAGCATACTCACGGCTCCAAAGGGAATAGGCAAGGCGACAGTTTACTCGGCGATAAAACTGCTTGTTTATGGGCCAGAGGACTAGCGTGCATAGTTGAATGAAGTTAATGATCAGTCCACTCACAACAAAGACGAACCCAATGAGGAGGTGAACTATGAACTGGGTCTTCAGAAAGGCAATGAAGCCCATGATAACCACTCAGAAGCGTGTGCAAGGGCCGTCACTCAGAATAACTGTCCTGAAAGAGAAAACAAACAAAAAAGTCAAATGGAGAGTGGATTCACAAGCCCAAAGGAAGGACAAAGAGAAAGCCCTGAAACAGCCCATGCAACTTCAGCAAGAGGAACCCAGCCCAATAAACACTCTGCTCTCCAAGCCTGCCTTCTTTCAGGTCTTAATAAACTGGTGACAGTGCAAATCGCTTCCAAAATTAGGAAGGAATCATTATTTACAATTTACAGCCCACCAACAAGATTATTGTTTGCTGAAGATAAATCTCACACCTCTCTTCAAACAAAGATCACGTAATTGGACTTAATGCTGGGAGGAACACAGAGCCCTGCAGTCACAGGGAGTAGTGGAGCCCTGATAAGTAAACAAGCTGCACAGGGACTGCTGAGCTTTCAGGGTGCTGTCCCTGAACTGCAACAGGAGCCTCAGCCCTGCAAAGAGCAGAGCTAGGCACACAAAGCATCAGTCTGGCAAATGCTAAGGCATGGAAATGGGAATTAGCTATTCCCACATCCAAACCCCATGCTGGAGCAGGTTTAAGAACCTCTCACTTTGTTAAGCCACAGTTCCACAACCAAATATACCACTTAGTAGGGGGAGGAAATAATAGAAAAGCCTCAGGTTATGTAGCAGCACAAATTTAATCTGGAAAGGGCTTTGGTGCAGAATCTTGGTTCCACTGAATTAACCGGAGCACTTAATTCTGAGCACGTGTCATATTTATACCAAGTGCAGAAAGACTGGCAATGTCTGAACCAGCAGAAAGTCACAGAAACTTAGACAAGCCTGATTCACTACAAATCCTGTCAGCACAGTTTGCACAATAAAATATATTTACCAAGCCACCAAACTGAGTCTATTCCAAACCCTGTGTTATCTGGCACTGGCCTTTTTGAACTATTGGATACTCTAAGTCCTACAGCAAGGCCAACCAGGCTGTCCAACCACAGCCTCCAATACTCACCCAAAACCCAAATGCATGACCATGATTTTCTGCCACAGCCAAAGCCTGCTAACAGCTTTTATGCTCAGCTTTTATAAGTGTTGCAAACGACCAGATCAACCAGTAGATGGTAACAAATATTTTTATATATAGTCAAGCATCCAAAGATGATGTGGACCCCATATCCAAAAATAAAGTACCTGCCAGCTGTGAGGAATCAAACCATTTTTATTCACCACCTGCTTACAGTAGGCTGCTATTTATAAAACTCCACAGTAATTTTACTTGTGAAAGGTTGTTTTCCACCATCGCTTATAGAAATCAGGTACTGCCTTTTAAGGCTCAGAGTGTCTAGTTTTTGAACAATTAACATCCATTTGCATCATTAGTAATCTACCCACTTCAGAAACACATGACAGAGGCAAAACCCCCTGGTTTCAATATAACCAGTATTATGCTTACCACAGAAAGCACAGCAAAGAAAGCTGAATAATGTTGAAGCTTATGATAAATAATCTAAATTCTCCCAATGTTTTCCTGTAAGAACAAAGGAAGCATTTCTTCCACTAATAAATTACTTTCAGAACAGCTGTTTGGAAGCAGAGACTTCTGTTTAAAAAGAAACAAGTGGAGCCCTCCTTCCACTTCCCTCCTCAAAAGGCAGCAAGGCACGGTTGTCTGGTACAGCCAAAACATGGCACGGGTGTTCACACAGTACTGTACAGGACGTAGCCATGGTGTTCAGTGACTCCCTAACACAGCAATGGACTCATTTATCTTTTCCACTGGCATGTTCTAATAAATACTGTCAAACATTAAATACCAAGGTCTTCACTGTCAAAATCAGAGTCATTCTTTTCAGCTGGTTTATCTCAAAAGTCATTTCAAACAAACAGGGAAAGAACAATTCTCGGCCAACTATATTCTGAGTCCCTACTTGCCTTCTGTACAGCCATGTGAAAGCAGCTCTGCTGATGATTGTGTCTGGTATCAGACCATGCAAAGGTTGAACTATCTTGGAAGATCTTCCAACGTAAATGATTCTGTCTATCATAGTCAATAGACCAGCACTTACTGTCTTCCAACTCAGAGCTTGGCCACTTTCAGACTAGGACTCCAAGTGCATACAAATGGCACAGGGAAAAATAGAAATGTCAAGTATTATCTTCAGATAAAATAGTTTGGCTCTACTTCCACAGCCTCTTCATTTTGAGCAAAGTCTGGAGCACTCTGGCATTTGTCCTTACATTAAGGACATTGCGGTACTACAGACCCAAAAGGGTACAGCCCTTTTTAAATTGTAACATCTTGCTTCTCCAGCTTTGTTACATATGGAAAACAGCATTTATCAGTCCTGCCAGGGCATCCTACCCCACATGCTGATCACTATAGAATCATTAAGGTTGGAAAAAGACCTCCAAGATCATCAAGTCCAACATTTCACTGGTCATCACCTTGTCAACTGGCCCATGGCACTAAGTGCCACATCCAGTCATTTCTTGAACACTTCCAGGAATGATGATTCCACCACTTCCCTGGGCAGCTCATTCCAATGTCTGACAACCCTTTCCAGGAAGAAATTCCTCCTGATGTCCAACCTGAAACTGCCCTGGCACAGCTTGAAGCCATTTCCTCTTGTCCTGCCTGCAGTTGTCTGGGAGAAGAGCCTGAACCCCACTTGGCTACAACTTCCTCTCAGGGAGTGGTAGAGAGTGATAAGGTCACTCCTGAGCCTCCTTTTCTACAGACTAAATACCCCCAGCTCCCACAGCTACTCCTCACAGGGTTCATTCTCCAGACCCTTCATGAGCTTCACTGCCCTTCTTTGGACTCACTCCAGCACCTGAACGTCTTTCCTGAGGTGAGGGGCCCAGAGCTGGACACAGGACTCGAGGTGTGGCCTCACCAGTGCCAAATTCGGGGGGAGGGTGGGACCCCAAAGCTGTGTGACTCTGGCTCGTGACACAGCACAGCCACCTGGGCTCTCTGCACCCCTGTGTGTGTGGGGACTGTGAGCCTGAGCAGCCCTGCTACAGGGCAAAGAACAGCAGCCACAGCACAGCTGGTTCCTCTCTTGCACCTTCCTAGCACAGTGTTTACCCAATTGCTCCATAAAGCACAGCTGGTTTACTTGCACCTCCTCTTATAATGGGCAGTAATCAACTAAAATACGGGTTAGTCTTATCTGATCCTTCCAGTTTCAATGTTGGATATAGAACCTGCCAGTCTACCTTTTGGCGATCCCTCATTTAGTTGTGTTTTAAGATCATTAGTAGTTAATTGCAGTCTGGGAATTCTTCAGTTTTCTGCATTCCTGCCCATGTAAATCCTGCCAGGCAATTTAAGGACAGGGCAACAGGCAAAAGGTGGTCAGCAGCTGTTCTGTTGAATCCCACGGTCCTGCTGGGAGGAGGATGGGGAAATCAGTATTTGCTGGAGTGAGGAGAAGCGCCACTTCTGCATCTGACACATATATTAAAGATCAGTTAAGTGAAGAGTCTAGGAAGTAAACATCTGCCCTCATCTAAGACACCAAGTCTCAGCACTATTGATTTTTTCTTTTTTCTTTTTATTTATTTTTTAAGTCTACCCATATCTGCTGCACATTCAAAGACCTGCTGGTAGAATCTTATTTTCCCCCTTCTTTTCCTAAAGCACTTTGTAACTTCACAACATTGACCTCCCACCACAAAACCTCCATTTCCTCCTGTACAGCCACTGTGGGCAACTTCAGTACTCTCCCTGCTCTCACATCCTCACAAAGTCCCTGCTTTTCACAGCCACACTGCCAGACAGCACCAGGGTAGAACACAGCACAGAAAGAGCACTTTCACTGCCTTTTAGTGCCTGACCTCACAGGGCTGTTTGACTTTCATAAAATCAGACACCCCTCCCCACAGTACTGATCACAGAATCATTTGAGTAGTAGTAAACCTTAAATATCATCCAGTCCAACCCCCCCAACACAGGCAGGGACACCTTCCACAAGACCAGCTTTCTCAGAGCCCCATCCAGCCTGGCCTTGGTCTTTTATATGCCCAGATGAAAAAGTTCTTAAATGCTTTGCTTCAGAGCTCCCTCTTTTACTCATATACCTCTCAAGTAAAAGGCAAGGAGGCAGATGTCCTGTGGCTTCCTTGGAGTGGTGGGTTGAGCCTGTCTGGACTCCAGGTGCCCACCAAGGCAGCTCTGTCACTCTGCTCAGCAGGTCAGGGGAGGGAAAGTGTAACAAAAGGCTCATGGTGGAGATAAGGACAGGGAGAGATCACTCACCGATTACAGACATGGGCAGAACGGACTTGCCTTGGGGAAATCAACTTATTACCAATCAAATCAGAGTGGAGTAAAGAGAAATAAAAACCAAATCTTAGAACATCCTTCCCTCCACTCCTCCCTTTTTCCCAGGCTCAGCTTCACTCCTGATTTTCTCTATTTCCTCCCATTAGCAGTGCAGGGGGATGGGGAATGGGGGCTGCAGTCAGTTCATCACTAGTCTCTGCTGCTCCTTCCTCCTCAGGGAGAGGACTCCTCACACACTTCCCCTGCTCCAGCATGGAGTCCCTCTCATGGGAGATAGTCCTCCATGAACTTCTCCAGTGTGAGTCCTTCTCACAGGAAGCAGTTCTCCACCATGGGTCCCTTCCATGGGTTCCCTTCAGGAACATACTGCTCCAGCATGGGTCCCTCATGGGGTTACAGCTCCTGCTCCAGCAGGATTTTTTCCTGTGGGGTCACAGCCTCCTTCAGGCATTCACCTGCTCTGTCGTGGGGTTCTCCAGGGGCTGCAGGTGGATCTCTGCTCCATGATGGACCTCTGTGGGCTGCAGGGGCACAGCTGCCTCACCATGGTCTTCACCATGGGCTGGGTGAAGGGGAATCTCTGCTCCAGCACCTGGAGCACCTCCTCTCCTCCACCTCCACTGACCTCTGTCATCAGGGCTGTTTCTCCCACATATTCTCACTCCTCTTTCTTACTGCAATTGCTGATGTGCAGTTCTTTCCCCTCTCCCCTTTTTCCCAGAGGCACTACCACAGTCACTGACGGGCTCAGCCTTGGCTGGTGGTGGGTCTGTCTTGGACCTGGAAACAGAGTTGTGCCTTGAGGTTCCATGTTCACATGGATTCCCTGGTGTCCAGAAGACACCGTGTGCCTCTCAGTAGAAGTTGGAATACAACCTTTTTCCTTTACCCAGCTTTCTACATTCCAAGTCCTAGTGAGGAAACTTCCCTGAGGCTTCTACCTGTGTGCCAAGGGTCACTGGAATGTGCCACCAAGTTCAAAAGCCATTAGACAGGAGTATGACAGAGAAATGTGATTGCATCAGCCCTATTTCTTTATGAAACCAGTTTAAAAAAAATCCCTGATGCACAACTTGCACGTTACAGCATTCCATGAAACATAGATATTTATGAACTCAAAATTAAAAATTAAGCCATTAGTCATTCTATAAGACGGTATATCCACTTTGAACTCCAGGTTTTAATTAATTTATTGCTGTCATGTGTGTACAATTCCTCTGAAGTTCATCATGTTTGCATGAATATGAGCATGAAATTAGAAACTGCTCCAGTGATTTTAATATTCCAACCCAGTGAGAAATACTGTGTTTGACAACAACAAAAACTGTGGCAGCCAGTACCTACACCTCTAACCTTTTGCCTTCAGCTGCTGCCACTCTGCCATATTTACCTCCACTTATGAAGTTAATTACAGACATCTTTTGCCCTGAATGTCCTGGCCCCACCCTGAATTCTTCTTTTACCTACCTCAAAACACTTTTGCTAATTGTGGAATGAGTGAAACTATTATGACACAGAATTCTACCTTTTACCATCATATTTTAAAATACTGTATTTTTCAGATGAAGCTTTGTAACCCTCCTTGATGTCTGCATAAACTTGGCAAACCCTGTCTATGAAGAAAGGCTAATGATATTGTAAATCAGTACAAAAAAGGGATTTTGTTGCCCATATGAATTTTTCTCACCATTTTTCAGACTTCTACTCATTGAAAACACACAAGGAAAATTAAAATCTGTTTTTCATTCAAAGTGAAATCTACGTATTCCATGAGCTGCTTCATGAGTATGGGGACAGATGCAATCAGCAGCAGCCAGGAGAAATGAAAATGCTTCTTATCTCAGTATACTTTCTACCCTCCAAATTCCTCTTTCAAAACCATGAAAACCACTAGCATAAGTGTCTATTCCCTCACCTCTCCCTATGAGATCAGAAAACACAAGACTACTAAGCAGCTACCCAGCAGTCGAGGCAGAGATATGAAGAAAAGCTTCCAGTGCCCCTGCCTATACTTGTTTGGCAAATAAATAAAAGTCCAGCTCCCCATATGGTTATCCGAGCATCCCTCAGAAGTATCACATTGCCACAGGGGCAGCAGGTTATTTTCCTGCTCAGTTCAGGGACACACCACACAAAAATACACTGATCAACTTAAGAGTTGCACTAAGTGATTAGAAGTAATTACCTCAGTTACCTCTACAAAATTATTATTCCTTGCAGAATACACAATGTTTTTTTAGATGAAAGATAGAAGTGCAGTGGCTACCCAGCTTTTAAAAGTGAAATCATGTATTCATAGCAAATAACTCTGATACAGGAAAATATTCAGGAAGAAAATAGGTCATTGATATTCATCCACTTCCTGCACTGCATCACATCTCTTTCTGGGATGAGGAATTTGGGAGCCCGACCCCTGTGATGCAGAAGTCATAAAACCAGCAGAGAGAGTATTTACCCAGGGCTTTGTCCCAGACTTGAAAAAAAGCAACTTGAGTCTCCTGCCCACTCTGCTATGGCCCCACTAAAAGCAGTCTCCACTCAGGCATGATTTATTTTAGGAGTTTTAGTTTTAGTTGAGCCACTGGCAACCACAGCTGTCTAGGTAGGCTAGAAAACAAAGCTTAGGTCAACAGCAATGAGCTGATATAGCAAATAAGGGAATATGGTATAACAACAGCTTTGGTATCCATTGGAACAGTCTGTACTAGGGATTCTCCAGATAAGCTGTAAAAATAGACAGCTACTCAATTGCATCCCACACAGCATTACAAACTGTCTACTACAGACCCAGCCTTTTAAACCTAAGCATGGCAGAAAGATTATCTCAATTTCTCACACAATACAGGTCTAATTTCCCTCATGCCTCATTGAGATCCACATGCCTGAGTGAGATCCAAGGCTGATTTGGAGTTCATTAAAAATCCTGCTTGTCATGAATTTTTAAAATTGAAGTGTATGGAAGAGAACCTTAAGCTAAACTGAAGTCACAAAGAGGTGAATTTGGTTTGAATTCCAAGTACTAGAAATATGATCTCAAAAAGAAACATTGTTACTGAATTACCCTTATGAAATTAAATGAGAACTTATTCCTGAAATTTTGCCAGTCTTGGCTTTGAAGCAGCACCACAGCCAGCTTCCAGAAAAGGTCAAGAGTGAAAGATTATCACCACTACCTGTCTGAAATATATGAATTATTTTGGTCTTAATCTAAAGTCCATCAAGTCATAGAAATTTCCACTAGTGTCAATAGTATCTGTAGAGATTGTTGATGAGACGAGTCTATTTCCATCAAAGAAAAAACCTTTGGCTTAACTCCCCATACTAGTGAGATGCCAGTACTTCAAGATTAAAAAAAAGATTAAAATAAATAAGCTGTGCACATTGCTCTGACAATCATGGTTATTTCACGGGTGTGGAGCATGAGAGGCACCAAGTTCTTACATTTCTTTCTGCCACAAGGCAAGTGTAGATGTTAACTCCAGGCATGTTGTGATGGTCACTCAGAACAATGACAACCACACACATCCTCAACTAGTCCCTGTTCCTGCCTCCTCCACTCTGTAAGGCTTCAATTTTATTATGATGTTAAAATTTTATTATTAAAAGACTGCAAACTTACCAGCTAAACTTTATAAGAACAGATTACTTAATGCATGTGTGAGTGCTTTCCATGAGCCAGGGAGTGACCACAGAAAGTCATCCCTCCATCCCACAGATGCCAAGCCATGGCACAGTCCCCTCTTGGGGGGCCTTTATGTGTTCAGAGCACCTCCTGCCACAGCAACCCTACCCAGCTTATGGAGAACATCCATGAGAGTTCCACATCCTATGGGAACTTCAGCCTTGGGGCTGCCTTTCGAAACGTGGGACTACTGGGCTTCCACTCCTTCCTGCTTTTAAAACATGGGGCAGCTTTCTATCTAGATTAAGGATGCTCTATGAAAAAAAAAAAAAAAACAATTAAAAAAAATCAAAATAACCACTTGCTTAACTTGTATTTCTGTCGATAGAAGACCAGAGAATATACAAAGCAAAGAAAAATGTTCAAACAACCCATTGGAGCTCATAAGGGAATGAAACAACTCTTGATACTACACATCACTGCACTCGAGGGTCAGTTTTCCCTCTTCCCTGCCCTCAGTGCAGTGTTACTGACATGAGTAAGCCTCCTCACCAGCTGCAGAGAGCCCTGAGCTTATGCCACCACAAGGGATGAAATTATATTTTTCTAACTTGTTGCTACAGTATTCCAGCTGAAAACACAAGCAATATTAAAATGGCTGTTTTCCAAATTTGATTTCAACCATTTCCTTTTATCGTTCTTGGCACATAAAGAGAGAGAGCAAGTGTGCACAAATTCAATTTCTCCTCAGCACACAACCCTTAGTTAACTCTGCCTCTATTTGAACAAATGGGTTGGATAACCAAAATGAATTCTGTCTTGCTTATAAAATCTGCTGGCTGCAAGGCAACCACCACAAGGAAGCAGAACTGCTTGGAGAATTTCTCTCCCTGCAAGCATCTCTTTATTGACAATGAAAACAATGATATTTTCATAAGGATTTTCTGTCCACAGCAGGGAAACCAGAGGGATTCTGTCATGAGTTCCCTGGGTAAAATCAGCCCGGACAACTTTGATGTCATGACTGAGTATCACCAAACCTGACGTCATTTTTTCCACAGAACTGCCTCCCATACTTGCAAGACATCCCAGAGTTCTGCATTGAGCTTTCCAGTGAAGATATCCCACTACTCCAAACCTTGGTTGTGCATGCAATTTGTTTGTAGTCCAGGAGCACAAACACTGCCTTATGATTTAGTAAACTTCGGACAGCTTCTATCAGAGTTTGTCATTTACAACTGACTGCTTGTAGGTGTCTGCGTGCTGTTTCTCCCCTGGATACACACACTTGTCATCCTTCAGTCTGCAGTCTCACTTTTGTTTCAGTATAAACAACACAAAATTAATTTTCCCTAAAGCTGTAATTACAAAACTTAATAAAAAATTATAAAACTTAATTGCATATTAAATTTAGATTAGATAATAATTGCAAATTTGGCAAGTTTGCTTCATTTCTCATAGGTGCAGATGGGTTTTGTGGGTATATGCATATTTACAGATACTTGTGAGAGCCCTTGTAGAACTCAGCCTTAATAAACCTTGTCCTAAACTTGAATATTTGATTACAGGGGTTTACCCAACTGCAAGCATTTCTTTTACCTGCTTGCTACCAAGAGTGACAAAAAAAGCCACCCTGCAACTTGTCTTGCTCTTCAAAGCGTACAATTAGCTTAATTTTGAAAACCAAAGGCAGGTAGACACACATTACTCCTGGTTTCATCTTTAATGGAATGTACAGAGACAATGAGCCACCAATCCAAGGCAAGGGGAATCCAGGCTCCCACCAGCCTGTTGGCTCAACAAGACAGAGCAGGACCACACCGGGCTCTTAGATGGAGAAGGAGAAGATAAGCAAGACTGCAATTAATAAAAAAAAAAAAGGGGATAAAACCAGGGGAAAATACCACCCCACTGCAAGACATTTACACTGAACTGCATGAGCTAGAACACTGTCATGTTCTGTATATTTTAAGAAATAAATAGGAACAATTATCCAGTTTTGCAAATTCCTTGTGGCTCCAGACAGACAGCTAAGAGTGACTCACTCAGAAATGGTTGTCAAACACCTTCTGCCAGACTTGTTCCTTCTCTTGAGAGCTTTTAAACCTTCCCCTGGCCCTTCCTGTTTGTTTGGGGGCAGCCTTTCTCACCCCTTTGCCACTTTGCAGATACAACTGCCCCAAGGGAGGGGCAGGATGTCAATCTCTGCCAGCTGCCCAGTTCCCTATGTCTCCCCTCATGTTATACTGTCCTCTTTCTGTCACACACCCCAACAACTTCCCAGGCCAGTGCAAGAGGCCTGCTGGGTGCCACAGTGGGTTTATTCCATTCAATCACTGTGCACAGCATTACAGGCACTGCCTGCCCATCTGGTGTTCAGTTGGTATGTCAACCCCAAGTTCTGAAAAACATTGTCAAATTTCCAGCTTGCACAGACTGTGAGAGCTAAAGCAGGCTGGGAGAAGCTGCTGGAGAACTCAGCACACTCCAGCAGGTCTAACAGGTCCACTCCAATTCTTCAAAGGGCAGACAAATATTTTCTGTCCTGCTGACTGCTCTCTGCAATTTCAATCCCAGTGCAGCAGCAGGGTGTCCTGCCCAATTTAAAGTGAGGCAGATGCTGTGCAATACTGGGATGCAGCACCTGCCAAGGAGTATTGGGATGCTCTTGCTGTTAAATGCTCCCTTTTTTTTTAGACAGGTTCACTCATCGGTGATACCTAAGAAAGGACTTCACAGAGTCACAGAGTGGTTTGGGTTGGAAGGGACCTTAAAGATCAACAAATTCCACCCCCACTGCCATGGGCTCTGACACATTCCACGAGACCAGGGCACTCAGAGCTCCTTCCAACCTTACCTTGAATGCTTCAGCGATGGGGCACCCACAGCTTTTCTGGGCAACCTGTGTCAGGGCCTTGCCACTCTCACAGCAAAGCATTTCTTCGGTATTTCAAACCTCTATTCCCTCTCTTTCAGTTTGGAGCCATTTCTCCCTGCCCTCTCACTACAGTTCCTGATGAACAGTCCCTCTCCAGCTTCCCTGTTGCCCCTTCAGATTCAGGAAGGTGCTCTGAGGTCTCCACAACCTTCTCTTCTCCAGGCTGAACATCCCCAACTTTCTCAGTCTGTCTTTGTAGGGAAGGTGCTCCATCCTCTTACCAACTTTGTGGTCTCCTCTGGACTCACTCCAACAGTTCATGTCCTTTCTGCGTTGGAGGGACCAGAACTGTATGCAGGTGAAATTCTTGGTTGGAGAACCAAGCAGAGCACCTTTGGTAAAGACAGTGCAGCCATTTACCCCTGTACACAGGGAAAGGGATAACCTGGGAGAGCCAAGAGCCACGTGGAGCTCACTGCACAGCCCAGCAGCAGCTCACACATCACTGAACGCCGTGCTTGCAGTGAACAAAATCACCACCAGCACCACAAGGGGATGTAAGCAGCTCTGAATGCTCATCATGACAATCAGGTCAGCAGACCTCTAATAACCAGAGCATCTGCATGCTTCTGACTTACTCCCAAAGTTATGCCCCAGGCACGGGAAATCCTTTCCTCAATGACAACACATAGCTTTAGGACATTGCAGATGTCAAACACATCCCCACAGGCACCTGTTTGCTGTCCACTTGCTGGTGCTCTCTGTTGCTAAGCTGTGACTGACCAGTTTGAGTGCAGCATCACACTGGTGTGGCTTTAAGGTCTCCGGGTCTTAGCTGGAGTGGGGGATGGAAAGAGTGGGGCAATAGCCTACAACTGTCCACAAAGACCTGCTCTGATACCACTTCTTCCTTAAGCCTCAGGAGATGCCAACAGACCTCCCTCTCTCACAGAAAGAAAAGATATAAAATACTTCTGCAGCAGCAGGATTAAGTGGCTGAACACACACATGCCCACTCCTGCATCCAGGGCTGGAAAAATCTCCCTTTTCCCTGTGGCAGAGGACCCCAGACCTCTGGGTGAGGGAGCAGGAAGGGACATGTTTCTCCCTAGAAGGAGAAGGATGGAGGGGATGATCAATTTTCCCAGGTTTAGTGCTCACAATGGGAATGCTCTGGAGGTCTCATACATCCAGTGGGGAGCACCATACTGACACCCCAAACAATGCTGCTCAGCTGATAGCAGGTGTCACTATAGCAGGACAGAATTCCACATAGCCCAGGATTTGAAAATCACTTTGCCTATACACACACACATATATACACACAGGTATAAAAACATGCACAGGTCATATCAGCAATTTCCAGGCTAGTAGTCATAGGCCTGAAGCAATTTCATTTTAACTCAGTAGCTATGCTGGTACTTGTAAAAAAATGATCCATAGAAAATCAGCATTGAATCAGAGAAATAGTGAGAAGTAGAAACCAGGAGAGTCATGAACCAGATTTCATGATTCACAAGTAATGCCACAGGGCTGGCTGCCCATAATCGATGCTTTTCTCAAATCATATGATTTGTTCCATCCCACAGCAGTTTAAACACCTGTACAAGTGCTACACAGTGTCAGTAAACCTACAAATCTCTGATAAAACATTTGGACAGGTGCATGACTTTCTTTTTTTTTCAGGCAATGTGGTAAGAACACAAAATCTTTTCCCTTTCCACAGAAGTGACTGATGCCAGACCAATTTTCTCTTAAGCCAAGGCATAGATTAACCAATATAGTGTAACAAGAAAGTTAAAATGACCATTTTGTATACACTTTCCAAAGAGGACAGACAAAGGGAAGTCAGCCCCAGACTCATCCCTATAACCTTCCTTTCCACTTAATGTGAAGGAGTGCAAAACCAACAATACAGTACACATTGTGAGTCATACATACAACCTGGGTTTTTAGTTTGATTTAAAAAAACCCACACCAGATGTTAAAGAAGTGAAACATGGTCTAGCTGCTTAAAGTGATGAAAGAGGGCTGAGAGCAAAACTTACAAACATGTTATTAATCACAGAAATAGTTGAAGCTGTAAGTTACCTCTGTCAGTTCTTCTCAGAGAGCTGAAAAAAGGGCACTTTTATTCCTTTGAAAAGCTCAGGGATTTTGCACAACCTGACTGAAAACCATGTCAAGATTTAACCATCAGGAAATCACACTCTGCATCTAGCAACTCTATTATTTTCAACCTCTCCCATGGAACAAGTGCTGATACTGACATTTTCCCCCCAAATGTATTTTCAATTTCTCTTGCGAAGGAAGAAAGACTTTTTGCATTAATTACTTCTGGTTTGATAGAGCCAGCAGGTGTAGTGAATATTTTCTTCATTTCAACTAGTTCATTCAAAGTTGAAAGCCCAACTGGGAGCTGAAAAAAGGAAAGAGCCTCTTGCAATCTCTGAATAAGAAACAGGTGGGAGAAAATGAGGTCTCTGAATTTTAAACTGGGCCAGACTTTCCCTGGCACTTATGTCTTGGTTTTTTCCCCTCTTATAGTAGACTTCTGTTCTTAAAGTGAACACATTCTGGCTGTGACTACTCTCTTTAGTGAGAAGGATACTGTCCATGGTGGATTTTCAGAGTAATTCAGTATCCTTCCAAAGCCTTTCATAATTTCTGAAGGTAAAGAAAGATATTTTGCCTGCACAGGTGAAAATGCATTTTTATGAATACAAAACCCTGAAACTACTACAGTTACAACTGTCACCATAAAACAGGAGTATGACAGATTTATGTCTAGACACTGATAGTGACACTTTTTAAGCATTAAATGAATGCTATAGGAAAAATACTAACAAATACAGAGGGAGTAACACAGTTTGTCATTATCTTGGCTCCTACTTTTTAACTTGAAATTAACATCTCCTTTGTGTCTGGCAATTAAGTCTTTTATCAGGTCCCAAATTCTGAAGTTTAATCAAGTTTTTTAAAAAATTCTTTATAAAAAACCCCAAAACAGACTAAAATACAAATATTTCATGGAGAAACTCAACTATTTCTGTATTCTGATGCAGGGATGTACAAATTTCACAGTACATTTGCTGAAGCACCCTTTCCTGAATCACCTGCTCTGATTTGTACAATTACTCAAGTGTGAAAAAATTTCAGAGTGCCTTCACCCTCATTGAAGAGAGAATTTCACTGACAGCAAGTGGCCAGAGCACTGGCCAGCCAGCAGATGGCTAAAGGGGCAAATAACTTGCCACAGTCACTTCTTTAAAATATTAGGCTTTTTTTTTTCTAGATAGCCCAAATAGACTTCATCAACATCAATAATCCAGCACTCTTCAGAAAACAGCAAAGGGTTTCAAGAAGTACAAGTTAAATATTGTGCAAAAAGGGCATCATTTGGAACACATTGCCTATTTTCAGATGAGTTAAATGGTTTCCCCAATGACAAAAGTACACAGCTCCTGGTGTCTCTTGGAGTCATTCCCCAGAACGAAGGAGCAATTTCCAAAGTGAGCCTTACAGCAGCAAAACAGAAAACCTGACACAGTAAATTCAGTCCAAGAAGTGCACAGGGAGAGCTCAAACCTCCCTCAAAACAGCACATCCCTATGGAACTAATAAGGGTGTGGAGAATGCCCCAATCTGATTCAGAGAAAGGGGAAGAGAGCAGCCTTGAAATGCAGGCAGGGAAAGAGCTGAGAGACTGAGGAAGAGCACAGGGGAGCAGACACCACCACCAGACCATGATCTCCCTGAATCCACAGCATGAACAAGTGTTCCGTCACCCTCCACCTCCAAGCTAGTATATTTAGCATGTTATTTCCCTCCCCTGACTACATGCAACTACAGGAGTTATATTTGTATGTCAGAAGAAATCCTCATCACTTTAATTTCCCCCCTTATTTGCTGAATCCACAGAGTAAAATGACAATCTGGTGTTCTGACACCTATTTGACAGGTACCTACTACCATGCCACAGAGACATCGTTAACATCACTGCTACAACACTTGGACTTAGTTAGGCAGGAGGAGCTTAGTAATTGCCAGAAAAAACCTCTCTAAACTGGGCTATTTGTTTCCACATTTGCTGGGCACAGAAGGAAGCTGCATCCATACACACACACACACATCACACTGGTGCAGCTCTGTTCAGCTCTGCCCTGTACATCAGTTTCCTTCCACCAGACCTGCTCCCAGTGGGCAAGCAAAGCAATCACCGGCCAATCCAAAAATTTCCCAGATGTATCAAGAGGGTAGTAAACCTAAAATATGTATGACTTGTCTCCTTCTCCACAAAAACATCTATTTTCAGAAGTGCAGCTTCTATAATTGATCTCTTGAGAACAAAGGTTTTGTTTTTAATTCTCCCCTCGCCATGGCAATACGTGTACCAGGCAGAAGATGGTCTATTTAGTAAAGTGCATTTGATGCTATTTCTGAACTCAAGATATAAAATAATGTCCTAATGCTTTGCAAGTTTTATTTTCACAGTAATTTCACAAGACTTGAGATACCCATCAATTTTCTTACTTTACAAGCCACTTCTTCTGTTGTGTTTTCTGCCAAAGAAGTTTTGAACAAGGGCTGTTTTATTTTAAGAACAACATTTCTTACCATGACATTTCTTTTCATACCATCATTTCTAGTTAATTTTCTCTGCAAAGCTTCTCCTTCTCCTCTGTGTTAATGAATTCTTGATATCTATACTCTGATGGCACTTTTGTCATTCTACCTGCTCCCATACACACAGCCAGTCTCCTCAATCCTTCCCTGGATGTCAGTTCCTGTGAGTGCTTTATCATCTTCACTACACAACTCAAAATTTCCCTTTCAGCTTCTAGTTTTATAAATAAATGGGACTGTGTGAAAGCAAACGGAATATGTACTTGACAGCGATGTGAGAGAAATCATCTTTGAACAATTACCAGTGAACATATATTTCAAACTATAGGATAAGCAGGAGAAGGGGAATGACTCCAGCTGCTGACAGCATCTGTGTGCCTGGCAGAGTCCTAATGCAGGAGGAGAGATCAGCACTTCCCACAGACAAGGCCAAACTGTGGACACCTGCATATGGATCGATTCCCTCCTTTCCATGCAAAAAAGGTCACCAACAAAGAAAACCCAGAGGCTCCTTCCAGGTTCACTTCAGTTGCAAGGCCACCAAACTTCAGATGTTTGCTTTGCATTGTCAGCTGGCCTCTCCCAAGCAGCCACCTCTGGAAAAAGTGACCCATCACTCACCTTTGGACACAGACTAATAATAAGGCATCTCAGTTCACAAAATTTTGGGTACATGTGCAGTCATCTTGGGACATGATGTCACAAAGCCACTGATGCAGCTTCTCTTGCCTGGTCTCCATTTGCCTGGCTGCACTACCCAAAGAGTGCTGGATCCACCCTGCAGGCATCACACTGGGCACGTACAGGGCAGCCAGCACAGATGTGCCCTCTGTTAGGGGTCCAAGTCCTGCCAGAGCACACTTTCACTCAAAGAGCCCAAACACAACTGTTGGGATGACCAAAACCTTCTGGCAACAGCCCTTCAGGTTCCTGAAACTTCTTCCAAAAGGAATTAACAGCAAAGCTCACTTTTCACTAAGGCTTTCCTTCTCTCCTTCCAGACATTAAAAGATGGCACCAATTTTTACTACTGCTGCCTGCATTAACAGCATAGGACCAGTGATTCAGCGCTGCAACAAGTTGTCCAGAGAGGCTGAGGAAACACAATCCTTGGACATTTTCAAAATCCAACTGGACAAAGCCCTGAGCAAACCAACCCATTTCTGAAATAAGCCCATCTGAAAGCTGTCACAAACTCAAATGACACGCTCCAGAGGTCCCACCCAACTACATTCTTTTATGGGTTTTTTTTAAAATTTTATACGGAGTGCTTGTAAAATTACAAGCCTGCAATTAAAATCTCCATAGAAAAACAGATCCTGAGGTATCATATTTAACTTGTGAAACCATCCTGAGACCTCTTTCTCCCCTGAAATGTCATCAATGAGCTCTACAGGAGGACAGGCACTGCACTTAGAGCAATGATAATTAAGTCCAAACTGCCTGAGTTTTCACTGCACTTCCCAGGTGGTTTTTGCAGCCTGCAGTGAGCTTTAAGTTGCCATGGCTACTCTTACAAGCATTTCACCCCTCCTTTAATCACATCACAGCTGCAGTACAGACATACCTATCAGGTAACTCAGCCACAGATTCATTTTCATCTCTACCAGCTGTGCAGATCTAAGATGTGATTTGAAACACGTTCATCCTTCTTAAGACAGATCCAAGTTTAAGTATTACTTAGAGTACTTGTTTCGTTCCACTTAATCTCTTTGCTTGCATTAAAATGATTTGTCTCTCTCATTGTGTCTTCCAAATTTCAGAGTGCCAAGTCACATCTCTCTCATATCAGAGTCTGACACCATCTGTTTGCAAAGGGCAACCAAATCAGCCACGAGGGACCAAGTGCCCAGGGAACTGTGCTGTGGCACATCCTCAGTGAAACGGGAACAGAGCTGCCTCTCTGGACCAGAGGTCTGTGGCAGAGCAACCACTGCATGGGGCATGATAAGAAAAGTCCCTGGGGTTCACTTGGTTTGTGTTCAAGAGCAAGAAACAGTTTGTGCAGTGTTGACAGCTGCTCTTCCAGTCTTTCCTCCAGCCTTTAATAGCTCATGTTTTTCCTAAGCTCCAACTCCGACCCATATATAGGAATCTCTGTTTAGTTCCTGCATGACAATTGCTCTGGTTGCAGAGAAAAGCTTAAGTAGCTTACAGAGCTGCCTGCCAAAGACAGGAATTTAGCATGTAGTTCCAAAAGCCTGGTTCCCTACAAACTTGGGGTTTAGTGTTGACAGACTCTTTTACATGCTCACATCCATGCAGAGATCTGGACAACAAAGAACCCCCTACTCTGGGTCAGAACATTTCCCAAGTTCTTAGCAGTCCCTTTCTCCTCTCCCTGGCTACTTCCAGTTATTTTGGAGACACCCTCACAGACACCTGCACGTGGCTGGAAACTCCTCAGTGGGTTCAAAACATATCACTGAGGAGAGAGAGACAGATAAATGCATTTGAGGAGGACAACACTAATTTTTATTTCCATGGCAAAGCAGGCTGAAAATCTGCCAAGCTCAACCTCTTCAGGTCATCAGATTCAAATATGCAGCAGTGCTATATTAGCCTGGATAAACTCATGGTTTATGGCCATGGGCACAAAATCCTTTGGGTAACAAGTTTTTAGATAGTCAAGACTTTCACATTTTTTCATGAGCAGAAGCCACAGCACAGAAACACTTACTCAAACCTTCAACTTCTCTGCAAAACTCCTGATTTAATTGAATACTCTACTCTCATAAAATTGCATGGTTTGGTGGTATGGGTGTGTTAGGAAGACATAGGCTCTTTTAATCTCTGGCACTTATCTCACAGACAACTACTCAGTCAATGTAGGACACCTATCTTCTCAGTGCTTCTGTTTAAGCTGCCTAAATAAAGCAGCAGAGCACACAGTGGCTGTCACACAAACATGGTGATATTTCAAGCACTGCAGCCCCTAGATTACGGGCACATTACCCACAGATAACACAAACCAAGCCCTAACTTGACAGGAGCAGAGCTCAAACCCCATGTTTCCTCAGTTTAGAGTTTACAATGCAGCTCTTCTCAGAGCAAACCATTCCCAGGGCCAGCAGTACAGAAACAACCTGCCCTCGCTGTCTGCAAGCACCCCTCCTGCCTGTACAAACTGGGAACTTCCAGGTTATTGTGCCTAAAATAACAGGCAACACATTCATTCCAAAAATACAATGATGGGAATTGCTAATAAAATCCAAGTGAAGACGAAGACCGACATTTGGGATCATGAGCTAAACTAACTGCTTCGAACTCCTGAAACAGAGAGCAAAGCACAATAACAGTCAATAAACAAATAAAATAAATGGGCAGTGAAATGATGTAGCTCATTAAAACTGCAAGTCTAGCATAGACCTCCTCTCAAAAAATGCTAAACTACTGCAGCCCAAACACAACAGGAGCCAAAGCTTCGTGATCTGAATTATTTTGCTTTCAAAGTCCAATAATGAAATCAAAACATTCATGTCAAGGTCAGGAATTTGGGCACATCGGTCAAGCTACAAGGCAGTGCTAGGAATATGGTAAAATCAGTGTTAAGTTACCTTAATTTCTAATACAAAGTACACTTATCAATCAAACTAAATACATGTTAGAATTTCAGGTTCCTTTGGTGTCCAGAAGCTGACACAGAAGGCAGATTTGGCAATAGGGGAAGAAAGAAAGGGAAAGAATTTTTTTTCAAATATTTTGTAGCTTGGAATGGGTCAATTAAAAACCACAAAAAATAGAGCAGAAGAGTCTTATGAGTTTATCCTACATATTAACTGATGTCAAGTCTACACAGAATGATAAATTCATTATTTATGGGCTAAGCATTTTTGCTGATTGGTGAAAAAGGACAATTCTTTTAGGGTCTGATTTGAAGAGAATTTAACCAAGCAAACCTCCTGAAGTGGCAATGACTGACCAAAGAAGAAAATATGATGTCTCATGCTCTTCTAATTTCTGTGTACTTCAGTTTTGCACTACTGGCTTGCTGCAGTGTATCTTGTGAGGAATTCACCCCTGGTATCAGAAGAAGTGGCTGGGAAATGGGAGAACCCACTGGACTGTTCCCTATACAGCTGCCTCTAACTCCAGGAGCCTGTGGTGGTCCCTCCCTGACCTTTCAGTGCTGCCTGAGCACCACCCTCCACACATCTGGGCAATGCATTTTTATCTTTTTCCCAGCCCCAGGCCCGCAGGATGCCACACAAATCTCAGGTGAACAAAGACTCTTCACTTCCTTCGATTAATTCCTTAGAGGGTACAAACTAAGTCTAGCCCAGAAAGTGACCAAAATATGTCCTGTCCAGCAAGCTGGTAAGGGTGCTCCAACCGAGGAGAAGCATAAGATCAGATGGAATTATAGGGGAAAAAAACTGAGTTAATCTCTCAATATGCAAAGTTGATTCCCTGCTGAACTGGTGATCTCTGATCTTAATCACCCCAGCTCAGTCTGAGGATATTCTAAGGGAATTGCAGCAGCCAAACTAACACATTTAAGAAGAAAATAATAATAAATGAATTAGTCTTTTGAGTTATTTCCTACAGGGCAGACTTATGTTAAAAAAATTAATAAGCTAAAATATTTATCAAAGTCAGCTTTCTTCAAGCATCAACAAATTAAAGAGTTAAAAATACCCAAACCAACAAAGCCAAAAAAAGCACTCTGAGGTACTCGAACTGAGTCTCATCTACATCTAATCAAAGAGGTTTGAATGAGCTTTCTTTTCACAAACAAATGGCTGATGTCATTAATTTCCTCCTGAACCCTGAGGCTGTCGAAGAAGAGGATCTGACCTAATACCAGCTAATTCCTGCTGTGCGAAGAACTGTAATCCCTCCTGCAAACCAGATCTGACCTGGATTCAAGTCAAGAATTTTAAGACTGAACAAAATGAGGGGAAAAAGGAATTAAAAGAGAGATGCACATGCTATGCCCTATGCATAACAGGCACACAAATTCATAGTTGTACCAATACAGAATCATAAATGATATCAGATGCACAAACCCCATTATTGATTCAAGACATGCAGAGTTAATTAAAAACTACATTGTGTTCATGTATACAACTACCACATGAACTTTCTTTGGCAAAAAACTTAGCAGGACAACTGTTAATGTCCTTAAGCTTTAGGTTTCCTGATTTTTACCATTAACACTGTAATGTCACATACATATATCCTATTTTTTTCAACATTTGGAGGACTACAGAGGCTGGTAGTCACAGACATTTTAATCTGAGCTGCCACACTGTATAGCTGAAAGTTTACAGATCTGCAGAGATTCACTGTAAAGCTTAAATGTAAATAAACTCATTAATATTTTAGAAGTCTGTGCATATACACACACAGAGGATTGTAAATAGCACAGGCACGGCTGCCTGGAGAAAGTGTTTGGCAAAAAAAAACCCCACAACAAATGAAAACAAGATGATGATCCTACAGATATTAATTTCTTTGTCTCTTAACACCTTAAACAAACAAACAATCTCACATTATGCTGGCAACTTGTTCACAGCAACATCACACCCCCTGCAAAGCTTTCCAGTCCTAGCCATGTTAATTCCAACTCCACCAGGCTTTTCCTTTAAGTGCTGAAGTGACGTGTATTTTTCACTAAAACTAGTCAACACATTGCACTGGGCTTTCTAAAAGTTGCTGTTTGCTCCAGATGAGGCTCTGGAAAGTTTCAATATTTCTTTTGGCTGCAAGTCTTGGACATATGGAGAGGCAGAGAGAAGCAACGCCAGCCCAGAAATGTAGGGCAGCCCTGCCCTGCTCCTGCCATTCCCAAACTCAGGCAGGCTGTGTGCTCCTCCATGCTCCCCCAAGGGAGTGAGGGGAAAAACTATGGCAGACCTGGATTTCCACCTGCCTGAAACATTCCTGTTGAAGAGAGGACACGCATGTCCCACCAACACCCTGATACACCGGGAGCCTGACGCAGCCCGCTTTCCAAGTTATGTGCCGAGAGACAGCTACAAGAACACTGAGAAAGAACATGAAATATGAGTGAAAGAAGTTTAAAAAGGCTCTCAGAACAACCTGGAAAGGCACAATGACCATCTTACCCAATGCATGCAATGGCATCTTTAGTCACTGTACTCTCAGCTGAATAAAAATACACAAAAATTCAAACAATGGTAAACCCGAGTCCCATAATCATTAACAAGGACACCAGCATAAAGCAGGAAAGGATCTACCCCAGCCATATATCAGTAAGTACATCACATTTCTAGGGCATTTCTAAAGGGCCACCACTCTCCAGCTCAACCCGAGGAAGAATTTTAAAGGATGAGCCACCACCGCAGTCGCAGTACTTACCAGTACAAGTAATAAGCTAAAGCCAGGAAAATGAGTGTAGCACAGATCCCAGCTAACAAGCATATGCCCGACTGGGTCACCAACATCTTCCCAATTTGTTATTGATTAATAAAACAAAACAAATTAAAAAAAAAAGAGGAGGAGAAATGGAACTGCAAAATCGGACGATGTGAGTCTTGGCTGGGAAAGCAAATCAATCTTGACATGGAGGAGGGATTATGGTGACAAAAGCACATCTAGGTAAATCTGGAAGCACTTCAGCTACTAAAAGTGCCTGCCGTGCAGCAGGAAAAAAAGCTGGGTGTCCTCTCCATTATGTGGATTTGTAAAACACTGAACTCTAAAAAGCCCCTCTTACCTCAAGAATGAGGGTATGAATGGGGCAGAAGTGGACTAATATTTAAAATAGGTAATACTTCTCAATAAATATCACAGTCAGGTGGTGTTGCTGACAAACTAAGCTTTTGCTCTAATCCAATAAGCTTCTTACAGCAAATTACCAGGCTACAATGGACTGGATTCGCTGGCGTGGTCATGTACGTGTGCTCAGCACTGTCACTTGACACGTTTTTTTGGGTTGGGTTTGTTGGGTTGTTTTTCAGAGCTGAAAAAAAACTTTAACAAAATCTAGATTTTAGCACAAACAAATTTCCCACCCCACCAAAGCCTTTTTCTTCTCCACGAAGAGAGAACAGCAGGCTTGTGAGAATATCAGTGCAGAGAAAGGGTTTGGTTTGCAGGGCAGCAGGACCACTCACCTTCGCAGAGTGATGAAGGGACATCTTTGAACTGCACAGACTAAAGAAAGGGACTCCACTGCCCTCACCCTTTCTCTGCAGGTCTCAGAGAAGAGCTCTACCCAGCTGAAGACAGCTATATTTTCTCTCTAGTCTCCCTCCTCCAAAATCAGGGATTTGGGAAGGCCTGAGCCACAGCAGTCACAGTCCAGCAGCTCGGATAACAAAAAGGAGACACCTGAGCCCAGAGAGAAAAGCAATGAGGTGGCAGCAGTTCCACCCCACACAGGCAGCAGGAACACGGTGCTGCTGGTGTGATTGAGGCTCAGGGACCCATCTAGGTGTTCTGCACCATAATCTGGACAGTCCAGGCAAAGAGAGACTCAAGGCCACATCCACACAGGGAGGCAAGAGTTGGGTTGAAGAGTGATTCCCATTTACCCACCATCACACCAACACAGCCCTCTGTGGAGATAGAGTTTTCACTGGCATAACTCACCTGGTCAGAGTTAGACCTCCTCTAAAGAAGAAGGAAGAAAAAAAATCTGACCAAAATCTAGCTTAAATGCCCAGGAAAAATTAAAGTGGCAGTCACAGCCCCTGAAATTCCCATTTTCTGACCAAAGCTTAGCAGCAGCTCTACAGAAAGCCAAGGCATGCCCTCTTATACCCCTGGCTGTCCTGGAAATTGATTCACAGAGATTTTTGGAGTTTTCAATACAGTTAAAAGAGACAGGACAAAAAACACTTAGGGCACAATAAATAGAAAGTTCTTACAATCTAAGAAATAGACAATACTTGAAACTATTAGGCCAAAAAAGAAAAAAGGCACACTGTGAGTTTAAAAGTCACAGCCAAACAGGAGCCTTTATCCAGTTCAGCAGAGCTGAGTGGAAAAAGAATGTGCCTCTGAGTTTAAAAGTACACACAAAATAAACACAACATACTCCAGAAGATGTGGTGAATAGGGTCCAGTGGCATCCAGCCTCTCCCTGGGACAGAAGCACCACAGCAGTGATGAAATAAAGGGAAATTTTTGGTGCTCCCTATGCAACAAGTCAATAGGTCCTCTTGCCCCTCTCACGTGTAGTACAAAGTCCAGGTCTATTATAAAACCTTTTTCTACCTCACCTACAACTCAACCACAGTTCTCAAGTGACTACACAGATAAAAAGTCTTACTACTATCTACATCTTTGTCAGGGAAGGAGATAGCTTGCAACTAAATCCCTTCAAAATAGGAATAATCAGTTTCTGTGGACTTCAAAGAAATTTTTGTTGATTGTGTTCCCCAATCTCATTTTGAGATTGCTCATACTGTTTCTGTTCTCAATTGCAGAAATAAGTATATTAAGTTACATTACAATAACCCCCAAAGCCCAAGAGACAACCTCACATGTTGTTCAAAGATGACAGGAGGGTTTCAGACATGCAGAGTCACTAAACTTGAACTTGCATTGTTTTTGGAGGTGAAGCTCAACCACCAGTTCCCAAGACTGCTGATCAGTACTTCTCCAGTGCACAACATTCATTACAGAAAATGCACATAATGGATTATGACTGGGCACAGGACAGCCTCAGGATTTTGTAAAATGAAAACAAAAACTAAAGTAGCAATTATCAAGAGGCCGCATTTGGGAAAAAATAATTAATTAGGATATTGCAATAATTGCCTGTATTTGGAGCAAGGCTGACTTGGTATTTCTATTATAAAAGCAACTCTAAAATTATAGTGCTGGTATTCAAACAGTGATTCTATAAGACTAGCCCTTACATAACAAACAGAAAAGGAGTTATCTAACAGAAGCCCTATTAGTACAAAATTATTTGAGTAATAGGGCTCTTGCAATGTGTAAAATAGATCAATGTTATGTAATTACAAAACATTGCCAATCTTAGTCTCTGATGATTAAGAAAAACCTCAGTAGTGTCTACTCATCTCTAAGACTACACAAAATGCTCCTCTTCACTCCAGGTTGTTGAATTTTCAAGACAAATGGGAATTTATCCTTCGTATTCAGATAAAAAATGAACTACAAAAGAAATTTCAGGAGTGTAAATGCATCTACACACCCAGCTGTGAAACCCAGGGACCCACCTCCTAGGGAGACTGAGAGAATCTGGAAAATGCATTGTGGCACAGGTCCCTCACTTGTTAAAACAGGGATGCAAAACAGAGGATAAACAAAAAAGTCTCACCTGTGATCATCTGAGATGAGAGTTATAAGAAGAATGACATACTTTGCTTTCTGGATGGAAAATCATGCAGGAAAAAAAATAAAAATAAATAAATCAAGCCTCAAACATAAGACACAGAGAGAGCCAGCCAGGAGACATCTGTCTGCATGCAAATGTGCTGTGGCTGAACCAGGAGAAGCTTCTGACTGCTGCTACAGGGAGTCTCAGCAAACACTGTATTCATGCCTACGAGCCCCTACCCAAGTTCAAAGCTTTCCTTTGAAGTGTTGAATGCTAATTGGGAAGCAGTGGAAAGTCTGTCTTTCAAGAAGTGCTGAGCTGCTTTATATTTCAGGTATAAAACACTACCTTCTGCAGAAGAGGAGCAGTATGATTTGCTCTGTGATTACATCCACAGTAACACATCAGTTGCACTCGCCTTACACCTCACGCTTCTGCTCCAGCATTTGCTCCCACAATCTGTACTGCCAGGATGGAAAAGTCATAAATACAACTATTTATTATTTTTATGACTATTAAATAAAAAAGCAAAAGAATAACATGCTAAAGTGGAGGCTCAGGTGATACCAGAGATATGCTCATGCTGTGGAAATCACAACTGGAAAACCAAGGAGAGACAGCAGGAAAGTTTTCCCCTGCCAATGCTCTGCTATATTAAATGTAAAAAAAAAAAATCCCAGTAGAGCATTTCTATTATTTTACCCTACAAATTTATCTCCAAACTGCTTGCAGCAGTGGAGAAAGGCAGAATACACACCACTCAATTCTAACTGTACAGTCTCCAGTCTTCATGGATCTGTGACAGGTGGGAAAGAACAACAACCCTCCTGTCACCAGGCTGACATTTGTCACATGGAGAGAGTTAGCTCATCTATACATTTCTCTTCAGGAAGACTACCCTTTCACCAGCAAATTTTTTTGGGTTTGACCCTGGAAGGAGACAGAGCCACATGGAGAGGGAGGGAAGACAAAAGTCACCTTTTTGAAGCAGCTGGATTTGGAAGATCTTCATAACACAGGGGAGACAGAGAAGTGAAAACACTCACTGCAAAAATAGGTGTTCGGCTGGGTAACTGACTGTCACCAAGGCAGCTTCAGATAAAACCCCACTGGGCTGCAGTCAAAAACGAACAATAGGTGAAAAATATTACTTGGAAAACCAACAGGTCCACAACTCAAACAGTTCTTCAGTAAGCCCAGTGAGCTGAATTGGCAGCTTCAATTGCACTGGGTGTGGAGCTTGATCCTGTGGAGCAGGAGGATGCTCAGTGCAGTCACACCACTCACACAGTGCTGTGCAGTCTGCTATTCACAGCCCAAGGGGGAAGAGAGCAAGAAAGGCAGAGCTGTACAGCAGGGCAGGGACCCCAATCACCCCCTTCCTCCCTGTTTGGGATCCAGCCTTTATTCTCTTTGCTGTCACCACAGCTGCAATCAGCAGCATGTTCCTTCCTCAATGCAACATCTATTCTTCTCTTGGATGATTTCCCTGACAAATATTTCACAAGGCTGTTATCAGTCTGAATCCATAATTGCCCCTGTGGTCAGATCTCTTTTTACATATATACAAAAGCAGGTATCTTCCTAAAAAGATAGACCAGGCTTATCAGGCAGACTGATAGCAAAAACAAATACATGCCAGACAAAGTTTTATTGTTCTGTGTTTTCTGACAAGATCACACCAGCCCTTTCTGATTTGAATACTGGCAGCAGCCACACACCACACAACCTCTTCAGTGTACCCCTCCCTGCCCCAAGCAATAAGGAAAAAAACCTTCAGACCTCCAAACAAATCCACAAAAAGAAAAAAACCTTCTCCTATGGAAATTTGAAGACCGATTTTGAACACAAAGATGAACTGCACAGACATCAATGTGAACATTTGCACATGGTGAAATCTTTATAAATTACAACCAAGACACTTAACAAATACAGTATCCCACCCATTCAAAAATATTAATATTAACAATATACAGCCTTCTCACTTATGAATTAAATTTCAGGCTGTGGTTGGCCATTCATCTAGGAAACTAAACAGCATCCCCTTTGCAAATAGCCCATCTATCTTAAAATCCTTGTCAGAGAAAGACCTGAAGAGAAACATCTACAGTTCTCCCCATTTCTTAAGATCTTCCATCTGCTGGTGGCTTGGTGTCCAATTGCTAAATAGGTCTCTAGTAGCACATATAGTTAATTCAAACCATTCTGGATTTGGCAGAGGGGACTTTCCTATGGTAACACAGACTTTGAAAGATGCTGCCAGCAAAGATCACAAATGCAGGACTGACCAGCATTGTCACGATGCAGTTTTGCTTGTTCAGCTCCTTCTGAGCAGTGGCCTTTTAACGCAATGTTTGAGAGAGAGGTGACCTAAATATTCCTTTCCTGAAAGCTGCAGGGATCCTGGAAATGACTGGCCCTCTAAAAATCCACACCTGCCTTGCACCAGAAACATTCAGGCAGCTCTGTTGCAGGAGGGTTGTTCCACAGCTGATAGTGGAAGTATGGGAGTTTTCACAGATGCTCTCTGCTCTTTTTATCCTCATCTCATGTAAACTGGCTCTGACAGATCTAGACAAAAGGACATTAAAAACTTCTGACACTGTGAGTAGTTTTTCAGTCCTGCAAATACTCATATTGATGTGGCCACAGGAGATTTCTTAGTGATTATAACCTGAGTCAGCTTCCTGCCTGGAAATTGTTGCATCTCCACACGTTCCACTGCGTCACTTCCACTTCTGTCAGAGACACCCAAGATCATGGGAGCAGAGCTTGTTGTCTCTCACCTGGCACAAGTATACACACAAATGCAGAATGTGACATTACTAGTCTAAAAGTGAGCACCCACTTCTCTTGGAGCTTGCAGCAATTTCAGAACAGCATGACTGCCAAGGCCAAAATTGCTCCCCACCATTTGAAAAATTAGAAGCTAATTAGTAAAAAGAGGTGTTCGTTGTACCAAAGCCTCATGTTCAAAAGAGTCTATGTGCCAAACTCGAATTATGGATGTCACCATTGCTAGCTTGGCACTGCTCTTCAAAAGCTCCTCAGTCAGGCTGAGTAGTGGTTTGAGAAGCAGCATTTATACTCTTATGATTCATTTTTAACTGCCAGAATAACCCTCAACTCATCTGCAATTATATGCCAAAAAAAAAAAATCAGATATTCAAGGGTAATAAAAACTGCCTGCAGTTCAGTGTAATGTGTTAATATAGGACACATTTATAGACAATGAGTCTAGCAAACCAGTCTAGCTTCATTTAAAATAAACAAACAAGCAACCTGATCTTTACAGAACTAATCTAAAAAAAAATCAATATTTCTCCAATCAAGACATATAACAAGAACCTCCACGCTATTCACTCAACAATGTATAATTACTTCTTGAGTCTGCAGACTGTGCTGTTCACTTTTTAGCCCATTAAACATGAACTACTTGTTTTTATTCATTCTATTTAAATTCCTTTTACCTTTACTATAATAAACCAGATTTTGGAATAAATGGAATAATTGAAACTTCACTGTATTAATAAGAAGTTTTTTTTTCTGTAAGTTCATTTATTCCAGGCAACTGAGAGCTTATCCTAAACCTGTTTTGACTGACTGCTCACAAGTCTCTACTCCCAGGCACTACTAGAGGTTTACTCTTAACCCATGCTTAAGGTCAGCATATCTGGAAGGTTTGCTTGTATAACTGTTTTTACTGTTACTAATCATCCCATATATGTACCAACAGGATACATCTTAAACTGTTGGGATTGGGATTTTTGCTGGGGTTTTTTTTTTAGGTTTGGAGGTTTTTTTTTTTTTCAATTTTAGTTTAGAAATCTTCATGAAATAGATAATTTCCATAGTCATTAGGGAACAGTTAACCCAGTTAACCTGGTAAACCTGAGAAATTGGTAGCAGTGGATACAAAGGGATGAACAGCCTTAACAAAGCAGCAGCTGAGCTGTAAATTTATGTTACCAAATGTCCCAGCACTACACTGGCTCCCAGTGATAAGCAGTGAAGATGCTTTCCTTCCAGGGCACACAGAACAGTAACAAATGGCATTGCCATATCTCCAGTACAGGAAAAAAGAACTGCACAAGGAGATGCTTAGGTCTTTTGCTCCTATCTTGCAAAGAGATCCAAGGTACCCAGATGATTTCTTCCTGAACAAGATGAAAGCTCACAAAACTGGCCCTGCTGCTAAGGCATAATAATATTGTCCCAAAACACATCCTGCAACAGTCTTTGTATTCCCATCTGCACTTGCTGCTGCTTTGGAAAGTACGGCCAAGGGTTCTGAATGTGTGCCCTTCACAACTTAAACATGTGAAAACAATTGCTGCCATGGCAACACTGACATTTTTCAAAACAATTATAAAAGAGTAAGGTTAAATGCCATTACAGCTTCTTATAAAGCACTTTCAGTCTAGATTATTTTTTTCTTCTCAAAATAAGCATCCCTATGAGATCAAGTTTATAGGTCCTTGATTTCCTAGAGCTGATCCCCCCAGCTAGAAGTGGGTCTTGTGCTGGCCCAGAGCAGTGATCACCCTGGCAGGGCTGAACAGTGATGGGTCCCAGGCATAAATGTAGCCAGCAGTGGCCAAAAAGGATGCCCTTTACTGAAGATTTCTGGGAAGCAAAGCTTAGTGGGGTGCAGTTTTTGTAGAGCAGGAGGACTGAGTGCTTCAGAAAACACCACTGTCATGCTCACCTCTTCCAAATAAAAGTTACAAGAAGAGCTGATCTGATGCCCAGCTCTTCTACATGGGCTTAGTAGTTAGAGGAGACATCCTGAAGTGATGGACATGGAAACAGTATTTGCCCTGCCCTGAAAGAGTTCAGAGCAACATTTCCCACTTTGCAGAAGAGTTTTCCATGCTACAACATACCTAACACACCCAGACTTTGAATGTGAGTAAACTACCAAGGAAAATTAGTCCTTGGTTATTTTCATAGTGTTCTGACTCAGTAATATATCAGTGACTAATTATCTATTAAAAACAGATAGGAGAGGACATTACTTCTGTGTGTTGGGCAAAACTGACTCTTGGCTTAAAAACCAGATCATGCTAGACTAAGAGCAGGGATGGTACCTCTGGTAGCAGCTTTTCAGAACATCCTTCTGCCAATGAAGAGGCCTCTGTCTTACTGGGTTTGGAACAGCCCATTGCCACAGCTTCCACATTGGTAAATTAAACATGAAAGCAGAGAATTTAACTGGTTTTTCAATGTACTTTATATTTCTCCTTGGTTGAACTACAGAAACTCTTGAAGTTGTGACTGCCATGACTGTGCTTGGGAGCTGCTTTCAGATTTAACCTGATGAAATCTTTATGTCCACAAGCTCTTGGCAAAGGATTCTTTTTTCCTCTGTGCAGCCCCCACCTAAGCTTATACGAAAATTGAATCTTCCAGCAAATGTTAAAAATTATAACACTGACAAGTCTGAGAAAGTGAAATCCCCCCATGAAGACACACAATAATGACAACAGCAGCAGATGACACCTATAGGGCCTCTGCCTGTGCATAAACCCCAATAGGAGGGAGTGTCTCTGATGGCAAATTCTATCCTAATTTGGCCTAATTCAGTTCTTCACCTCCTTGTCCATGTGCCTGTTGGTAGCTGTTGTGCTTTGGTTCATGAAATGGGGATTTGTTGCCCAGTAGTAGCACTCACTGGGATGCTGAAAAGCTCAGTATAGTTTCTATAATCCATATTAATATCTATCCATCTGCTTGGGATTTACAGAATTACAGAATCACAGAATGGTTCGGGTTGGAAAGGACCTTAAAGATCATCCAGTTCCATCCCCCTGCCATGGGCAGGGACACCTTCCACTAGACCAGGTTGCTCAGACCTCCATCCAGCCTGGCCTTGAGCACTTCCAGGGATGGAGCTTCTCTGGGCAACCTCTTCCAGTGCATCACCACCCTCACAGGGGAAATTTCTTCCTAATATGTAATCTAGCTCTACTCTTTCAGTTTGAAGCCATTCCTCCTTGTCCTGTCACTCCATGTTCTTGAACATAGTCTCCCTCCATCTTTCTTGTAGGCTCCCCACTTCAGGTACTGGAATGCCACAATAAGGTCACCCCAAAGTCTTCTCTTTTCTAGGCTGAACAATCCCAGTTGTCTCAGCCTTTCCTCGTAGGAGAGGTGCTCCATCCCTCCAATCACCTTGGGGGCCTCCCCTGGACAATCAAGAAGGCTGAAGGAATTATTGATGGGACTGTTCAACCCATGCAGCTTCCAGTATGACCATCCACTCAGAACTTTTCATTTCCAGATTGTTTCTCCTTTCAGGTTCTAGAGACCCAAAATAAGACACTCAGGCACGCACTACACAAGGGCACAGGCAACAGGTGTGGCAGCCTGAAGGGCTGGGCATGAAAAGCTCAAATTCTCTCCTCACCAAACAGAAGAGCTTGAGAATTCAAGAGCTGTCACAAAATCCTGCCCCTAAAGCATATTCTAGCTTCTTAGTGACACATCAATGGCCTTTTCAAGCCTTAACACGCAGAGAAGAAAAACAAAAATTGTACTCATATAAGTTGAAAAAGACCCTACAAAGCAGCAAAAAATAAAAAAGGATATTTGTCACGTATTTCAGTAGCACTGCTCTTATACCAGTGCCAGTGAGCCCAGGCAAAAATGTTTTACACAACCAGCTTAGAAAGCACCTGGTCACCATGACACTGCAGCAAGGCTACTTTAATGAATCAGCCTGCTGGGTCTCCCTCCACACAGCAAACCTGCAGCCACAGCCAGCATTACCAAGTTCAGCTGCAATAACTAATTTTTGGGGGGCAAAATTTTGATCCAAGAATATCTGAGGTTGCAGAAAGCACCTACTCGCCCACTTAATGAGCGGGGATAAATCCTTTAACTTCCTGTATAGCAGGAAAATGTACATCTGAAAGGGATGCAACTTTGCACAGGGTCAGAATACATGGCCTATGTGCTGCCCCATGAATTAGAGCTTTGAGAAATATCTCACAGAAATCAACATTTCTTGGGGGACTACTTGCCCTACAACAGACCTTGAAAGATTCTAGAATACTAAAGCAACAATCTGGGTCTTTGCAAAATCACAAGATTAAATAAATTACCTTCCTATTAAAAAAGCTATTAAAAAAACTGCTAATAGACTAGGAAGGGACAGGGTATCAGAGATCATTACCAAGATGTCAACATCTGACACTACAGAGTGGTTTTAGGATCCCATCCTGTAAAAAAAACCTGTTTTACTGCTCTGTCAGTGGGGCCTCAGCAGCTTTCCACTTTCCCTGTCACTGCTTGTAGGACAGACTACAAAAAAAAAGGGAAAAGAAGTAAGTTTGCAGATGCACTTAACATTTTCATACCCAGTTACTGGACAAAATTTAAAGATATTTGGATTAAAGGCAGCCTAGGATGACCTCAAAGTCAGCATTCATGAGATTTCTACGAACTCCATAAAGGAGCCCTGTAAGGGCACAGGTCCCCTTCTACATGTGAGGAAGGAGGAGGCAGATAAGTATTTCTAGAGTCCTCTGGAGGTTTATTTGTGGTTAAGTCTCTGCTGCAATGATTACCAACACATACAACATGCATGAGACAGCAGAAGCAACAAGCTGAAGCGCTGATTTCATCCCTAAATTAAAATTCTCAGAGTGGGAGACTTCTGACGCCTCTCCCAGCAGCTCACACTGCTCTATGAAAAGCACAGGATTTGCACCCCCATTTGCTTCTACAACATCACTGCTACAGACAAAACGCAAATACAGAAACGTGGGGGAAGATTTCTTTCTTACCACCACCACCACCGGGGACCACTTCTGGCACCTGGCAACACTCAGAGCAACAGGAGAATCCCCATCTCCTCCCTCCAGGGAAGTACCACTGCTTATGTTTCAAGGGATTTGCTTTCTCATTTGCCTATAAGCAAAAAAGACGTTCTTCAGTGAATGAAGGTAAAAAGACTTTGTTTAGAAGCAAACCACAATGCAAACAACACCCAGCTGCAAAACCAGGTAATGAATTCTTGAATTCAAATATTTCTTACTAGAATTACATGTCTTTTCTCTGCAGGAAAAAACCCCACTTGATCCTTCTTCCCATATATATTACACTCAGCTCCACAGGTACCAACTACTACTGCTTTCAGAGGGTCTAACTGGCTCCTATCTATGAAATTAAAAGCAAGTGGTCTTAATTTACATTTAGTAGTGAAATTGCAGCTTCTATTCAGAACGGAGCAAGGGCTTGCATACATAAGAACTAGCCTACTTTTCCCCAGCTTTACTAATCAGCATAACAAAAGGCATTTCTTTTACCTGCAAACCCTGTCTTGAGAGAAGTTACTGAAAATGAAGCAGAAGCAATTATCTACTCTCCAAACACACACTTAATCCCTATATTTTATTAAGAGTGTTTTTTATGATCTTGAAGCAATTAAGCTAATCATTATTTAATTTTAGATTACTGAACTGGAGATTTACTTCAGACACAATCTCACTTTCCACATAATTTAGTCTCAGTAATTAGAGCTGTGCTTTACCCAGAGGTGGCTTGTTTAAAGCGTGTTATCTAATTTCACAAGCCTTATACCGTGAAAGTTTCGTTCAGAAATCTACAAACCAAACTTCAAAAAAAGAGAAAGCCCACCAAAGAAACCTAGATTTACCAGACTGAAAACCTGTTTTTTTTTAAAAATAAAAGAATGAAGAAAAAATATCCTTCAAGTGTCTGCCCAACAAGGTAAGGTATCATAAAACCGAACAGAAAGTGCTCCTCTCACACAAATCTTTTAATTTACAACTTATTTTAACCAGGATGTAAAGGCAGAAAAATACAAATGTCTTATTAGGATGCCCAGCAGGTACCCCCTGCCATGGAATGTAACCAGTACTGAATCATGCAGACACTTCCAGATTTCTGTGACAGAGGGATAAAGACCAGACATGCAGGTTCATGCTGTACATATTGACCCTGAATATCCTCCTACTGGAAAACTGCTCAACCCCAACCCATTTCAGACCAATTTGTGTGAGCATGTTGTTGAAAGCAAACTGTACTAGGACACACCAGTAAGCCCTGGTAGATCACACCCACCTAGCTCAGCTTCAGGTCTGTAGCCAGGTAATGGCATCCCTGGCTACCTGTCCACCTGGGCTGGCACATTGCCCAAGGCCAGTTTTATGTCAAAACACACATGCTGGTTTTTGGAACAAGGGGTATCATCTTCCACTGCTGCTATTAGAAATATGGAAAACAGATGACCAGGCAAGCTTTCGATAAACATACACTACATCTTGCAACTTTTTCTCTTCAAGGTTGTCCAACAAAACCAGCACATTCAACTGCTCAACACTCAACTAAAAGCCGACTGTATTTAAACCTCTATAAAAGCAGAATAATCAGATTAATTTCAAGACTTTAGCACCAGTACTTTTATGAACCAGTTTGACTTGCCACACATAAGAAAGACTACAGAATTCAACTGCACATAATATTTCAGCAAAGACTGGCAAAGAAGAATTGGGATGCGAAGCTACAAAGAATCAGGACACAACAGGCTTGCTGTAGGGAGTTTATTCAAAATAAATATGTCTCACCTATCTGGATATTCAAAACATGTTAAACATGTGAACTTGGAGACCAGTAGAGGAACTGTGACAGCAAAGATCCTGCCAAAAGAGATGGTGACAGACAGCGTGGCAAGAAAAAGCTGCAAACACCTTGGATGTTACTAATGAAAACACAAACCTCAACAATCAGTATTCTGCTTTAACTGATTAGTGGCTTGCATACAAAAAAAGGAAATTATGGCAGATGAAGAAAAAGCTGGGAAGCAATTTGAACGTGAAGGTCCACCGAGTTATTAATACAACAGGCACCATGGCCATGAAGACTGGAGCCATAAGATTAGGATGAAAGTCACTAATACACAAGGCACAATCACATATTTAAAATAAACTAGCCCCAGCCAGACACTGGAGGGTGATTAGTGTCTGAAGAAGAAGGGTCTGGATGTGCCAGCCCATCCCAGCACAAAATGGCTGTGAGTCACTGCTGTGATGCACCTGTGGAAAACACACGTGCAGCCCTGGGAGGTACCCAGAGAAACGTTTCCAACAGAGAGAGGAAGCACAGGGAAGTACATAAGAGGCACTGCTAAAATCCCATCTGGAACACTGCATAGAAGAGGCTGCCCAATTCAAAAAGGAGGCACTGGAAACGCAGGAGCCCAAAGGACGATTTCCAGCACTGACATCACACACAGAGACCTGCACACAGCAGAGGGAGGGATGCAGGGGCATTCACAGGGAGTGCAATTGCTCCTTGTAATACAGTAAAATAACCACTAGGAAGAGAAATAAACCACTCCAGGCAAAAAAAGGATGCTGGTACCAGAACAAACACCTATCAGCTGGTCAGGAGTAAGTTTAAGCTTGAACCTCTCAGAACAGCAAAGTTCCAGGAGACACTTTTGATTACAATAAACCTACAGGCTTAAGGGGTACCTTTATGACACATTACTTGTTTTCTTTAGCCCCAACCATTTTTTGTAGCTGTGCCATCTAAACTTTCATCAGAGGGTCTATAAAACTGTCACCAAGAGCAGGTGGTTCAATTCTCAGTGCTGGTGGGGGAAGGCGGTACTGTGACTTATGGGGCTGGGAGGAAGCTGATTTATAGGGTAAAGTACAAATAGTTATAATATTCCTACATATTTGAAAGACAAAAAATACTGCTTAAATTAAAATAACCTTAGCCACTTTGTTTACATTAAAATCCTTACATGAAAGTACGGCAATAAGAAGTGTGCATTAAAAAAGCTCAGCCAGTCATGAACAGGATCTCATCCTACTTCCCAATATCCCACAAGAGAGAGATCTGTAAAACCAATGCAAACACAAGCCAAGCTGCTCCTTGGAACAAGGAGCATTCCCTGATCTTGGCACAATTCTTGAACGCTGCTTTCATGGGCTGTCAAAGAGATCTTTGCCTTTGCATTGCCTGTGTACTGCATGCAGATATTTTACTAAAACTGATAAAATGGAGGTCAAAGCTCCCAGAATGAAATAGTGCAACTGGTAGGAGAATAACTTCTGGTTTGATATTGAAGCACAGCAGCGTTATGCAAGAGAACAGGATCTGAAAGCAAGTTTTAGTCTGGCCCTGTTTATTGTACTGGTACCTGTGTCAGAGGTGCTTGAGCCCTAAAGAATGAGAGAAGCTCTTCCCATTTAGGATCTCATAGTATATATCTAGTGTGTGTGTGTGTATATATATATATCTTCATGAACTGGACACTGCAAGTTGTATCAAATTGCTTTTCTGATGTCTTCTAAAATGGAACAAACAGATTTAGGCAGTACAGGGAGAATGAGAGCCACATTTAGGTACACACATATTTTCCCATTTCAAAAAAGTCCCCCAATTAAATATAAATGTGCATGCACTTAAACACACAGTTTCTCTCTTGCATAGTACTTTGCACTGAATTCAATATAACCTCCAAACCCATGTTTCCATTAGCTACTCTGATACCACAATTTGAAAATGTTCTCAGTGCTCCAACATCTAAGACATACAAGGCTCCAAGTGGACACATACAACTCTGATTTCAGCATCATCTCACAAGGAGAACATTTCATTCCTTTTTATCTTCCCCACCCTTTCTTTCCTTTCTCTTTTTCTTAAATAATTTATTCAAACTACTGAAAGCATTTTTTTTGGTCAGCTTTATTCCTCCCAATAGGAATTATCAATATCTTTGAATCTTCTGAGGATTTACTTGACCCACAGCTTGTTCTACTCTGTAAAGACCACCTTCCATATAATATCCTGATGTTGATGGAGGCATGTCAGGAAAATAAGAAAAAGTAAAAGGCTTGATAATGTATTTTTAATCACAAATTAACTCTCTCCCCCTCAAAATACATAACTGAACTGTGAACCCTCTTACCATGGCTGTGAGTAGACTGAAAAGAGAACTGGAATTATTAATGACATGGAAGTGATAGAGCAAATACAAGTCATTGTGTTGGCTGCAAGTCCTTTTGTAGGACCTGCACTATAAACCAGACTACTGACCTAGATGGACCAATGACAGACAAACTCACTTTCCAAGATGGAAATCAGACTTCTGCAGCAAACAGACCGTTTCATTTTCCATTATAATTTGCAACCAAACCCATCAGCTGTAAGACAGGGAACAGATAAGCAAAATTGAAGTGGGTGAATTTATCTGTGGCCTTATAACTCCACAGAACTTTCACTCATCAAGAGTGAGCTGGAGCACCAGCAGCCCACCAGTTTCACCTAACCATGTCCATAACCCTCTGTGGAGCCAGGTTTCTGATGGATAAACATCCTTGAGCAGGTTCAGCTGTGGCAGCCTAAAACATTGCTGCCCCCTCTTGTCCATCCCAGCCTTCTGCCAGGGATCACTGCTCCACAGCCTGCCCTTTAGCTGCTCCAGTCCACAGCTCAGTGTGCTAGTTTAACTCCCTGATGTGGGTGGGTTCTTTCCATGACTCTTATTATTTATATTTTACAGGCAGAAAACTGCACCAGAGTTTTCCAGCTGTGAACTGCTGGGGATGAAAGAGCTGCACAAGGTCCTTTCTGCAATGCCAATGGTTGGTAGCACCTGGAGGAGGAGGCAATGTCCAAGATCACTGCAGCAGGATTGCTACACAACTCTGATCCAAGTTGAAGAGGTTGAATTATTCTTGGTTAAAGAGGCTGTAATTCTTTTGCTGCTAGGGAGCAGAAACAGGGTAAGTCCTCAGCAAGTTTGCTAACTCAGGTGCCTGTATAGCACTATAGTGTTGGAAAGTTTCCATCTCACTCCAAGCTTCAAATAAAGGATTTCAAATACAGGACAGGAAACCATGGCCATGTGAAACAATATAAGCTGGGAAAGCCAGAGCTGCCCTAAACAACCAAGGAAGAACAGCTTTGAACGAAGGTAAGTGTGCCCTGTCCTGGGGAATGTTATCCCAGTTACAGTCCAGACAGGTTTACTCCCAAGAAATCTAATAATTTATCTGCAGTTTCTTACAGCCTAGTTACTTCTGAGGTTTTCCCTGACTTATCCCTGATTAAAGGCATAAACAAAAAACAGCATAAAAGAGTAAGTGTAAAAGGGTAATTTGAGCAGGTTTAGGCAAGGTTTCTGTATTTCCTTGTCTTTGGGAATGCTTGGGGTTTAGCTGGGTTTATTAATGAAATTTAAATTGTGAATAAATCTTGAATGTTGATTTAAGCTTATCCATACTTTATACAAGAATTGCCTAAACTCACTTCTGGGAAGAAAGAGTTTCTGAAAAATGACTGAAATTATTTTTCTAAATGGCCACTAATGTACACATATTTTATTCCTCACCTCAATGTATTATGTAAGTCTGTCATGTTCAGAATAATTCCTGGGATGATTTTTTTCTTTTAAACACTGGGATACTCTTTTGCTTAGAATAAGCCCATTAGGGAAAAGTTTTATGGCAATAGCAGAACACAGAGCTAAATAGAAACAAGGAGAGGTACAATACTCAGCACTTAAATACTAAAGAGAGAAACTTTCTGTGGCGTGAGTGTGGGAAACATACACAGGAATGATCTGCAGCCTAAGGGATAAGCTCAACTTCCTAATTTCCCTTCTTCTTTTGTTTTTCAAGTAGTAAAAAGCTAATAAAAAAACACCCCATGTTATAAATAACTTTCAATGACTTCTTCTGGCTGACCTTAATCACACCATGTGCCTTTCATTACAGTGTTCCTCTGTCACCTTTATTTTGTGCCCTGCCCCAAATCCTGGGGCTGAGGGTCCCTGCACCGCCCCCAGGGGCTGTACAAGATTTCTCCTTTTGCTCTGATGTTTTCTTTGCTGTGCAGTAGATTTATAGGTAGCTTTTAGGTCTTTAAATGGACTTCAGCCAGGAAAAAAATAAAATTCCTAAACACAGTTCCTCATAATTACCCAGTAATGAGAAGCAATTGATCATTAACTTTCATGCTCTGATCTTCCATAAGCAGACTCTCCAGTTACTCCAAATTAATCATTCTCCTAGGAACTCACAAAGTTAATAGGAAGGAGTTACCTCAAGGGATTTGAGAATTGCAGTGAGTCTTTGGCAGAAACACCTTTCCTTTACCAGCTTCAGTTCTGTAGGGCTCCAAAATGAAAACTTGTAGGTGAAGCATTAGTCACACCAGGATTAAAACTCCCAGCAACCTGTACATGCCAGCACGCCAGACTCACGTCATCTTGAGCTCTCCCACACACCCCCCTTCCCCGTCTACCTTAAGTCCCTTTTAGCAAGAGACTGTCACCAGGGTCACAAGTCAAGCAGGCTTGGCTAAAAATATTCTCCAGCCCTGTCCCTTGGCTGCCTCACTGTTGTCCACCCCATCCTGGATATCTCTCTTGCTTCCACGCTGGTTACAAAGCACCCAGTGCTGGAGCCAGCCAGCCCCAGGGGACAGTCACATCCCACCACTGGGCACAAACCCCAGCTGTTTGTGGCTGAGGAGCCCTCCTCCTCAGTAGTTATTCCCCCCCTGGTTAGACTAAACTAACTACAGGTACTTCTGTTTATTCACTACTCTTAATTCAAACACTAGTGAAATGAAAAGGATCTAAAGTGGCAATCAAGTTAAGAACTTTAACGAACATGAGTATCATTTTAGAAATAAAAATCTATTATAAAGCACTTAAACTAATTAAGTTTGCTCCCTGTCCAAGATCCTTAGCATTCTGCACTATGAAATTAAAAGCCTTTTAAAGAAAGCTTTAAGATTCTCAGCTGCTGCAGGTTAGCTCTGAACAGGCAACAGTAAAAGAAGCTGCATTTGCTATTGTATCTTGTTCAGCACCAGAAACAAGGAAAGAACAGTTAAATACACCTATATCCTGAGAAAAATAATATTTTTCTTTGTTATGGGTGAAGCCATTTCACAGTGAATGAGGTGATAATTTTAAAGCATCACCTGTTCAGGACCTCAAAAAATTATATACATACTCATAACTATACCTATTCATATTCATACTTTAGATATGAATACTCCTGTCCAAGGAACAGTATCCAACAATACAATAACAATAAAAAACCCCCCAAAAATAGAGTCTTCAACAGAGCTAACACAACAGCCAAGGCAGAGAAGACCCAGCTCATCTTCTCCAGGAGAACCTGTACACTGGGCTTTTGAATAGTCTTTTTTCCCTTGTTTACACAGGGAAAGTTTTTAAATACCATCTTCATATCATTTTCAATTAGTCAGAAATATACCCAAATAATAGATTTTTAGAAGCCTGATGAAGCTTGATTGAGTTGCAGTCTAAAATAAAAACGTAATTCCTAAGAGGAGGCATTATCTTTCCACTGTCCTACCTTGGTCAAACACAGCGAGAGAGTAAATTTGGTTAAAGGCAGAGGGGGGGAAAAAAAAAAAAAAAACAAACCAAGTCAAACAGAAGAACACGAGGCCAGGGAGACAAAAATACTTGCGATCAAAGGGTGGCACAGCATGGGTGCTTTATTAATCTTGCAGGAGTCCAGGGAACAGCCCTGCCAAGGGTCTGTCCATGCTCCTCCCCACGGCCAGGGCTGCTCCACCAGTAACAGGCAGAGAAAACCTCACCAGATCACACTCACCCCTCCAGCCCGGGGCCCCAGCTCACCCCAGCCCAGCGTGACTGAAGCAGGTGCCAGCTATTTTTATGTCTAAACTGCAATTTACGTCTGACCTGTTATTAAGTTCAAAGGGAGCAGCAGCCGCAGCAGCGCCACCGGGAAGGCAAAGGGATGTGCTCCCAGCTCATCCGTGGGGAAAGGCAGGCTACAGCTGAGCAGCAGGATGCAGTCATGGCCCTGAAACAGTCTGCAGGCATGGACTGCTCCAACCATCCTAAACCAGCATCTGGCTGATGCTGCACAACCTGTGAGATGCCAGAAAGGCGCAGCCCTTCCTCCCCATGGACCACACAGCCCGCTCTGGACAGCACCAGGCAGTGGGTAACACACACTCACTTGGGCTGACCTCGGTGTTTCTGGATACTGATGCACAGTTTGTAGATAAAGGAACGTGGCACCCTGGATTTATGGGTTTCAAAGCTCATATATGACAGGGCACTGGAATAATAATCTAATCTTGAACTGATTTAAATGTGTTAACCGGTTCCCTCTCACACCACAGATCTCAAAGGACTCTTCAGAATAGAATCAAGGGGCCAACTGTGAGCAAGGAATCATGTCCACAGCAGAGCATCATCTGCAAATTGAGTATTGCTTCAAAATCCATCTCTTTCCCACTAAAAAATCTCAGCTGCTAGGATTATTTATTCCCTCATCTCACACTTAAAAGGATGCCAGGATTACTATATCCTGGGCTGTATCTGAAGCAATTCAGTGCAAGCAGCTTTCATATTAAGGGACCATCTTTCCAGTGAGATCCGTTACATATCTTAGGGTTTGATTGAAGTATTTATTAACATTTTTCCCCCCCCATAAACACAAGAGCTGAGCAGTTGTCTAATCTTTGAAATTGTAAATGCCCGGCTCCTACAGCTGCAGTAATTAAACCAACTTCTCATTCCATTACCCACATCAAGTCTCTTCCTCGGCATCTGCTCTATTCCCACATTGCACTCTTCAATCAAACCAAGATAAGCTATTTTCTAAGATCAGCTGACTTGTCTCTCCCTCAGCATCGCAGCCAAAATGATTCTCAGCAGATTTGAAGCATCTTGCTAAATATCCAAAAGGTCTCTTTTAAAGAAATGAAAAAGTAGACGTCAATGCAAGTGGTTATTTTTAGCACCTGAGTTGTTCTATATTTATTCCTTTATGTCTATCTAAAAAAAGTATAATCTCTGATGAAGCATTACCAGAAAATACATTCTACTGGGAAGTCTGCTTTATGAATCCTAGCTACTGAGCCCTGCAACAAGTACATCACACTATCCATTCAACCACACAAGTCTAAGGGTAGAAGTGCACACAGGAGAATGTTTCTTCAGTTTCAAAGATGTGCTTAAAAACCCCCCTGAAACCAACAAACCAACCCTTCCAGAAAGCAAATTCCTCATTACAGTTTTTCTATCAATTCTGCTTAGATGCAACGCTTCAGACTTAGGCTTGGAAACTGCCACTTTTAGGTATTTTCATCTGTCTAACTCCTCAAAAACCCTCAATACACCTTCTGAGTTACCTATTAAAAACAACACAAACCCACAGTGCCCAGCTCCAGATCACATCACAATTCAACTAAATCTCAAGTCAGAAGCAACAGCAGCAGCTCCAGTCACACAAATGCTCAGGCAATAAAAGACTACTTATCTCTTCCCTATGGTTTTTCCATATACCTGTCACCTTCTTGCCCTGAACACTCCTGCCCTTTTACCTCCAGTGTATTTACCCCAGTAACCTCATGGCTCTGATCTAATGCAAATTATCTGAAGATTTATTTTCAAGGACAGGATACAGTTAATCAAAGGTGTGGGAAGAGATATGTCAGATAAACAGGAAAAGCAGAACTGTGTCAGGGAAGCTTCTCCTAGTTGTTACAAACTTTCATTTAAAAAGAAAGAGAAAATAAAGTAGTTTAAGACAGGGTCTTACATCCACAAAAGTGGGAAGAAAACCTGTATTTTAAAGCTAAGAGTTTTGAGATACCTGTTATCTACCCACAGTTATTTTAGATGTTTGAGTTATGCTAAATCTCTTCACTTACTTATTCAAACAGAAGAAGTTGGGATAGGGGTGGGGAAAGATAATACATACCTCTGTATATTAACTTGGAACTTCTCTCTCCTCTGAGCTTGCAGGACTCTGCCTTCCTTCCAGGTGTTCCCTACCTACAAGACAGACATGCCTCGTCACTCAGTCATAACCCCAAAGGATTTTACCAACTGGCATTACCTACACATTGACAGCTCTCTGATCCCAGTGTAAACAACAGATGGTTGAGGGACTCCACAGTATGAAATCATACTCAGCACACGCACTGACATCAGATGAATAGGTTTGGTCAGTGGCAGGTTACTATTACCTTCATGCAGTGCAAATCAGCTGAGGCTGCAACTTTCCACGAGGTAAAAGTACAGACTTTTAAAAAAATTGTAGGCTTTAGAAGTTAAAAACGTATGTGCCCCAGTTACCTCTATCTCAGGTTGACCTTTGTATGTTTGTTATCAGAGACCTTGCCCTGCATCACTATTGCACTATGGAAGCCAGAATGACTCCAGGTTCATTTTACGCAATTTTTAAAACAAGGGGCTCTGGAAGGTTTTACCTGAGCAAACCCACCTAACTCTCTTAGCTAGTTTTAAAATATTTTCCCCTACTGATTAAAATGCTCCCTGTGCAGCTCTGATTTAATTTTATTCTTCTGTAGAAAACTGGAGACAAGAAAATATCTAGTTTGAATTCAAGAATCCTCTCCTCATAGCCACATAAAATTCAGCAAAAAAGGCAATTCTCTCTCTTGCCAGCTCCTCCTCTACTACCAAAAAAAAAAAAAAAGTAGTTGCTTTATCATTGTAAAATAACCCAAAGCAAGGCAGCAAAAGCATCCAAAACCTTAGAAAGAGAGAAATCAAATGCTATATACCCTCTCTGGTTATTAAAAACAAACAATAAAACATGCATGCTAACCAAAATAAAGTTAGGGTTTGCTTAAGACAAGTGGGAAAAGGGACAGCACACAAGATTTACCCTTATTTCCTAGATTAAAAGCCACTTATTCACATGACAATTCTTTTTGAGACAGTTTGTCTACCTTTTGTGAACTGGATAATCCCTTTTTCCAAATGGATTAAATTCCAGAATAAGCATGTCAAGAGAAGTTTGCTCAGAAACCTGCACTGTGAATGAAATGGGGTTTGCCTCTCTGAAATCCTCCCTGTTGCTCTGTTAATGCCCAAATTCAGCTGCTTAATGGATTTTGTTAACACTGGGTGTCAAACCAGCCACATACAACCTGTGCACTGAAAGGACAGCACACAGCCAGGTAAAACACATTTGTAACTCCAGAATTGCTCACATACCCCTGCCTGCTCTGTGATGAGCTCCTCTGAGCAGGGCCATGCAGACACCCTGCAGGCACCACCCGGTTCCTCAACACAGACCCCAAACACAAAACCCCCAAGGGCACAAACAACCCAGGGGGTCACTCCCTGCACAGCCACTCTGTAATCAAGAGCACACGAGGGACAAAAATAGCTCCTTTCAGAGGAATTAAGACTGCAACATGAACTCCAGCACCTGCCCCTGCTATGAGAAGGTGGAAAAAGCAACAAGGGAAGTCCAGCAAGAACACCACGGAGCCCCAGTCAGAGCCAGCATCAAAGGCACCCGGGAAGTTGCAGATCTAAACCAGCACATTAATCCACAGCACCCATCTGCTTTCGAAGGGAAAGCCCTATTGCTTCTGCAAATTGGATCACAGGATAGTTTTGGTGGGCACAAAAGAGGTGCCCTTTGGATGAAACCAAACCAGAAGATTCACCTAAACCTCAGTGGTTATACAAGCATCCAAAGCAACAGGCAGGCTGCACCCCTGCAGAGCTCTCCAGTATGTCCCAAGCAGTAAGAGTCTCTTCATCTGCCACAAATTCA
>JAWWMO010000001.1:112889638-112900738 GCA_035047845.1 Dendrocincla fuliginosa
TTTAACCAAAGGTAGGACGAAACCCCAAACCTTTATAATTAGAGACTGAAATTATTTTTTCAGTAGTTTTTTGTTCTACTCTTTTTCCCCCCTGCTTCTGTACTATATATACAGGGTGACCTACCCTCCCAACCATGAGCCACTGAAATCTGAGATACCACATCTTACATGCACTCACATTATCACCACCTACATGTAAATCCTCTGGTGGACCTCAGTGTTGGCTCCCCAAGAGGGAGGAAACAGCTGCAGAACAAAAGGAATATATCTCCTTATCAGGCAGCTCACTTCTCTTTTAGGGGTTCAAGTAGTAGACAACAGGGAACAACCAAACTGGGGGAGGGGGGGTGGGGAAAGGAGGAAAGGAATCAGAAAAGGTCACTGTAGGGCATGGACTTAAGCAGATCTGGCAGCTGCCTGGAAAAGGGGCAGAAATGGTTCTAATTCCAGATGGGATAACAAGAACCCCAGAAACACCCAGGATAAATCCTGACCAGAGCTACACACTAATACCTAGACCATCCATTCCTGCTCATGTTTGGACAATACTCTGAAGCCTGGGGAAAGGACTAATTTGAGCACAGCTAATCACTGGACTGATGAATCAGCTCACCAGTGTGCATTTTCCTTAGGGAGAAAAGAGAGAATTGGCAGAGGACAGTGCTGCAGAAGACAGCAATATGAGAAAACAGCTGCTGAATTTGATGCAGGAGCAGCCCATCATGTGAATAACATTTTGGTGCAGTGTTCTTGGCCAAAATCCTCATCCCCAGCCAAGCACATCCTACAGCACATAAGGAACAAGCACATTGCCTTAAGAAACTCACAGGCTTTCCAATTCCAAAATGCTGGAACAGCAAAACCCAAGACTTTTGGTACTGTACAAAGTAACAGCAAGACAGAAAACATTCTGAATCACGTGGCAAATGCAAAGGGAAACCCATACCTATGATACTACCCTTGAAAGGACTGTAATCATGTGCACCCAAAGTGATGAGCTTGTCACATCTGTTTTTTCACAAAACCCGTACTATAAGGATAGGTTTTGAAGCACCTTGAGGTCCACTGGCCTAAAGTCTGTGCTGGTAACTTTGCTTGGTAATCTTTCATAAAGTTAAGTACAAAATGAACTTGTAGTGTTCCTCAGAAAAAAAAACAAGAGTACAAAGCACCAGGTAGGGTCACTATATCTTTTATATGCTTATTACCATATGCAAAAGCATCTCCAGGAGAGGCTGCTGCAGGTAAGGGATCCAGACACAGCAGTTCAATTTCTTCCTCCACCTGGATCGTCTGAGCCCCACTGCAGCTGGACAGCCTGAGCAACTAGGCTGCACCATCCCACACACACTTGATGAAGATTAAATATCTGAATGATTTGCAGGATTCTGCCCCCAAACAATGGTTCTATCTTGCTGTCTGACAGCAACCCCAAAATGGAAATACAAAGGATAGAAGAATGGCAGGAACTGCTGTTGGATCTTGCACGTGCAAAAAGCTGTTGTCCTTAGAAAAACTTCCTACAACACACTGGAAAGTGGACATCAGAGACCAAACAACAGATAAGTGAAGAGCCTACAGTCACAGATCTGTTAAATCAGACCCATAATAAAAGATATAGTTCCACTTTGATGACCTTTATTTCCAAGCTGCCTTAATGGAACAGAGAAACACTACAGAGCAATACTGCACTTCTTATTTTTGTTCAACCAAACACTAGTTTTCCACTGGACTAATACAGTCCCTACCTGCAACATTTTCATGCACCCTTCATACAAAGTCAAAGAACCATGTAATGAAAAATTACAGCTGCAAACATATGTGTCCTCCAAGGGCTTTTCACACAATACAATGTATTCCACCAAGCAATTTTTAGACATAGAGGAACAGAATTAGGTTTGTATTCCTATGCCAGACTGACTGGTCCTCTCCTTTTTCTGAAAAGTAAATAAAACCTGTTCTCGATTCTGTCAGTACAGAGATAAGGATCTAACTTCAGAGAACCACAAGTAACCTGACCTTTTAATTTTTCCTAATGCTTCACATGTGTCCCAGCAGTAGCATACTAATGTTTTACTTATTTGTTCCTTTGCTGCACAGCAGAAAAGAGCTTTCAGTCTGCGTGAAAGACGATGCCTTGGGTGCTCTCCATGGGCCTCTTATTTATTGTTCACTGTAATTTCTTTCTCCTGTTGGCAACTGGAGACTCATTCACCAGATTTCTGTGCTGACAGGTATAATAAGAGGCAAGCAGGTATCTTCTATTGCATCTCTGGACACCTGCTCTGAAAGAGTTTTCTGTTCCTGAATGCTGTTATTTGAACACATGAATGACCATTCTAAGGCAAGCACCAGTTTTCCAAAGAACAGGCTTGGTCTGACTGTCAGACTGAGGGGTGGTAAAAAAACCACACCACTCATTCACCTCAAATATCTTCCAGCACTACCTTCATGAATTGAAAACCCAACAGCTTCCAAGTCATATTTCCAGTCCTACAAATTACAAGGCTTAAAGCAAATAGAGCCTCACTGTTGTAGCACAAATAACAGCATTACACTCTGCCTATCTATCAAGATTTTGATAATACAGAGCCCTGTGTATGAGTCCTGTTGGGTTTTTTTTCACTGGTTTTCCTTCAAGTGAGCAAAAGAACTACTTTCCCCACAAAAATCTAGACAGGAACCCAGAAAAGCAAAGCAGCAGCCTTTTTCTTATTCTAAATCCTGAGCCACTGAAAACAAAGGGAGGGCTCTACATATACAGCTAGTTCCAAAGACTGATGAGCCTGAGACTTGGGATCATTGCTTCCTCCAAAGTCAGCCTGAAGGGTAGAACCACACTAAGAGTCTTCCACTAGTTGCTCAATGGCTTTCAAACCAGTCACTTCCCCTACCCAAAAGGCATAAAAATTAGGTCTTGGGGAAATGGTGACAAGGAAACTATGCACATCATCAGATGTCGGGACAGTCCTTAAAACAGGGGCCTGGTGTAGCTGATCCAAACAGGACATGGGGTTGTCATACATCCACATCTCCATGCCCAGTTCTGCCTTTGACAGTTCAAAGATGATGTTCACAGACTGAAAATTGTGTGTGGAAGAGATACACAAACAATTTCAACCATCAGAAAACAAGTCTTCAGCAGGAGACTCAACAAGGACAGATGTTTCAAGAAAAAAACACCTTAACAAAACCACAACCTTGTTCACAGAAAGTTGCTATATGGAAGCAAGTTGTACAGCAGACTAAACCTCAGCTGCTGGACCTAAAGCTTGGTAAATAAGAGCCATCAGCTTTTGCATAAAATTAAAAAAAAAAATGCAGGTCACAAGCCATATACTTCAGCAGAAATCACCAGTCCCTGAACAACTTACTGAGGGCCAGGATAGTCTTCCTGACTACAAATTTTTTTCTATCAAGTTTGAAAGCTTTCTTTGAAGGCAAATTACAGTTTGTGTCTGGATTTATGAGACATGGGGTTAACCCTGGGATAATTCCTACAATGTCTACTTTTGGCTTGTGTCTCAAGAAGCCAAGGGGCAGGTGTGTGAAGGGGCAATGAAAGAGGGGAAGGACAAGAAAGTAAGAGAAAGTACAGAAAGGGATACATATGGAAACAAAGAAACCATACTGATAACAGAGTAGAATAATTAAAAGCAGCCTAAAAAGAGAAAGTGAAACTATGTACAGTAATAACCTTATTCATTTTAGCAGAATATACAAGGAAGGAAGAAAAAAATGGAACAAGAAAACAAATGCTGTGCAGGAGACTGGGGCTGGAGAGGGGGCAAGGAGGGGCCTTGAGGGAAAAGATGACAACTGTCTTTCTTGTTTTCTCAGATCATTGAGTGTTTCAAGAGTGAGTTTTCTGTACAAGAGGACCTGGCTCCAGCTGGCCATGTGGCACTTGTGTGACTGGCCTTGTGTTGGGTAGGCAGTGCACAATGCCACAAATGCTACACCTAAAAACACCCCCAGTCACATTCACACTGAGCCCGACTCTGCCAGGTGGCAAATCCTTACACTTAGAGATCCCCTGTCCTATGTGGAACATGAGAGAAAATGCTCCTTTAAACTTGCTGTGTTCTTTGCATGGTGCCCTGATCAATACAGATATTGTTCATTTACTTGTCCTGAGCTCCTTGACAAGGTACAGCAGTGAAACTTTACCTGGACACCAGCTCTGGGGGGGATCAGATGTGTGCAGGCCACTGTGATCCATGCCAAGGGAAAGGAGACACCAGGACACCAGGTATAGAGACACAAAAGCAAGGGACTACCTAGGTAGGCTCTTTCTACTGGCTTCTTTAAGCAACAACTACAGGATCAAGTAACAATAACCAAATTAAAAAGGCTTGCCACATACTAATGTAAGTTCAGAACTTTATAGTCAAGAGTAGCTGAGGTGGAAAACTATACAGGAGAGATCAAAATGTACTGACTGATTCATTAGGCACAGAGGCTTTAAAGCAGGCTGGCTTGTCTCGCTTACAGCTCTATCAATGAAACCAATCAGCCTCTCTGAACACAGCAAGAAAGTTTATTTAGGGCAACACTGCAGGCTCCTCTCACCTCTGCTAGGTATGGGATGGTGACTTGCTGGGGGAGACAGACAGAGGGATCAACTCCCCCACCAGATCCAAGTTTACTCCTATATTTCCTTAAAAAAAAAAAAAAATCACGTCCAGCAAAACACACAAACAAACTTCTGAGTGGATAAACACTGTGCAAAAGCTTACACTTCCTGCAGCTGAGCACTAACAAAGGCAGAAAACACACACAGCATCATATGTGTACACAAAAAGCCATGGGCAAAAATTAACTTAGGGAAAACAAGTGTCCTAAAAGTCTTAGGGAAGTAAAAACAGGCATCCTCTTTTGCTTCCAACTATGTTTCACATCCCCACAACTTCTTCTACTTGAGATTTGAAACACATAACACAAAAAAAACACCAAAGATAAAACCCCCACAATAAACACAGACATTCAAAATCATGATTCCCTCCCTTGACAAATCTCACTGAGCCTCTTTACAGCTTGTGCAACACTACTCTGCATCAGCTCAGTGATCCTCACACTGCATGAGGAGGTCCCAAGCAGTGTTCACTCTGGAGGTATCAGGAGGAGAGACAGAAAAAGCTCTGCTAATGTATAGATAGACTCGAATGACTCCAGAATGACTCAAGGAGAGGAGAGTAATTCTTCCTGAACATTAAAGACAGCTGGCAATTCACTCACACCCCATGCAGAAAGACTTTTGAGCATTCAACAGCACAGTCAATAAGATTTATTCCTTCTCGTGTGTGCTTTTCCATGTGATTCCAGTTGCTCTGCTCCTGGGAGCTCCATTAATTGTGTTAGAGTATTCCCTTTTAATCTACCTACTGCTTTCCAAATTAATTTCACAGCATGGTTTTTAAAATTTTAAAATTTAAGAAAAGATAAATAAAATCACAACATTTGACTGCAGGATGCTACTACTACCCCAGTAAGAAAGTTTTGGGGTTTTCCTTTCTCTGCATAAAATTTCTAAACATAAAGAAAGGCAGGGAAAAGAGAGGTAAATGAACAGTCAAATCCTGAGAAATCAGACCTTTTATTTTTTATTTCAATTTGACAGATCTGGGTCCTGCAATAAGACTGACTGCCTTCAAGCTCCACCAAAAAGGCTCAATCATATCTACATGTCAGAAGACTGTTTTCACACCTCCTTGTCATTCCGAGCATAGGGTTACATTTTCTCTCATTGTTATTTCCTAGATGCCACAAGAGGCTAAAATGGAACACTAGAGCCACTTCCTACCCCTAGAAACTAAAAAGAAGAGAGATGCCTCTCTACATCAATCACATTCATTTCTACAAATCATGGGAAGCAAAAGCTGTCTTATTTTCCTTAGAGGAAGCAAAAATTCCTATGTAAAGACAACTTTTCCTAAGTGGGTGAGAAGACTAAAAAGAATTGCTGTTTCAGGAATATGGAACCCATAAAACAATATTAATAACTAAAGGTTAAAATATTTATTGGCACATGGAAAATACAATTCCACACTGACAGGGCATCCCAAGTATAGCACATTCAGTAGTAAATAGATAAATACTTTATACACACTCCAGAGGTGACATGTAGGGGCATTGTAGTGATAGGATAAGGAGTAATGGGTACAAACTGAAAGAGGGGGAAATTAGGTTAGGTATTAGGACGAAATTCTTTACTGTGAGGGTGTTGAGACACTGGAACAGGTTGCCCAGGGAGGCTGTGGCTGCCCCATCCCTGCAAGTGTTCAAGGAGAGGTTGGATAAGGCTCACCTTAATGTGAGCAACCTGGTCTAGTGGAAAATGTTCCTGCCTGCGCCAAGTGAGGTTGGGACTGGATGATCCTTAAGGTCCCTCCCAACCCCTTAACATCCTATCATTCTCTGATTTCTGCTTTTCTTTAATGAGTTCCCAGCATCACCTCCCTCCCCAGCACAACCATCACTTGAAAACATCAAATCCCAAACCACTTTTAGCAAACTGAGAAATAAGTGCTGCACCACCCTCCCCAGACAACAGGTAGCCCTGCAGCACCAGACCTGCATCTACCCAGGAGAGGACCTTACCCAGCACAGGGGATGCTGCTCCAGCAGCACAGGAACCACACGCTGTCCACATGGGACCAGAGCCTTCAGGCAGAGCAGAGGAGCAGCTTCCGTGCCTTCACAAACACCTTGTCCTCGCACAGCTCAGGCTCAGCACCTCAAGGAACTGGCTGACTCCACATTCATGCCTTCTCCTTAATCCAGGGCTCTTTTGCAGGCAGAGCACCCCACAAGTATCACCAGCAGGAGACACAGCTGGTGAGGTGCTTGCCTGTTTGCACACCCTGCTGCCACCAGATGTGTCCGGCTGCACACACCACGAGTATGTCCAAAGATTAGGAAGGCATTGCTAGAACAGCCTGTGCTGGAGCAGAGCATGTTGGGAGAGGAGCAGCAAGTACATCCTCACCCTCATGTGCAAACCACCCTTCATGTCCTTCACAGGTCCACGTGCAATCTCATGTTGCTTGAAATATAAATACTGTCTGGAAAAGTCACATAACCAGGGTAAAGTGCACAGGTAAAGCAAACACACAAATGCCCTCTGGACCTCTGACCGTTTTTTTACAGTCACAAGGAAGGGTTATGATTTCTCACAGGTGCATTTTGCCCAGTGCCAGACTTGGCTTTCCACCCAATGTCCTGCCCCGCTGCCCAGCCCTGCCCAGTACTGCAAGCTGTCACCTCCTTCCCAAGCTAAATCCACTGCCGGGAAACATTCTCAGCCCCATGGCCAGTGGTTTGTCACGCCACAAATCACCATTTCATTACAAAACCCCAAACATAATTTGAAATATGTAGAAAGCACAAATTATAGTATTATTTACCCATTACAATGCTATAACATGCTCTTCTAAGACTTTTTGCTTTCCAATGTACATACCAGTGAATAGAATATATTTTGACCCATGTACTGGCTGACTTTTAGACAAAGAAAAATAGGTTAAAAAAAAGCAGAACACATTTGGTAATCAGACACATTAACTACTACTGCAACCAGCATATGATGCACTCCAAAAAAAGAATATTTGCTTTCAGCAGTGCAATAACCTGGATTAAACATCATTTGAAGTGCTGGTCACTACAAAGATTGGCATGAGTTACTGATCTGGAGGAAAGGTTTCTAATTATTTAATTCTAGACTTAAAGCTCTGCCTATTGATTGACTATTAGACATAGACAAATCTGCTCCCATGTCTCTTGGTCATGGAAAAAACTAAGAGAAAACAAATATATACTCAAAAAAAAATCCCTTCTCTCCTTCCACTGTATCCCTTCCCTCCTGGAAAGGTATTTAATGTTTTTAAATGCTTACTCAAAATACTAAACAAATTCATCTATACAGACCTACTTGCAAGGAGTCTTAATGAAAACAATCTTAGTGACCAAGTAACCTGCACCACTTTAATGTCTGAGAGCCATTCAGACATCAAGAACAGCATTCAGAGACTCCTTGAATTTTACTTGAATTTACACCATTGAAGTGACTGCTTTTCAGACGCTGGACTTGCTCCAGCTATCCACACTAATCTTTCTCTCCACAGCTCTTTATGACTGTCATATTTTCTGTTCTAAGATGATTTGCAAATAGGGCCCCTTTATCTAAGCCCAAAACACTCTTTATCAATGATGATAAAATAATTATAAAAAAGCAGCTTAATTCAGGACACATGGGAATCTTGAAATCAAGAGAACTTAAACATATCTGAGAGTTTTAGTGAATAAGAGCATTGGAGAGCACAGAGGTGCAAGTAATTTTTGCTAGGGAACAACTTTGCTCTGCACATGACAAATATTTTTCCAAAGCTGGTAATCTCTGGAGATGTTATCTTTTGTTTCTTTAGAAGGACATATTTACTACAAAGCTATCACAGAGTGTTACAGTGTATTTATTAGTTGGGAAGTAGTGTGCTAAAGGACAGTGGGAAACTAGAAAAAAAATTCTTATAACACCAATCACTACCTTAGTCATTCTGCCTTGATCACAGAAAATATTTGGTATTTCATTAAAATTGGTATAATACTGTGGGCCAGGAATAGGGGAGAAACCAAGCAACCAGACACTACACTGCTCAGCTGCCTATAAACTATTTAATGCATAATAAAAACCAGGAATCCAATAAACACAAAAAAATATTATGGTTTACAGCACATGCAGTTCCATGGGTAGCTGGTTTTGAAGGCAGAATATTACATTCCTAAGCACCTGCATTTTTACAGTGATCCTTTATCATAGATTACTCAGAGACCTTAATTTCAGAGTGATTTCAGAGTCTTGCAGCCATGAAATTACATCTTCATGAGAGTCAAATAACCTCAGACTGAAGGGTGTGTTTGCATATTGGCACTTGAAAGTTTTGGCTTTAAACACACAGACAGATACCGAGGCAGGAAGATAAAAAGATGACTCAGGTTTGAAGAAAATTCTCTCTTAAGAATGTTTCTAGTTCAATGGGCAGAGAAAAGCTGCTCTCTGAAATTCTTACTAACACTTATGGAAGAGATCTGGGTTTCTAAACATAGGTACCAAGAGCCATTTTTAGGTGTTTCCAAGATACATCCACAACATCCACACGGGACTGGCAGACGTCACACCAGGCCATTGGGAAACTTATACCCTTTAAGAGTGGTGGCTCCAGGCCAGGAGAAACACCCTGGAGTGCCTAAAGGGGCATTACATGTTCAGACACCCCCACCACCCCACTAGTGTCTACAGCCTTTAATGAGAGCAGAGAAGATTACAACCAAGTTTGGAACCAGCCTGGTCCCTCCATCCCATCCCCTTCCAGCCCATTCCTTGGGTGGATGGCCACATGATCTCAGCATGCAGAGAAAAAGCTGCTGTCTCAATGTAAATATTTTGAATACTTTGCAGTTTGACAAATAACTGAAGAAACTTTTGAGAATGATGGCCATGAGAAGAGTGCATAATAAAGAATCCCAGCTTCACAGAAGGCAGCAATGGGAAGGGTCCAAGCTTTCACAAGGGATTTATAACATTATTTCCTTCTGAGAGCTCATGGCAGTTTCTGTTTCTATTTAAAAAAAAAAAAAAAAAATCAGGCTTGAGTATGGAAAAGCACACACAGATTATGAACTCAAAACCCCCAATTTTTAGGTGTCAAAGACATTAGCTATAGACATTTGGACTACCAGGTATGCAAACTTCATGCTTTCAGAGAGTCTTTCCTACCTGTTCTCCAAGGCCACTGTGATTATTACGGGCAACCACCATGATATGGTGAACAAAGGTGACATAAGCATGGTTTAGACTCCCTGCCTTGATTTACTTGAGTGTTTTATAAGTTTACTCTGCTCAGTGGTAGGACTTTAAATTTCAACTTCATACTAGGAACAAAATAGGTCAAAACAAACACGTCCATGGCTGATCTACAGAAAAAAACATTAAGCCAAAAGAAAATGGCTTTGTTACCCTTTGGGCTTTATTACTTTCCCCAATGCATTTGTTAGTCAAAAGTACATTTAATACAGAACAGAAATTAGTGTTCAGGAATCTGAAATGAAACTATGTCAGAAAAGCCAATCATTACCAATGGGAAAGACTGCTAGTAAAAATTAGTTTGATCACTTCAATTCTTCCAACTTCTATTGTGAGTAATGCCCAGCAACCAAAACATGCCCATGCAAAATGAGTCAGCCTTGACTGAAACTTGATTTTTGACCCGATTACATTCTTCTTCCCTAAATAACCTCTCACAAACTACTAAAAAGGCTGCAGTGAAGAACCGGCCAATATAACCAGAATCTTCAGCAAGTTTGCACAGCTCCCTCCAATTGCAGAAACTATCACTTCCAGCACAAGAACTGCAGAGCTGTCTGTGCTAAGTTAACATCTGAACAAGTTTTGACACAGGATTTGTACAGAAATTAGGATTGCATCCAGACCCGCGGCAGAAAAGTAGGACTCCAAAGAAAAGGAAAAGATAGTGCATCCTAAAAAAATGGGCAGCAGCTCTTAAATGCCTGCGAGAACCTCTGGCCCTCTGACGTGGCAGAGCAAAATGCCTCAGTGGAGTAAAGGGGGAAAGAAGCAGCAGAAACAGCTCCATGAAAGTCCCTGGTGGGGAACATAAGGAAATTTGACAAACAGCAAATTCAAGATGTGACAGATCCCAACAAGCAGTAAGTGAGGCCAGGAGACATGGGCTGCAGGGATCTGGAACAAGACGAGCAACAAGGAGTCCCAGAATGTGACAGGTTGAACAGGTGAATCTCCATCAGGTCCCCAACATTCCCACCCACCCACTCCTCTCTTTCAACACAGACCATCCCCTAAATCCAATGGTTTATAGCCAAAATAAAGGCAGCATCTGCCCAAACGTGGACCTGCCATGTTCATGGACACAAGAGAGAACAGCAGCCCCCACTTCACAGCAGTATAACATAAATCCCAGAAAACCCAGCAACAGCTGAAGACCATTTTTACTCCCTTCATTTTCCTCCTCTTTCCTCTCTTTTCCCCATATACATCTGGTATAAAAGAAAAATGGTTAGAGATAC
>JAWWMO010000001.1:112900838-113004499 GCA_035047845.1 Dendrocincla fuliginosa
TACTCCCTTCATTTTCCTCCTCTTTCCTCTCTTTTCCCCATATACATCTGGTATAAAAGAAAAATGGTTAGAGATACAAAAAGAAAACCTGATCTAGGCACACTGGAAGTACAAAAATGAAAGATGCAGAGATTAAGCATTGCTAGTACAATTACTTCATCTATCATGCAATGCAGTGTTACCTGCTCACTACTGTAATTTGGCAACTGATTCTAAATGCTAAAAAAAGTGCCCTAATAAAACCCACAATAAGTGGGACGAAACAAGGAAGAGGAGGAGAAGGAGGTGAACAAGAGAAAATTATACCAAGAGATCAAGTTGGAGATTCACAAATTCACCTGTCTGAAAAGATCCACCCTCTTCTAGAGAAGACATGCAAGTTAGTTTCAAGCAAGAAAAACTCAGTGAAGGAAAAAAACATCCCCTTTGTAACTGAGTTGTATGTGCTTGACACTGCTGGAACTTGTTGAACACAAGTGCTGTCAGATAGACACTCCTGAAGAGAGGACCTGTATCAGTGAAGGGTTTTTTTTAATTTCTGTAACAATTATTTGCAGGTTTAGAAGCACACAGCTAATGAGGACTCACTGGCTACCCAGAGCAAACATAAGTGCAGGTGACTGGATTTCTGCTGCTCATCTCCTCTCTCATACATGTAATTCCACCAGGTTTGTGAACTCCAAATACTACGTTATCTGCAAGAGATGGAGTCTTGAAAGACAGAGGGTCCATTTACCTAACAATAACATCCAAAATGCTTCCAGTGGACAGAATCCCATCTTCACATTGTCCTGGAATTAAGGCAGAAACACAGCAGGGCTCCACTCTTATAAGACCATCTGGCATTTTAAAACTCAGCACATTACAGATTCCCCCAACAGCTACTGAGTCATGCCAGAGAGGCTCAGTTTATCTCAGTTCTGTCTCTCCTACCTAGGCACAGGCTCCGCAGTCAGCGACATGATTTCCTTGTGGCCATAAGGAGGTGAGTTGTGTCTCATTTACATCAGATGTACACACACTTGGGATGAGTTTCTCAGACATGGCTGGTGACAGCTCAACACTGCTGAGGTTACACGCTGGCCATTGCTGGGCAGAGAACTCAAAGAACAGGACGCTCCACATTTCCTTGCCTGGACTGCCTGTGTTTTATCAACATGTAAAGACCATATGTCCTGCCAAATAATTTTAGGCATACCATATAAAAGATAACATTTCAGGAAGCTGGATGGTATTTCTTTTCTGCTCATACAGAGTGACAGACCATCACAGTCCATAAATTTTCTGGTACTTCATCTCAAATACTTGCTAGCAAAGCGTTTGTCAGTACAGGGAGCCGGGAACTTGACTCAGACTTTAATCCATTGCTTATCATTCTGCAGAGCTACTTCAGCACTCACCAGCTTTGTGCAATGGCTGCAATACCAAAAAGGCAAGCAGGACTGTGTTGTAGAGAGAACCAGCACTCGCATTTAAATTCTGTGGGCACATACTGGCCACTTCTGAATGAGGTTTACCCGGCCTTTCAGCTTTTGTTTAGCGCCTCCTGGTAATTACAGCTTCTGGCCAGAGCAACTCTAAGGTACTTTGGCTTTGGCTGGTCATCAGGAATTAATTCTGTGCCACATAAATTCACTGAGAGCCGAATGGTTGAAAAGAGAGCAGACCAAAGGCAACCAGCAGCACAGTGTTTCTGGTAGCTTAGCTCAGGCACCAGTTTTGAAGCCCATCTGTAAGGTCAGCATCTCCAAGGCTTTGCTCCACCTTCTGCATGGAATTCACATGGAATGCAAGTGAATTGTTTCACACACTCCAACAGGAAGTTATGAAGCGGCCACTAATTGAAAGGACCTCTTGTCAGAAAACCAAAAATACCAATATCCTTCCCACGGTCATTCACTCTGACACACAGATTGATCAGCATTGCCCTGCGCTGGAATTCACAGCACATGAGGCTCCAAGACTGAGCTGGGCTTAGAGCAAAAGTCTCTACCAAAATAAAATTGAGTGTCTGCAGCTGAAGGGCATTTCTAGATGTCACCTAACCCAGCTGCCCCCAAACTTTGTCAGTAAACTTTCCTCATCGCCTTTTACTTCTCCTCATGATGACCACTGATTCTTGTCCACCACCCCATTCATATGTTTTTGGGGGTTTTTTTGGCACAGCCACATGTAAGATAAGCAGGGAAGGCCAGAACTTACATTGTCTGGATCTCCCCTGTCCCTTGCCCACATCTCATAAGGGTGCATTTCCCACCAGGGATCCTGCTCTCCAGTCCCCAGGGCAGAAGCACCAAACCCCAACTCTTCCCTGGCACCTGCCCAAATCTTTTCTTTTTGAGCTCCTTCCAGCAACATAGATTTTACAACTCCCATTTGGCAAGAGAAAGTGTTTTCCAAAGTTTACCAGTTCTCCATTCCACATCCTAAATCCCTAACTTCTTGTCCTCTCTACAGCAGGCACAGATAGCAGTTCATTCCCTTCTCCTTTTCCAGCGGGATTTCACATGTTCTGTATGTAGAGCTATCCTGATTCTTTGAACCTTCCTTTTGGCAACATTTCCTAGACATCTCTGTGAATTTTTTCCACTCAGTTTTTCTTACAACTTTGTCCACAGGAAAAGATGTTTCTTAAAAGGCAGTGCTTTCAGCTGCATGCCACAGTCCAGTTCATGCCAAGGAAAACCATTTTGCTGGTGTGTGTGTGTGTTTCCTCATCTAGAGTGCTTGACATTTTTCTTTCTGGGGTCAGAGAGAAGTGAAGGGTTTGGGGTTCTTGGGTTTTGGGGATTTTTTTTTTGCAATCACCTAAGACTGAATAACATTCAGGTTTCAAACTGCTAAGTGGAAGCACAATATTTTTTGTTTTTATTAAAAGAGGTAAAAATGCAAGCAAGTCTAGAGTTTTCTTTACCCTTAGATGTTTTGTCAGCTTCACTGTGTTAATGAATAGCATTAAAGACTCCAGAGCAAATACAGAGGCACAAATGAATATAGGCAATGGTATCACCAAAAACTGAGGCTGTTGTCGTTGATCTTACTAAAAGAGAAGGATCAAGAGTATCAGCAGAGAGACTCCTCTGCTCCAGACTAAACTGCAATCCCACTAGAAATGATGGTGCCAACCTTTATTCAGTGCTGATATTCCTAGGAGCCAATTAGATGGGATGTAAGCAGCCAGTTTTCTCTGCTCTGTGACAAAATCCTCCTTCCCAGGAGTACTCCACTATCCCACTACTCCTGTGCTGGATCAGGCAGAAACCTGAACACAGAAGAACACAACTCCATTTCTTCTTTAGGGCCCCAGATCTCAGAAAAGTTAATGCTGACCAACAAGAAAAGAACAAGCCAGTGAGAGAAAGAGGGCAGGGGGAGGAAAGAAAAGCTGTAAGTTGGTTATTTTAGGTCACCCAGTAAAACCAAAGCATCTGTGTAATGCTGCAAGGTTCATATTTGGAACTAAATTCATGAGGTTCAGAAAGGGAGTTTACAAATGCTTCAGCCCACTCTTAATGCTCTTTGGCCTGAACCCATCACTTTAAAAGCCAGCAGTTTTTTCACCAAGCCCACCCATCTCACATACCTCGTTGTCACAGGGCAGCCATACAACAGACTTTTCTTGCCAAACAAATTAAATCCACTTTTTCCTGAGGCAGAAAGGTCAAGAGGATGAGGGTACCACATTTTTTTAAAAGGACATTAAAAAATAATTACACAAAACCATGTATCTGCACAAATTAAAGTGTGACAGTAAAATGCCTGCTTTCAACTTGCTAAAACATTCAATTAAAAAGCCATCTAGGCAAAGATTTATTAAAATAAATCAACTACAGAAATGCTTGTTAAACCAATCTGAAACCCACATTGGGTTTGGCTGTTCCTTCATTGAGAAGGAGGTCTTTGCCCTGCCATTACAAACGCAATCATGTCCTCAAAGGATGTGCCTTCCTTCACAGCAGCAGTGGTGTGAAGAGCAACCAGTGCTAATTTCATACGCAACACCAAGTGAGGTAAAGCTTCTGCCAGCTTCCCTTGTACAAAAACACATCCTCCTCCTTTCTCAGGCCCAGCCAGCCAAGTTATCCACAGATAACCCTTCACAGTAGTTCACAGCTTCCTCTGGGATCCATCAAGACAGCTTTAGAACTGGTGTCAGAAGAATTAGTGCAGATGGACGTAAAGTACAGCCTTTCCACCCGCAATGCCTTCAAGGAAAACCAAAGGTTCAGCCTTCAGACCAGAGCTACCATATGGATGCCTGACAGAACCTTGAGATCACTGCACTTGTAGAAAATGTTTAAGGTTTAGGACATTAAAAAAAAAATTATGACAAAAACAATGCAAGAAAAAATAGAAAGAAAAGGATTATACCACTTTCTTTTGTTGTAAAGTACAGGCTCACTACCTGAAAGAGGTAAAGGCTCATAATGTGTTGCAAAGACCAGGTCCTGTCATTTCAGTGGTGAACACTATCTGGTTTTTACTATGAAATATAGCCAAGATGGTGCTGTGAATGCCTCAGGATTCATCACCACTACTTTGGTCAGCTCTTGTTCTCCAGCATGATGTGGCTTCTGAAAAGCCAATACACCATTCCAGCAGTGTACTAGAGTACACCAGAAAAAATTATAGTACACAGACAAAAATGAAACTTGTAAATAAAGGCTTGTTTCTTTATTGGTAAGTTGCTGGCAAAAGCTTAAAAGTTTGGTTTTTTTAAAAAAAGTACCACCATCTAGAGGGTTTTGGTATAGGCACAGCTGCATCCAGGAGAGCTTGCCAGCAGTCTATATCTAACAGCACAAGGATATATACATATTTAATGGACATATCTTCATTCTAAGACCATATGCTCCCAAAACTTTCACCATAAATTATGATCCTCAATTCACAGCCACGGCTACAGCTCCAACAAGCAAGCTGAAGCAATGCCACTTTTAATCAAAGTTTTCATTTCAAATGCAAGGCTGAATGCCCTCTGTAGGGCTGAGCAGGACCCAGGCAGTAAACAAGCGCATCCATACCAGGTGAGAGCCAAAGTCCCATCTCATGACACGTCCCTGGCAGTAGACAGCAAATAATGGTCAGAGAAGAGTAGAGGACCACGGTAAGTGCACTGTGACCCTGCTGCTGCCTAACATCCCAACATCTGGTGATCTTCAGCCAAGGAACTTCTCAAGGTAGAAGAAGTGCTGCTGCCTTCTGAGTTCAGTTTAAGACACGCTGCTGTAAAGCTGTTAGGCAATGAATGGAAACTCCATCTTTTCAGAATGGGCAGAGCGAAGTTCACTGAGTGTTTTCTGATGCATATTTGGGCAGGAAAGCCTGCAAGGAATCCAGGAGCGTTTGGCAGTGATTGGACTTGTACCATCACAGAAGGGCATTGGGGGAAAACATGACTGGAGAGTTAAGCCAGCCAGTTCAGCTTCCATCATCAGAAACAACTTGACTTGAGACAACAAAGCAAACTGAATTACTCAAAGTACATCCTATTTCAAACTGAGCCATCTCAATTCTTAAGAGATCATACAAACATCCTTGCCACAGTGCCTAGCTATATGTGAAATACATCTGTTTTCAAGTAGTTGTCCTCTCCACAGATAAGAGCAATACCACATGCAAATTCAAGATGAAAACCATTTATAAGTTTCAGAGAAGTTAGTTATGGGCAGAGACTTCTAGAAGGCATGGCACTGTACCCCTGCCATGGGCTGGCCAGGAAAGCAAAAGCAAAAGACAAGATAAAAACCTCAAATCATAAAAATTCCAAAAGCCACCTCAATCCCATGATCCCAAAGATAATATTTCACTGGAAATGAAGATCAATAAGGAACTGTAATCTGGCTCAAATTCCCGTTGTTACTTATACTTCTAGCTAAATGTACTTTACAAGCAAAGTAAATTAAAAAAAAAAATCCTTGAAATAAATACAGGTGTGAGCCTTATGCTCCTTTTGAAGAGAGGGGTCCAGCCCTCTGTACCTTAATTAACCCCAGGAAGATGTCTGAGGAACCAGAGGCGTCACCTCTGCTGTGAAGGAAAACAACACTGCTCAGTGGGTGGTTTGGGTCACAGCTTCTTCACTGACCTCAGGAAATGAAAAGCTTTCCTTCCCTTTGCTTTCAGCCCTCTTACAATTCAAACCTGTCTGGCTATACGGTTAATAACCCAAGGGCCATAAGCACCAGACGTGAGAGGAGAAATTCAGCTCATCTCAGGCTGGTAGAGAGAACAAGACTTCAGAAAGGTATTTGGAACAAGGGAGCCCACAGAAAAGCACATGCTGAGCAGCATAATGTTGGGTCAATCAATCACAATTGCAACAGAGAGATGAGTGCTTGCATTAGGCATTCAAGATGTGTCAAACCTACAGCCGCCCATCTCTGCTCAGATTGGAGAACAACCTTCACGCCAAAGCCTGCTGGAAGGTTACCAGCCAGGTTAAAGGGTTTAAAAACCTACCTTTATCAAATACACTGGTTGTAGTTGTGTTATTTCATGGTAATCACCTGTTTTCAAAATTTGGGTCCATAGACAGTCTAGCCTATATCACTACCAGAAACCTGGAGGCTGACCTAGCAAGAGAAGACTGAAAACTAGTGACACTAAAGCATGATATGAATTATGTCAAGAGAAAGAACAGACTGCTTTTGAACAGCAGGAAGTGCACACATTTCCACCATCTCGTTCCCCTGAAAAGACCAAATCTGCATTTGAAGTACCGACAACCAGGGGAAAAAAAAAAGCATTCTTTGTGCAGAGTCAAGCTTAGGCAAATCTTGCAGCAGTAATTACAGACACTGCCTCCCCAAGCCATCTGCTGTGGCTTTTATAACTCCTGGAAGGGCAGCAGGCAGCGCTGGTGGAGGAGAAGAGGAGACACACATATCTCAGCAGCCAAAGCCAGGCTGCGCAGAAAAGCTGCGACACCAATCTGACCCAAAGAGGAACTTACGTCCTGGTTATCCAAACCCCCCTCAGCTGAGAGACTCTGCTGGTGTTCATGTAGTGGAGGAAAGGGCTGGATTTGCAGCGTTTTCAGACCAAAGGGAGTTAGGAGGTCAATCTCAAGGCAACTCATAATACTAAGCAAGCCCAGCCAGGCATGACCCCAGTGGGAAGCATCCGACCAGGACTTTGTCCAGGGAAGGAGCAAACTTGTGCCCTGGAGTCAGTCTGAGCAATCCAACTTTCAAATGCAGAAGAAGTTCCCAGACACCAGCAAGGCCAACAGCTCTGCACATCTCTCCTCCAAGAAGCGATGCCAGTAACACGGTCTGAATAATTTAGAACAAGCTAAATCCATGCTTTATCGGGACACGTAAGTTCCCGCCTGACGTTGATGACCACCTGCATGCTGATGACCACTGCATCTGCAAAAGACTTTCATTGGTACAGTTACAGAGCCAGAGGAGGCAGCAAGACACGCTCACCCCTTGTCACACAGCCCCCCGTTTCAGCAGCAGGCCAAGCCCCGGGCACGCTGCAAACCCCACAGCTGGAGACAATGCCGATTAATTGTTTTGCCATCCACACAAAATTACTACAATACTCACTTCATAGGGTTGTCACAAGGATTATTTAACAGCCCTGAAGAGCTCTGAAGAAGAAATAGAGGCTATTGTTCTGGGTACCATAGAATTGGGAACGATCTCACATGAATTTTGCATGACTGTGCATGTGTGACAGTTGCAGCACCAACAGATTATTTTTCTCCACACAAAAAAAAGCACCTCACAGTAGCTCATTTAGTCTAGGTAACACTTTAGTCAAAAATGTATTTTGTTTTGCTTGTTAATATATCCTAAATAGCTATCAACTTTGACTATTTAATTAATAGATTCAGGTGCTGTTTCTAGTCTCTTAATTAAGGCAAACATCACATTTTTTACAAAGAACTCAGTTTAGGCTGTCAGGGTTTCTAGCAAACACACTATAATTATCTAAGTATTGCCAACATACAAGAATAACAAGAGAGGCAAAAAAGGAAACAAAAATTTTACTGAAATCTCACTTCATTTACAGCAAATTAGAAAGTCCATCTGCATGCAGAAGTGCTACACACAGAAAGATTCCAACATCACACTGCTTATGCCTGACCATTAAAGAGCTTTTAACATTGATGCAGAAACATTGTAAAGGTTTCTAATAGGCTTTTTTTTTTCCCCCAAGAATACGCAGGGTTTGGATTCTATGCATTCTGCCATACACTCAGATCCACCTCATCTGTATGGAAAACTTCTACCATTTCACTCCAAATGTATAAGGAATCTATATGCCCTTTCATTCTCATAAAACACAGGGAGATCAACACCTGCTTCAAGGATAAGCATTTTCTTTTCTTCCTGAACAGGCCCTAACTCCAGCAGAAATCACAATTAGGTAACAAGGTTGTACCCAGGTCGAAGCTGATTTGGCTGAGGAAACTACCATTTCCGCTACACAAATCTTCAAACGATCTTTAAACTCTTTGGGACATAAACCACATCTTTTGTTTGGAAAGCAAACACCACATTTATTGATATTACTTCAAGATAGACGACAGTATTAAGACTAGTCAGCACACCAGCTTTCATTCCCTATCCAAGAGGAAACCAAGATTTGTTTTCTTTATTTCACCCTAGTTCTGCACTGAGGAACTGGCGCCTATGGGTGCACAAAGAATGCAGCACTGCAGTAGCAAGTTCCACAGAGCCTAGGTCCCAAGTTCCCCAACTCCCAAGGGAGGCAGCAGCCCAAAATTAATGGCCTGTTCTCCCTACAAGTTGTATGCCTCACAATAGCAATGAGATGAAGGGAGAGAAAAGAAAAAGAGACATGAGCAGCCAGGCTGATTTACTAATAGCACACAGCAAGGAGATGTACCACCAGTCCCAGCTTTCCCCACATTTATGTCTCAGAGATCAACAACTTCAGGGTGCCAAGGCAACATTGAACCCCTCACAAAACACAAAGGTGAGTCTAATCATCTTCTTTGCCTATCAGGATGCTTTCCATTGGAAGCATCCTCAGGCAGTCTGAGCTGTACATCATTTCAATACAGCTTTCCTTGACTTTTTTCCCTGGAAGGTGTCATAACCTCCACCCAGCACTTCCTCTGTTATGCACCAGGGTAACCTGGCACAGATGGTCACCACACTGTTCTAAAACTGTTTGGGTTGTGAATGGGTTCATAGTCAGAAAGAGCGAGCTCCTGTAGGTCTCAGTTCCTTCTTTGAACACTGAATACTTAATTGGACAAGTGCAAGAACTCAAGGCTCCTGCTTCCCAAGACAAATGCCCCATCTACTAAACTGCAGACTTATGATGGTTATACAGCTACAGACACAGACGCAGCAGAAGGAGGAGCTGCTGTGAAGAGGTATATCCAAAGGGAGCACTCACAGATTGGTCTTTACAAAAAAGACCAGCATTTCTTTCATCTTTGCTATGACTTGTGTGTAACACCTCTAAGTGCTCAGCTTCTCATCACTGTCACACCTTGCATAGCCCTAAATGTGTCCAGATTCAGGGGCACAAGAAAATTTCACAGGTAAATCATAAGTATATACTGACTTTAGAAGCATTAAAAAAAAATAAAAATTTATATATATATAAGCAAGGGTTTGTTTCCTTTTTAGCCATTTGAAATTTGGAGCTCTGCTATTAATAAACTAAAATAGGAACAGATTACTGGCTTGGTGCACCAGAAAACAAAACACTTCCTAAATTATCCTGATTTTAGCCACAGGTGCCTGTATCCTAGTGAGAATCAGTCCCCAACTTAGGTGCTGACTCACGCCTGGAATCCTGACCATGATTGTGCATCAGATGGCAAACTGATATCATTTAAGAATATCTTCATCAAGCATGCAGCAAAGGCCTTGGGATTATGTTATGTTATTTTATGTTGGTTAATACTGTAAGTAAACAAGAAATTTGGATAACACTTTCAAATATCTCTCCATTCCCTTCCTTTTAGTTTTACTAAAAGATATACTATCAATTACTTATTAATCCTAGCACTTATTAAGAGCTACCCACAAGCAAGTGAAGGGCTACCCTGAAATGCAAGTGAAGACAGAATACTTACTACTGGTGGCTCAGCACCAGAAAGCAATAGAATAGTCTGAGACAGAAGGAAATTTTGAGTTCCCTTGGGTTTTTGTTATTTCTTTTGTTCTTCATTTCCTAATACTCACAGTATTAGGTACCAATTGCCTAGTCACCTGGTTTTTGTTCAGGCACTAACTACAATGAGAGTACACATGCACCAAAACTCAGTATGAACACTAAAAAAAAAAACAAACCCAAAACCACTGAAAGAACTGGCCATTTTTAGCTGCTGTAGATGATAACTATGTTTCTCCATCAGTACTTTGGCCATTCCCATCCAGAATTATGGTCTCATAAGCCAAAGAAGCAAGACTGAATGCAACCTTTCTTGGTTTTTTATTGTATTTGCATAGAGTGTAGAAGCAGCTTACCATAATTTATTGCTACTGTAAATTTAGTATAGGTGAACTCATTACAGTTAACAGCAGTACTTTATTCACATTGGTTCCCCACAAAATTCAAGCCTCAAATCCAATTATTCCATAATAGTTTCATAAGCAAACAAAACACCATTTAGATTAGAAAACAATGCATCTTTCTGCTAAGAGAGGCAGAAAGGAAAAAAATCAAACTGAAGCTAGCACAGGACTATGCAATAATTTAATTTTGTAAGAAGATTAACACAGAGCAGAAAGCTTTAGCTCTGGATGGGAAAAGAACATATACTTTGTGCTAGTAGAGTTCCCTGTAATTTTAAGTTCTGTTTGTTAATGCAGCTCTTTAGAGACAAAAAAACCACCACACAGGGAAGAGGAAATAACATTCTTATTTCTGTCCAACTTTACCTCCACTAAAACCCATTCTGATTTCAGCCCTTGTCAGGTACAACTCGCACACTTTCGAAGAGCTATCTGCAATGCATTGTTAAAATGCACTACAAAGTTTTGATAAGTGGTCCTGCCATTTTAATCATGCTCAGCAGGGACAATCTGGTCAGGTGTTTTCCCTGTGCATGTTGAATTCAAGCTATATTTGGAGACCAACTGTTCTCCATCCTGCTTTCTCCAATTAAGTGTGTGCATAAGGGTGGAGAGGTGAAAGTGGGAATTAAGAGAGAAAGAGATAATGAGACTTTCTTAAGAGTACATAAGTCTGCCCTTAAAAGAGGCTGGAAAACATACTGAAAGTAGCACATTTAAATTTAATTGTGAAGGTTCAGCAGTGACAGAATATGAAAGGGAAGAAGACTAGAGTACACAGAAGGGAACCAAAAGCCAAAGCTTCCATGAAAGTTACAGGAAAGACTAGAACATTTATGATTAAAATCCAAGGTTCAGACCTGTTCACAGCACAAGGACTCTGTAGCAGCCCAATGCTCACTGCTGCAAAGCAAGTTCACTGCAGGTTACAACTAAAACTCCATTTAACCTCATCATCTCATACACAGCTGCAGGCTCACAGGAAAATGAATGAAATATAAATTCTGTTGGTTGTAGGATCAGACTTGAAAAAAATACATATACCTCTCTGCGATTACATTGAACTTCATCCAAACAACCTGTAGTTCAAGCACAGTCTCAAGTGAAGAGCGTTCACCACAAAAGAAACACTGCGAAGACAAGTGGAGAGCTTACCACTCTGCTCCCAAACATACTCATACATATCAGCAATTCACTGATGGCAAACATGCCATCTTGGACTTCAGCCTATTTCCCCTAGAGAAGGAGAGGGGGAAAGGCCACGGAGTTTATTTTGGACTTGAAATTAATGAGTAAGACAACATGATGAGCTAATGAGATTATTACTGCTTTGAAGAATGAGCAGCAAGATTACTGGAAACTCTATCACTCTCCTTTCTCATTCCACATGTCTCTGCCTAATCAATGAGGAAATATGAAGATTCAAAGAGGAAAAAATATCCGAGGGGAAGAATAGACAAATGTGTCATCAAACAGGTAACAGTCTCAACACAAAAATTCCCTTAGAACACAGTGCATTAAAAGTGTAAGGGGGTAAACCAATGTGCTTGTTGATTTAGATGCCTCCAACACTGGGTTAGCACCTTAATAAATCCGGCAGCACCCTCTGAACAGAATCCAGGCACAACAGCATCCTATTTGGTTGCCGTTCTCAGATCAATAGGGTTTGCTCTTCTCCATTTTGCCCTCGCAAGCCGTGCACCCAGGTACAGCCCGGCTCTTCGGAAACAGGCTTCCTTTCTTTCTTTCTTTTTGTTTCAAGCCACTCTCCCACTTTTCGCCTATCCGTCCACCCACCCACCCACCCATCCTTCCTCCCACCCGGCGGAAAGCCCAGCCGCCCCCCTCCCAGCACCGAGCCGCCAGCCCAAGCCTCCCGGGGCGGCGTCCATCTCACCCGGCATGGGCAGGATGCGTTTCCAGCCGGGACCATTGTGCCCTTCCCCGGCACTGCCACCGCCGCCCTGCATCCCCCCACCGCATCCGCCCCGGGTACCGCCCGCCGGCGCACAAAGCGCTGCCCCCGCCGGCGGCACCGCCGGACCGAGCCGAGCCGAGCCGGGCCCGGCAATGCTCCTCCCGTGCCGCCGCCGCGGGGGCGGCGCGATGGGGCCTTTCCCAGAGGGGCTCCCGGCCGAGCCCCCGGGGATGCCGCCCCGGCCGAGGAGGGTCCGCCGACCGCCTCCCTAATCCCGCATCCTCGCCGGCGGAGCGGCACCAACCTGCGGTCCCCGCCGCCGCCGCCTCCTCCTCCTCCTCCTGCCCCTCGGGAAGAGCCGGAGCTGCCTGTGCCCGCCTCAGCCTGCAGCCCCCGGCGGGGCGGGGAAGGGGCGAGCGGGGCGGGCGGCTGCGGGAGCGCCGCTCATTGAGTGCGGCAGCCCCAGCTGTCGCCGCCGCCGCTTCTGCTGCCTCCTCTGCCGCTGCTGCTGCTGCCGCTGCTCCCCGCAGCCGCTACTTCCTGTGCGGCGATGGTTCAGTTCCTCCCGGGCCGCTGGGGGCAGGAGAGCCGGGGGGCGGAGGAGGAGGAGGAGGAGGAGGAGGAGAGGGGGAAGGTCGGGTCAGATAGCGGGGGCGGCAGCGGCCAGCTCTGCTCCTCCCGCCCGGCACGGCTCCGCCCCGCACACCGCCCTGCCGGGGCTCCGCTGCGGGATGTGATGCTCGCACTACTCCCTCCCTCCCTCCATCCCCCCCATCCCCGGGGCTCCGCTGCGGGATGCGATGCTCGCACTCCTCCCTCCCTCCATCCCCCCCATCCCCGGGGCTCCGCTGCGGGATGCGGTGCCCGCACTCCTCCCTCCATCCCCGGGACTCCCCGGTGGTGGCTGCGGGGAGATCGCCCTGTCTCGGGGGATGGGAGTGCCCCGCCGCCCCTCGGAGCCGCTCACCGGAGCCATGGAATGCGGTCCTGCCCGCCCGCTTCGCACCACATCCCGCGGCGGGGAGGGATGCGGAGGGATGGGGAGAGATGCGGAGGGATGGGGAGGTGCCCATGGGCGGCCGGGAGGGGTGAGAGGACCTCCGGACGCAGAAACTGTGTTGGGAGAAAGGCGGAGATGGAGCGGTGAGGGATCGATAGCGGAAACTCCGTGTAAAAGCAGGGAAGGGCCACGTTAAAGGTGCTGATAAATGGCACCGTCCCGGGGATGGAGGCGGGAGAGGTGCAGGAGCCGGGGCTCGGCTGCAGGGGCGATGCTCCTGTAAATCTGCGAATGGATGCCCTGGCAAGGACCGGGCTTGGTGGATGCTCCCCGTGAAAGTAGCGGGATCTCCGCCGGGTTATTTGGTTGTTACTTGGTTGTTACAGATGCAACGCCGATAGAGTGGCTGAGACTTTGTGTTCCTAAATGTAACCAGGAAGAAGCGGGTAGAAACACATCAAAGGCAGTACAAGTTTGGCCCGTTTTTCAGAGTAACTCTTGAAGGATAAGGGTTTGGGGTTTTTTTTGTAATCTTACTCGTTCTCCTCCGGAGGTGACAGAACTGCAGCAGCTGCTTCTGTCCTGTCCAGAGAAACTCAACATGATGAGGCTTTTATGGGTGATATTGAATAGAGGTAGGGAGGTTTTCCTCACCTTTCTTGGAGGAAGCATAAGGAAGTATCAAAGCTTGGAAGTCACAACCTTTTCTTTTTTATTTTTTCTTAAAAAAAAAAAATAAAGAAGAAGAAAAAAAGTGAAATTGGAACAGCTCTTTTAAATACCAGTGTCTAGTGTTATCCTTCAAACACCTTACTGATGCCATTAAATAATTAGGTATACTTTGCAAAATGGTGAACGCTTGCAGCTCTTAAAGCTTTTTGTTCAAGATCACAGGTTCATTACCTCTGAAAGGTAGTTCTTTTTATTTGGTTCCTGAGTACAGATTTTGGAGAGACTAACATTAGGCAGCTATATGGAAAGACAGTGGTCATAGTGCTCTCTGGATCTTCACAATAAAGCAAATACTACTCTCAGCATCTGTGGGAGATCTGTTAGAAAAAAAAGTGCATTTACCTGTTGTTTAGGTTCCAAATGCTCCCCTCTTTTGCCTGCAACATGGGACATTCAGACTTACTATATCATAACCTACTTCAGAAAAGTACACACAAGTAATATGTAAATATTTTCATTCTGTGTTTACTCGAAATGTCATTAAATCGCTTTATTGCTCTGCTTTTGCTGTGGTCCAGAACTCACAACTGGTTTCCAGTTGTAGCTGAGTTCTAGTGCAAGGCAGAGATTCTGCCCTTAGGTCAGGTGCATATGCATATTTTCTTCCCTCTCTCTCCTCCAGCACAGCCTCTTGCTGGCAGTTCAGACCAGCCACATCTAATGCTGCTCAGGCCAACCCACCCTGGCCAGCCACAAAACCTTTGGCTGGTCTCCCGTGCTGGTGTAGCTTTATTGCAGGCTGCCATAAATTCCAGAAGCTTCCATGGCTTCCTGGAGAACGTCACAGGTGATTTCAGTCCCTCATGTAGCTCAGAATGGAGGCAGGACAAAGGCAATTTAGTTTCATTCCTCTGAGGGTCCTGGTGCTGAGCCTCCCATTTGCCTTCGTTTTCCACACTTGTAGCACACAGGTATTTGCAACCCATTTTTTTCTGCAACTTCTGGATTTGCACAAGGATACACAGAGTACAGCATCAAGTTTTAATCTATGTGCACTTTAGTGTACCTCACAAGTCCTTTTCCAAACAAGAAATAGCTCATTCGAGGAAATGATCTAATAGAAGTAGTTTATGACAGTTTGATTGCAGAAATAGAGGATGACATCATTTCTTCAGACAGAAGACTATTCAGATTCTATCACTAACAGGAGGAAAGTTGAGCTTTCTTGTCCTGTTTCTGGTCTACTCAAATTTTAATTACAAGAAGACATAAATTCCCTATATTATTATATACTGGCAGTACTACTTTGCAGTGCTTGTAGTGTTCACTGAGAGTGTTGTGCATACAACAATCAAATGATCAAAACTGAAACCTGGAAGGATGGCACATTCACAGAGTATTTTAACATGAGACAGATAAAGATGAAAAGAGAAAAGGAAGTGCATTTAAAGCTTAGATATAAAAATTCTGAATATACGGAAATAGCAAGAAAATCAAATCCCAAAGGTAGCACCTATAAAGTTTGCCAAGAAATGAATTTCCACCCTCCTGCTCAGCTGTGTTGTGACATCTTCTGGCAAAGAGCATCTTCTCTTTCTCAGCACTTAGGAGAACTCTGTGAAGTGCTGGTCATTACCTCTGGGATAAAACTAAGAGCAATTGTCCTGATATTTATCCATTATTATCTCTGGGCTTAAAATCAGCTCTTCCACAGAAGCAATGTTTGCTCTATTCATGAAGCAAGATTTCAAATAAAGCACTACTAACCTTTTCTATTGAGCAAACCCCACTTAACTCATCAAAGCAGTTGAAATCTACTTAAGAGCATCAGGAAAACAGCTATTTCAGAACCTCCTAAATGTAGGTTCTGCTGGAAAGTCTTTTGCATTGATCTTCACTTGTCAATTTTTCTGAAAGTATGAATATAATTTGGAGAAACAGATTTTCTCTCCACCTAAAGAGACACTCTTAGCATTTGAAATGTACCCACTTTGTACCTATCTCACCTTCTATAGCTTCTCCTTCCCCAAATCTCATTCTGGTTTCTCTTACCATTAGAAATCACTGAAGAATGTTTCCATATTAGTTTTCAATACTGACCTGTGTCTAAGTCGTGTTCAACATGCCAATGCAATGGCAGTTCCCCATCATTTCCTGTAAACCCCAGGGAAGCTCCAATTCCCTTATGGAGTGAGCAGAATCCAGGCAACCACTTGCATGCTGGTACAGCAGATCCTGCATGAGCTGCTGAACTGGGGCTCATCTGTTCTTGAATATTCAGGGGTGTTCTGGCAAGTTCAGAAGCACAGCCTTGGTCACTTACGTGAAAGCATGAAATAGCACTGTTATTTTCTAGTGTTGACACATCCTGTCCTAAATTTAAGCTTTAATTAATTGTATGTCTTCACAGAAAACACGTTGATACAATGCATTAACGTGCATGTGATACAAAAGATGCAGAAAGCCAGATTTCATCTCCTGAAGTGGCTAATACTTTAAATCCAACCTAACTGAATATCCGCTTAGCTTACCAAATGTTCAACATTGCCTTATAGTCATTACTGCAGTATTGAGTGCTTTGCTGTGTTCTCAGTAGTGTTGTTCTGTTGACAATGACAAGTGAACAGAAGCCTCAACTATGAACCCAGCTTACCACCAATTACCTGAAAATTAATTGCTTTTAGAGCTGAAATTTCTTTGAGAAAGTATAATCAGCTTTCATTTGGTCATATTTTGAGTTACACAAGCATTAAAAAAAAAAGTCCTATCACCATAATTACAAATACTTCCAGTATTGTAGAAGAAATGACCAGAAATAAAGAAGCTGCAAGCTAAAAATACATATAGAGCAGGCTTTTCAGAAGGGACTGCTGATTTGGAGTGCCTAACTGTGTATACTTCAAGGGCTCAGCTTTTCAAAAGCTGTTGAGTTTGTATAAACAGTTCCCTTCCAGATGTCTCCATTGTATATATGCTTGTTATTTTTTTCTCTCTCAGATTTAGTGTTGGCTCAATTAGGAATGAACTGAAGAAATCTGATAGACAGTTGCTTATGAGCCTGGGACAGGTATTCCTGTTTTAGGAATGCCAGATGATTTTAGCCAGGGGTGACATCCCTAGATTTTCATGTCCACGTGCATAGCTGAAAAAGCTTCAGGCACCTAAGCGAAATTTAAGCAGAAAACAGGCACCACAGTGAGTTGGGAGGTGGAAAGCAACCTGAATTCCTTTTGTGCACTTTAGATGCCTAAGTGGTTAACTGCCTTTGTGGTGGGAAATGGACTTTAAATCATATTAAATCCAAATGTAGTTTATTTTGGATTTTCCTGATGCCTTGTACACTTTTTTGAGTGAAAACTTAATGAAACTACATATTACCAGAAAAAAGATAAGCATATGTGTATGTTTTGCACATATGTACCTTTCAAAAGGGTTGTGAAGTTTAAATAAATAAATAAGAAGAAATGAAATGTTATACTATTTTATTGGGCAGAATTAAGGAGAACCAGTTTTTTCTCTTTTCCACTGGAAAATCAATTCTACTTCTTTACAGAAGAGTCTTCCAATACAAAAATCACATGATGCTGGGAAATAGGTCATGTTGCTCAGCAAAGAACAAAACCTTGTGTAATACAAACACACAATACACATTTTGCTGTAACTACAGATGCCCACACTTTCTCTCAAAATTGCATTTGTTATCTTTGGATGCCCCAAGGTGAATTTTAGTCCTGTTCTTCTCACAAGGCACTTGGAGCTGAACCAAACACTCTTGATTTTTACTGAAATTGCTTATTTTTCCCTGTAGTCCAAGGGCTGTATTTTGTACAACTTTTTAAGGAAAAAAGTACCCTTTAATGTCAGTGGGAGTTTTTCTGTACAAGGAAAGCAGAATCACTGTCCTATACATAATGAAGAAATGCTGGATAAATGCTGCTTTGGTTTAACCCCTCTTAGCAGTTTGTATTCACCACCTCTCTTAGCAGTTTATTTTCAACCTCAGAAGCCCAAACAAGGCTTGCTGTCCTTGTCAGGCCTGTTTTGCACAGATAACTCAGGCAGGGTAGTGAGTGTAAACATCTGTATGTTAGATATTGAGTGTGAAATGAGTCCAGTCTGTGTTGTGTTGTGTGGCTGCAGAAGTGTGGGTATGAAAGGGACCCTGGAGAGTGCACTTTATCAGGTCCAAGGGCTACATAACCATCTCAAATAAAATTAAGGGATTTTTGTAATGCACTCACAACGGTTTTCATTGACAAAGAGAAAGCCTTAGGTTCAGCTTTGATTGTCTCTTCACTTGGTTTCCTTTAATGAACTTATTTTCTTGCTTGCATGTATGGAAAGATGTGTTGGTGTCCTGTTCCATCAACTGCCTTCTGAAACATTATGAGTTGTGCACAGCACCCAGACCACAGTACTCAGTCCAAAGACTGAGTTCACCTTTAGAATACACCTTTACAAAGAATAATGGGATAATGAAACCCTACTAAACACATATCATCAAGGAAACTGAATCATAGAATATGCTGAGTTGGAAGGGACCCATCAAGATCATCGAATCCAACTCCTGGCCCTGCACAGGACACCCCAAGAACTCCACCACGTGCCTGAGAGCTTCTCGAACTCTGACAGAGTTGAGTTCACTGGGCATTATTAATTCTGAGTTTCCTGATAGTCGCCATAGATGTAGGAAACTGATTTGACATTATTTGAGTCTTTAAAGTAATTCTGGAAGCTCAGTCAATTGATTTTCCTTTGCATTGCTGAAATGGTGGATGTGGACAAAAATGTGAATGCAAATGAGGTCCTTCAGCTTCGGGAATGCATTAGGAGAGCTTCTCTGTCAGCTGCAGTACCTTGTTTTCTCTCTCTTGAAGCACTCACATCATTCAGTTTTGCTGTGTTTATAATGGTGGTCAGCACTGCAGGCAGTGCCTCCAGATTTACAACTGGATGTTGACAAAACCAACCTACCTATTTTGTGTGCTGCTCCAGCAAAAACCTACCCACTCAGTCATCACTGCTGCTTTTGGCCAGAGCTGCTGGCAGGCTGCCCTGTTATGTATAAACATGTAAACCACAAAAAGATAAAAGACTGCAGCGTGCCAGATCCCTAATATAGATGAAAACTTGATTTCTTACCTCTGTGTGGAAGAAGTTGCTTTTGCCTGGTTTCTGAATCATTTGCAGCTCAGTGAGCTGCTCTTACATGGAAAGGGTTATGCTTTCCCACTGTGGTTTTGATGCACTTAAAAATGCTTTTCTGGAGTAATCCATAGCTTTGCCAGCCTGAAACTCAATAAACATGGTTTTAAAAGGACAAAGATTTAGTGGTACTGCAGTCTGTGCCATATATCTGTGTTGATTTATTATTGTAAGAATGAGGCCAGAGATGATTGTCCAATATTATCTGTCATCATCATATACAATCCTGGATTTATGGAGCTTGTTTTCTCAGGTGTGGTTTGGTAACACTAATGGTGTCAGACTGGCATAATGACAATATATCTGAGGGGGAAAATCAGACCCTATTTGTGCCACCCATTCATGTCATAAGCTAACAGTATTAGATAAGCCCCCAAACTCAGGTGGGAACTGTTATGCAGATTGTGGCAACATTTCTGCTAGTCAGGCTTATTCATGTGGGTTTGTGGTCTTTCTGTATGTGTTAATCGTTACACATAAGTAATTTTCCCAAGACAATGAAAGAAAAATTGAATGTCACACTATCTGTTTGGTCTGTACATCTGTTACTGATGCTCTGGTTTACATAATAGCCATGAATTTCTGTGCAGTTTAGAATACATACCACATTTTATTGCAGATTTCAATGTAATTGTCACATTTGTGAGGCAAAGTGGAGAAAAGAAAGGACCTAGTGGACATCCCTCCCCACAAGAGCATGAAAAGAATTTATAATTCACACAGCCTTAGAAATGCCATGGCTCTTGTATTACTGCTTCAAAACCTACATTCACAAAACAGAAGTTCTGAGAAATACAAGTGCCACAGTCATGTTACAGCCTGGATTTGCCAGGGATGGAATTGATAGTAGGGTATGGCAGATTTGGTCTCATCAGCAGTGCTTTCATATGTCTGCAGAAGAAATGTTTGGATGTATTTGTGTCAGAAGAGAAAAGCAGCAATTACTGATAGGGAGTCTCTGAGGCAGATCCAAGTGCATCATCCTATGAAGCAGACTGTCTCTGCTCTCTGCTGAAAAGAAAAAAAAAAATACAACCAACCATATATGAAAGAACCTAGAATTCATGAAGTGCTGGTAAGTGTAATACACAGGAATTGAATGCCCAAGTAAATCTGCTGCAAAGGAAATGGACAACAGGTGCTCCCCAAGATTCAGTGAGGAGGTTGGGGCTGCCAAAGCCTGATATCATTGTGGTTGCTCCCATATCTTCACTGAGAATGAAGAGATCATTATAGCAAGCTCAGTGTGGGTCTGGTAGCCTGGAGTTTAGATTAGAAAGTGCTCCTTATTGCAAAGGTTTTCTGGTTAGAAATTCCAGTTAGAAATTGCATATCTATTTATCCACGTGCAAGAACTGTGACTGACTTCACAGTGAGACTTATAATTCTGTGAAAGTCAGTATTTGAAGAATTCATGGAAGAAACACTTCCCATTGTCAAACAAACTGAACCTGAGTCAAGATGGGGGAAAAAAGTATGTGTAGATAACTTGTTTCTAAAATACTTGCTATAGATAATCTCTTGGCAAGGATCTAATTAATAATTAACATTTCAGAGCTCAACTCAAGCAAATCCAAAGAAACACAGAGGCAATAGATTTTGAGTAGAGCAGCATCATGGTTAACTAGTAACACCATGTCAATAACCATGTGAGAAAGGACAGGCAGAAGGGAACAGAAGGTCAGCTGAAACCTTCCCAGGAAATTGCTCTGCAATACAAACTGAATCAAATCAAAGGGATGAGTGGATTTGTGCAGATCTTTCAGAAGATCTCTGTGCATTAACACTCTGGAAGGGATGCTGGATGTTGCAGATTTGCCATGGCGTTTTGATATTTGCCAGGAGACACCAATAAAGGCACTGCAAGAAGCAGAAGAGATTTCTCTTCTGTAACACACCCGCAAGGCACACAACCTAAAAACAGAGACCTTTTCTGCATAGTCCTATTTATAAGTCAGGATTCATCCAATTATCACTTGAAGAATGGAGAAGATTCTAGCAAGAAGCTGCATGCCAAAGATCAATCCTTCTGCGTTGGCCTCACCAAAGACCTCTGAGAGGAAACTGAGCTGCTGAAATCACCACAGGAGGTACCCACGGATGTGCTGTTTCACATAGTCTCCAGGGTGAGGGACCAAATCAACCACCACTAAGGGCACAGAAGCCTTGTATGGTGCCTTGGATTCAGCAATGCTGTACTGCACTGGAGGACTGGCATTTGTTTTTCTGAAACACAGTCCTGGGCAAGATTATCTAATAACAATAATAACAATAACAATGGTAAAGATAATGGTAATAGCAACAACAACAGCAACAATAATAATAATAATTATGGCAATAATAATAATAATGCATATTCCCTGATGAGTGGTTTTTGGGATGAAACACAGCTTGTACGTGTTTCTGGAGGCAGAGCAGCCTCAGGCGTCCTTTTTGCAGGCTGGGGTATCATGGGGCTTCCCACCAGAAACTGTGGGATTCCCATGCTGCAGTGGGAAGTGCAGTGGCTGATGCCCCTGGGCAATTCCACACACTTTCCTGAGCCAAACAAAGATGCAGGTGGAGCCAGGAGATAGGGATGAACTCCAGGCACTAATTACCACACAGCAGCCACCAGCGCTCAGCGTGCCTTCAATGGGTGCTTGGAAGTGAGAACTGGAGACAGCTGCTCAGCGTGTGCACTAATTAATTTTAATTAAGATTTGGAGGAGAAGAAAAATTGTAATATTGCTTGAATGATGCATCTTGCAGTGTACATTATGGGCATTCATCAAGAAAGAGTAATATCCCACCTCTTTATAGTGCATTTAAACAATGAATATCAGTAGTTGTGTCATTGAAACATGAAGGAGAAGGAAAGAGGAATACATGCAAAATAATAAGTCAACAGCTGTTCAGTACTAGAATAAGTGTAGTTGAAAGATTTTCTTATCCGGTGACTGAACAAAGTGTTGGCAAAATCTTAAAATATGAAGTCCAATGATTTGAGCAATTAGAATATCTGAAAAAAATCTCTGTGAAGTTTTTAATTTAGAGGAAAGAAGTGGATAATCTTTCCTTGTCTAATAGTTTAAATGTAGACATGGTACCAGAGAAGGTTCTACAAAATAAATCAAGAATATGAAATATTGACTTCCAACATATGTTTGAGTCCCATTCTTTATTAAAAGTGCTTGGCACAAACTAGTATCAAATTATATTTCTTTTTTTACTGACATTATGTCACTCAGTTCATCAGGAATGCAAAAATTAAGTATTTGGATAAAGGTATGCTAAAGTAGGTAATTATTTTAGTAAATATATACACAGGTCCTGTTTGCAAGAATGACATATGGCATAGTGTATAATTATACATGATTGCAAAATGACCTGTTTTAATGGTTTTAATGCAGTAATAATCAACTTTTCTGAATGAAAATAGCCAAAAATGAAGGATCAAAATAAAAAAATAACTAAGATTGATTATATAAATCAGTGAGTATCCAACTATGCCTTAAATCATGATTGTAGTGACTCTGGATTAAAAATTAGAATTCTTGGGTACCACAATTTCCAATCCATGAAAAACTTTTGCCCATAAGAAAGGACTTTCTTTCCTCATACAGAGTTTGACATGGGAATATTCCTATCAGCAGAGCCTTTAAAATGCTGGCTGTTGAAATGTAAAGATAGGATACAGGCTCATATATCAACTTATCCTATATCAACCTGCTTTTCTTGCATGGGTATGCAGACCAGTTTTCTACTCTTAGGACTGTTAAAAGTGTGGCAGAGGTAGAGAGTAGAAATTAATATCCTGATTTTCTCTTTTTTTTTTTTTGTAATCAACAAGATATTGCCTCCTTACAATATATTTCATCCACCATGCAGTTTACAGAACAAGTACTGATGATTAGAGTGTTTCATAAGGCAGTCTGAACATGAGTTTTTGGGAAAAACTGTAGAAGATGCCATTTCCAACTGGGAGAGAGCTCGTTAGAAGGCATGAGACTGGCTCAAATTATGCCAATAGGGAGAGACAAGAAGGCAAAAAGATCCCAAGATAGTCTGTTATGTGTATGGATTATTTGCCTTGCTCTAAATTTAAGACATACTTAAGAAAAGAGATGTTTTCTGTTACTCTTTGGAGACTTTAAAAATAAATGTACTCTACTTTCTGTAATTTTTCCTCAGTTTTAATTGCTCAGGACTCCTGGGTTCTGCTGTGGTAGCAGTCATTAAATCTGTGAATGATGCACACCAGCATCTCCATGTCTATTTACCTACCTCTAACCAAGCTTAGAGGTAGGTAAATAGTCTTTCTAGGTTTTAGTGGGTGTTAATTATTTGATTATAAAATACAGCATGGCATCTGTGCCTGAAAAATGCCCCCTGTGCCTTTCGAGTGGCTTTTAAGTAAATTCTCCCACACCTCCCCAGTGTGGCAACCTCTCTCATTAAAGGGAAAAGCAATCCTAAATTCACTCAAGGATGCTCAGTATACTGAACCTACCCTGCTCTGATGCATTTCCAGCTGCTGATAACTGGCCTGTCTCACCCAGCAGTGCCCTTGGCCCTGCGGATACAGACCTTGTTTATTGGGAAGGGGGCTACAGACCCCTTCTCACAGTGGATGTCTGCACAGAGCTGGTTTTTACTCAAACTTCCTCCTTGTGAGCCCAATTTGACACCTATTAAAGCAGTAGGAACCTTGGCACTGACCATAATTAGAAGGTACAGCAGGACTGCGTGGCTGGGCTTTGGAGGATCAATAGGTTTTCAAAGCTTCACCAGCAATGTTGGACTATCAAGTGCTGTACCTGTGCAGGGAATTCCATGCCACCAGCATGGGATGACACAGAAGAGAGAATTTTTGCTTAAGCTATGCTTTTAAGAGTCACTGAGATAAGGGGAAATATCTTCAGTCTTGAACTGAAGGGGTTTTATGCTCACTCTCTGAAGACTGTGGCCAGCAGGTCGAAGGAAGTGATTCTCCCCTTCTACTCTGCTTTTGTGAGGCCCCCTGGAATATTGTGCACAGTTGTGGTGCCCCCAATGCAAGAAGGACATGGGACTGTTGGAGCAAGTCAGAGGGGACCATGAAGATGATACGAGGACTGGAGCACCTCCCCTACAAAGACAGGATGAGAAAGTTGGGGCTGTTCAGCCTGGAGAAGAGAAGGTTGTGTGAAGACCTCAGAGAACCTTCCAGTATCTGAAGGGGCCACAGGGACTGTTCATCAGGACAGAGAGTAATGGGTACAAACTGAAGAGGAGAAATTCAGGTTAGGTATTAGGAAGAAATTCTTTACTCTGAGGGTGGTGAGATACTGAAACAGGTTTCCCAGGGAGATTGTGGGGGCCCCAACCCTGACAGTCTTCAAGACCAGGCTGGAAAAGTCCTTGGGCAACCCCGTCTAATAGGAGGTGAACCTGTCCATGGTGGGAGGGGTTGGGACTAAATGGTCTTTAAGATTGCTTCCAACCCATTCTCTGATTCTGTGATTTATGATCATAACCAATACATACCCCTAGATATTCCCTTTGCAGCATTAAAGCTTACAGCTGCTGCTTGCAGAACATGACATCCAAAGTAGTCAGGAATAATTAAGTCAAAGGTTTAAGGGCAGCTTCTCCCAGGAAAAAAAACAAACAACAAATCCCAGCAACACTATCAAAGGTACTGCAGAAACCCAGAAACAATTAAGACAGTTCTTAAGGAGAATTAGTTCAGTGTAATGGCCTTGTCAGAAAGAGGAAGGGAATGTCATGTTCATGTTGTTTCCTCTTTCCCTAAATCAAGAAATGAAATTAAGTGACACTGATGCAATCACGGCTCTGCTTTGGCTGTGATGGTGCAGCTGTGTCAGGCAGTGGCAGCTGAAATCTCTGCTGTGCACATGGCTGTGACACAGCACAGGCCATGCAGGAGGCAGCTCCAAGGAGCTCTGTATTACAGCTCTTCCCAAAGAAAATACCTCAATTTTCCCTCTGGCTCCCTTGTCCCTTTCCTTCTTCTCCATTTTGTATACACTGAACACTTTGCAGGGTAGTGTTGAGTTCTATAGCACATCAGAAAATATGCAAAGATATGTACAGTGAATCCACACAGTATATGGCAGTTTTTTCACCATTTGCCTGAATTCACCCACTAGTTAAAATCAAGATAAAGTCCATACAAATGGAAGAGTGAAAGATGCTTTTGAAGCACCAATGCCCTCCCAAATTCAAAGCAGTGAAGAATGAGCCATGGAGAAAAAAAGGCGTGGAGGTGGCCTTGGCAACCAAGGGGACAAGGGGATGGTGTTTTTTGTGGTGGGGGTGACCAGAAGCCCACAAGCTGCAGGAAGATGATCTGGGGAATTCTGCACAGCCAGACGTCGTTATTAGGAAGCAAAGAACGAGACACTTCATCAAAAAGAGGAGAGGGTGGTATGGAATAAAACTGTGGGTGATTGCTCAGTGGAAACCTTGAGATGCTCAAGTCTGCTTTCAAAATGTCAATCTGACAACCCAGGAGAGGTCACACATGTTGCAAAGTTCAGTCTATGAAAAAGGAGAACAGCATCCAGCCCAAGACAAACACAGAGACCACAGAAGTGGTCTCTTCTCCTGGGGCTGAGCCTTGTAGTGCAACTCAAATCAAACAGACAATTCAGCTGCACTGGTGTGCACCAGCATTAGCATCACAGCCTCACACTCAGGAAATTTCAGGTCTTTTGAGGAGTTTGGAGGCCACTGATTGAAAATAATTTCTGAATTAGGAAGAGGAGCATAGACAGCCACAAGCCCTGGAAGCGATGCACAGCTGGCAAGTGTGATGTGGACTGAAGGATTCAGTTTTGATGCTCCAACTTGTATGTAGACAGAAATCTGTGCACAGGATAACCTGTCCCCAAAGGAAGTAAACCTGACTGAATTTTTCAGGAGGGCAACATGGTAATAACTAATGGCAAAGTGGAACCACCAAGTGAGCACTTGTTTAGTAAAAAATCACGTATGAAGAGAAATTTAATCAAGGCACCAAAGGCATGGCAAGAAGAATGTCTAGTTTCCTACACATCAGCGCTCGATGACTGGGTAATTAATGAGGTTTGGGATTTCTTAAGCAGCTCAGCCTGTTTCGCTTAATAAGGAGAGAGTGATAATTATATGATAGGCTGTAATTATTGATCTACATGGGAACAAAAATCTGATAAACCAGAGCTCTTCTATCTACCAAGCAAAAAAGTCCAATTGCATAGTTGTAGATATAAACTCAAACAAAAAGTGACAAAGTCTGAAACGTGAGGATAGAATACCATTATCAATCTGTACTACAGTTGAATTTTCCATTTCTAGCAATGTATTAGAAAGCTGCAGCCATAGTTATGATAAATTCCCTGCTTCTGACAGCCTTAAAATTGAAAAAAAAACCCAGAAGCTCTATTTGGTTGTTTTGTTGGGGTTTAGAGTTTTTTTTGGCTAGTTTGTTTTGTTTGGGGGGCATTTTGTTGTTATTTTGCTTTTGTATTTTTTTCAATTGCATTTGCCCTCAAAAAACATATTTCCAACAATATTTTTGGGAAGGTGGATTGTGTTGTAGAGGTGCCCACTCTACATAATCAAAACTCTATGTGGGTTATAATTTGCAAATCCCTCTTTTGTGCAACCTCATCTTTTCAAGGTGCTTAGCAGAGGGTATCACAGGTTAAAGGAGTAAATTTTTGTGTGATCTGCTTGTCAAAATATTGGCAGGCCCTTACTAAGGCATTCTCATTAAATCCTCCCTTTGAAATCACAAAGGTGTGTGAGAAAGGCCCAGATCTATGCAGACCACCACTGGTAAATTTACAGTGTTCTGGAGGGATTTTTCTCAAGTATACCTAAACAGAAAGGAACTTAAATCATTCAAAAGACAAAAGGAGAGATCTGCACTTGAAATTAACTGTCACATCCATCAAATCTTGGATGTAAGCCTGGTACTTTACACTGAGTAAGAATTGCTTCCAGATTTCCACCAGTCACGAATTGACAGTCTGGGCTAAACAGACCATGATGTGAGTACCAAGAGAATTGATGGATTTGGACAAAGGGTGAAGGAAAAGTCTAAAAGCTCCACATCTGGTGGTTTAGAAAAAGAAGGAAAGTTTCATCAGAGACTGGCCAGTAGCTTAATCCAGTCCCAATGCAAGCAACACATCCCTAGCCTCTGGCAGTGAGTAATGTGGATGATGCAGTCACCCAGTAAGATGGATTACTAGCACTGGCCTGGTCACACAAAGGGTGAACCTATCTGGGATCTGCCTTAATTTGCAAAAAACTGGGTCAGAGATCCTATTAAAGGAGGAGTTTTCTGCCCCTATTCTCCCTCTCCATTCAAGGCATGTAGAAGCACAGATACCCAGAGGCCAAGGGTGTGGGCAAATGTGCTTGACCATCACTGGCATGTGAAGTGTATGTCCACATACGGAATCATAGGATCATGGGACGGTTTGGGTTGGAAGGGACTGTAAACATTATCCTGTTCCACCCCCTGCCATGGGCAGGGACACCTTCCACTAGACCAGGTTGCTCAGAGCTCCATCCAGCACGTCCTTGAGCACTTCCAGGGATGGGGCAGCCACAGCTTCTCTGGAAAAGCTGTGCCAGGGCCTCACCACCCTCACAGGGAAGAATTTTTTTCCTAATATCTAATCTAAACCCACTCTTATTTAGTTTAAAACCATTCCTGCTTGTCCTGTCACTACATGCCCCTATAAATAGACTCTGATCATGGTTCCTGTAGACTCCTTTCCCTGTAGGACTAAAAAGACAAAAAGAGCACTCCTTGTGTTGTTTCTAAACCTTATTTTTGCAGCTTTTCAGAACAGAAGCAGACTTTTGCCTCTTCTAATTAACATATATAGCCCTCTTCTTGAAGTGGCTTTGGTCAAAAGCAAACTGCTCTCAGTTTTTTGGGGAAAGGGATTTCTTGTCTGAATTTTAGGGATACTGATTTGAAATCTCAAAGTCACTTTTCATGAGGTTTTCTTCCAGACTTGAGGCATTATTGATTGTGCAACAAGGCTTAAAATCAAATTAAATGCATGGGTGTGCTCCCAGGAAAATTGCATACAAAAGAAGAAGTTGTTTCTCCAAGAGAGACTCTTAAAATTAAAAAAAAAAATTAAAATAAAATAAAAAGAGGAAGCAAAACAAAATAAATACCCATTGCTTAATAAAAACTCTTCTTATCTAACAGTGTCTTTGTCTCTTTAGAGAGAATAATTTTTAGCTTTAATTAAGAACACTGGTGGAACAGCTCTCATGTGAGCCACAGCAGGTAAGCAGCAGTGCTAAAACCATAGCTAGGATTTTGCTAGGTTGCTGGGAGAGTAGTGAAAGTGCTGTTGTGTCACCTAAGCAGATAAAAACTACAAATTCAGGCAAAAATGTGATAGCAGTCAGATTTTGAGAAGAAGCATTTCCACCCATTGTATCAGACTAAAGCTCATTTTCTACTCTGCTGAAGTCTGATGTATCTTGGGATATTTTCTTATCAATCTTTTTTCTCATCTCCTAGGAATATAACAAACCAGTCAGCTTACAGCATTACACAACAACAGCCAAGGAGAGAACAGGGAAGAACACATTTCTACCAGCTCCCTTTGCAGAAATCACATTAATCAAAACCAAGCACTGTGGTACTTCTAAGCAGCCCTGACTGCTGACCCCTGGAGCTTTAACTTGTCATTTAAACAGTGGGGTTACTGCTTGTGTAAGCAATCGTGTCTGAGCTCTCCGTAATTTGAGGGGGGGGGAAATGAAGTCCAACTCCCCTTGTATTTCCCTTATTTTGTTTCAATTAGAAACGTTGTGATTCCCAGGGTGAGAGCCTGTCGAGCAACACTGTATTTGCTTTTCATTCAGCACAATGAATGGAGGATCTGCAGCAATCCCTGGTGGTGAGGGCAAGTCCCTCACTGCTCACTGCCCCAAACTTCACCCCAGGCACCAACCCTGGAGCAGAACAGAAGTCCTGATCCCCTAAAGCATGCTGCTGTTAGGGGAGGAGCAATACTTCTCCAGGGATACAGGAACCACTGCCCCAGCTGCCACAAAACCCCGCTGGAAGGAGCTCTGGTGGGAAAGGGCATCAACTGGAGAAAGTTCCCACTGTGGGCAAGGCACAGAGTCTTGTTTGGAGGAAGTCTCAGTAGAAGAATGTGGATTTGTGGGCTGAGCATGTAGATAAAGAGAAATTAATCAATGAACACACACTGGGTAGCTGGAGAATCATAGAACAGTTTGGGTTGGGAGGGGCCTTTAAAGGTCAACGCGTCCAGACCCTCAGAAGGGGCGTTCAAACTGGACACAGAGGAATGGGGGAATGAGGTGGGGTGGCAGAGCTGTGACATATCAAAAGGGATGGGAAGATGTACATGGCTCAGGTGTACAAGCAGCCCAGGCACTTGGCATTTATCCCCCTTCTGTCCCAGCTCCTTTGGGCTGTGCCCTCAGCTGGGGCAATGCAGCAACCCAAGCAGAAGGCAATTAAACTTCCTCCTGTAAGCCAGCAGAGACTCTTTTTAGCTTTAGAAAGCCACTCTCCAGGGCCTAAATTAAGCTTCAGTCTACAATTGAGCAGCACTATGGGGGCTCTGCTCTCGACTGGAGTACCTGGGAATTACTGCAATGTAAACAATAATTTCATAATATTCATGTGAGCCTGTTGTTGGATTGCACAGTCACACATTACAGTTTAGCATTCCTGGCATAAGGCTGCTTGTGCATAGTCTTGCAGAGGGTTTGACAAGAAGGGCTAGACAGCTCTGAAGGGGTTTCTCTGACATTTCCTCTGAAGATAATATGGGTTGCACTGTCTACATCCCAGTGGATCCATATGGAGGGTTCTGCTTTAAAACTGGCTTTTATTCAAGGCTCTTCAGAGAATTTCCTTGCTTTGCTTTTCAGATACGGACACAAGAGAAAATGAAACATGTATCTGAAATATTTCACTGTTGTAGGATTATCTTTTCTTTCATTTTGCTATAGCTGCAGACTATTTTTCCCCTTTGTAAAGTGGCTTTAAAATACACAGGCTTAAAAGGTCAGAGAACATGTATTTTTATTTATTGCAACTAGTTACTGCAGAGAGCTTATGATTTGGACACATTTCCCAGGTGCAGCCTTGACTTCACAGCAGACAGTAATAACTCTCTACTGACTTTGTGGGGCTGAGTGAAGGGAAAGGAATCCAGTGGTGTGATATTGTTGGTGTCTCCTCTTTTCCAGAGATACCACCTCAATGTGACCCATGCTGAGCAAAAATCTAAGCAAATTTTGCCTTAACTTTTGGTTATGTGCTTGAAGGTCACAAGTCTGTTTTGTTTAAGCTGCCCATGGACCTACTTCTAAAAACAGTGGACTCTTCCCACAATCACATCTGCAGTCTTACCTCTGACGCCCAGGAAACAAGCATCATCCCCCTACCACCACGCTGCTGTGTTAAGAAGGAGGTTTTGTAATGTATGGGGAGCAAAAACCATACATGACTTTATTCATTAAAAATTAGATCTTGTACTGAGTCTATAAATAAAATACCCCAAGAGGTTAGCATAGGTCATCCCCATGCCAAGAGATACCAAAGGACTGTTGAAATGGGAGGACTCCAGAGTGCACCAAAGTTATCATACTGCAAAGCTGATGGATGTCAGGATTACGTACATTGACCTTTTCCTTGCCTATGATGATGACTTTCTGTTGTCACCCATCACTGTGTTGCAGATATTCCCAAATCTGAGGAACAAACTAGGAAATCATGCTGAACTGCAAAGACTGAAGCAGTAATTAGTAAGATTCTATTCCCACACTTTGCCTGTTTTGCATTGAAGTCGTTTTGCATTAAAGTAATTTCTCTGCCAGGTTAATTGCTTTTTTTCTTTTTCTAATGGGTTAGTTCCACTAGCTTGGTTAATTATGGGTGCACATTCTGAATTCTGCTTCTTATTTACAGCACTGATCAGATAACTCCATAAATGTACAGCATGATTTTGTGGTGAGTTATGGGTGGTGGAGGCCACCACAAGAATTTCATTAGCCTCAACTCAAAAGCAGCAACAGTAATTGCTGTAAGGCTATAAAGATTGAGAAGGATGTCATAAAAACACAACAGAGGCAATAAGAAATGTAAATATTTTTGAACCTGGAGACCAGATAATCTCTGCAGTCAATGTATCATGTTGTATAAATTTGTAATATTTCTCTCCGTACATCCTGTTGGCTGCAAGAAACTGAAGACTACAGAAAACTTGACTATAATGCTCAGCAGGCCATTCATCTCCAAAATTTCAGCATTAATTTGTACTGCTAATAGTGAAGAGAACAAGTATGAACAGTGGAAATGTTGGAGTGGAGGCTCCACATGACACTCACAGTCCTTGCAGAAATAACCTACCTATTTGCCAAGTAAAAAAATACAGGAATGCCTCATTTCTTATGCTCTTCCCTTAAGTAGATGCTATTATCCAGAGCTGGAGGAGGATATTAGGATTTTGAGAGATCTTTCCACCCAGGAAGAGACAACTAGACCAGGAGCTTAAAGTCAACAGTGAGCAGGACATCAAGGAACTTGACAAGGTACAAAGCAGACCAGAAATCGGGTGGAATAATCCCAAGAGCCTGTCCATGCTGTGTGATGGGTGGATAAAAGTGCAATCAGTGTGAACCAGGAGCAGAAGCCACATGGCTACGCAGGGAATCATGTCAGGGGAGGGTGGGGGCACAAGGCGGGAGCCAGGCCAGTGGTGCAGACAAAATCAGGCAGCAGCTGAAGAGCAGCATGTCAGGGCAGCCACTTCAGCTGGCAGCTGAGCATGCAGCCCCAAAGCAAACTCCCAGGCAGTCTTCAAAAAACACCCTGTGCACCAACTTCTTGGCTGACGGCTTTCATGTAGGTGGAACTGAGTTCCCACCACCTCAGAGGGCAAGTCTGTTATCTGTAGAGGGACAAGGGGCAGGGTGGTGGTAGCAGCCCTCTAAACTCTGCCCTGCTTCACAGCCCAGCAGACCAACTGAAGAACAGTCCCTCAACCCCATCAGCCATTCTGGAGAGCACCATATATCCGAGGAGAGACAAAGTCTCCTGTTGCCCATACTCTGAACATAAAGGTGGTCATATCACCTTCACCATGTTCTTTCACGGGAGAGTCAACCTGTTCAGTCTATCACTGAACAGTCCCTGCCCCACGAGCAAAGAGGAATCCAGCTCCCCACTCATCTTCACCTTCCCTGAGCCACTGAGCTGAAGTGTTTCCTCACAGACCATGTAGCTTAAATCATGGACTCATGAAAAGGAGCTTTGGCAACACCAATCCAACAGCCCCTGGTTTAGTAGAACTGCCTTCAGCACAGAGCAGACAACTCCAATTCTTTCTGTCCCAGCAAGAAGAGCAGCAGAGAGAAGGGGTATCCAGAGAAGAAAGCTGAGGAATGCACAGGCCTTGTTCACAGGCATCAGGGTTTTCACTGTGTCTAAGCACATCTTCTTTGAGGAGCCAAAAGAAAAATAAAGAAAACACAGTAGATATGCTTTGCTGACTCATCAGCTGAAAAGGGCACTGAGGGCTGAACAGCTAAGAAGGCTGTGGAAAGAAGACCAGGGGAAAAATTAACATAATTTGTGTTCTTCAGAAATGCCAGAATCTCATCACTCCCTTCTTATGAAGGTGTGGTGGTGGTAGTTCTACAGACACACTGTCCTGCACAAGCCCCAACAAGTCAATCTCTTTTTGCTAACACAGCAAGTCTCCTCAGAAGGATTGAAATGCAGTAACTTGTATGTAGCTCCAAACCTACCATCCTACTGCAACCGAGACAAGCATTACTCTCCAAGGGCTAGAACAGTGCCTTCACATATGTAGACAAACCTTGCCAATGTTAGAGGCCAAATACCTCAATTTTGCTGTGCTTCTGAGTCACAATCCTTAATGAGGTACAGGCTGTGGAGCTGCAGCTCCCTGAGCTGACATTAAGGAAAATAAACCCTGCTCTGTGAGAAGCAGAGCTGAGAAAGCTTCATTTTCTGTGGTCTTGCATCCTACACCTCTGCTCTTCATACGATATTCCCTGCTAACTTCCTTATCGATCCTACAATTCACCTTTTTCCTCTAATTTCTCCAACCCGCCTCACATCTACTTGTTGCATCCCATGGATGTGCACATCCTGCCTCCAACCTCTTCCCACATCCCAGCCAAAGGTGCTTTGTGTTGTGGACATGCCCAAGCCACCCTCTTTGGGTAGGATGCATCTGCCAGCTGAGCACAGGTCCAACGAAACCAGTGACTGCCAGCACAGACTGCAGCCTTTCCCAGAGGAGGACACACATGGGAAATGCACTATCCCTGTGTCTCCAACTCAGCTCTCAAATTTGGATGGAACTGGTCCATTTTGGAAGGGTAAGTGACAGACAGTGGGATGTCATGATTTCTAGGAGGCCTGTTGAGAAAGCATAAGAAGTTTTGCAGTTACAGTGATACAACTGAGTAATACCAAAGCCCAAGCCTATGAGACATTATGTAGACAATCCCTCCAGCTTTCTTTTGCCTGTCTGCTTTAAAGCTTCATTGTCCGTACCAAAACCGCTGCCCCCCAAGGCTGTGGCTGCACGGTAAATAGCAGAACTGCTTTAAGCTGGCTCAGCACTCCCAGTAGAGCTGCCCTCACCCCCCTCTTGTGATGTCTGTCCTCCTGTAGCAGCCCCTCAGGCAGGGCTGACTCAAGTGTCCTCACAGTCCTGTGAGGGACAGAAACTGGAAGCTGATCTGACTGCAGGGGGAAAAAAAAGAAAATAAATAGAAAAACGAAAAGGAAAAAAAGACAAAATGGGGTAGGCACAAGAGCAAGAGAGCTCGCAGCAGTGATTGCTTAAGCCAGGACCATCACTAAGGAGTCCTTTGTCAGATCATGCCCTGAATGTAGGCAGAGACTCAACCCTCAGAGCTCAGGGAGGTAAAAGCCAGCCTAATACTGGCACTGGTCAGTTCCTGCACACAAGAAGGGAAAATGAAGGTGTCTCTGAGCTGCAAGAACCCCTGCACTGCTACAAACCCCTTAGCTGTGAGAGGCAGGGGGCAAAGGAGCCCTGTTCAGAAGCAGCTGGCAGAGCCCATCTGCCCCTCCACGTACAATACAGCAAAGCTCTGCCTGACAAGGGCAGAGAAACAAAAACACATCTCAGTCACTGAAAAGATATGAAAATTCATCACTTCAGATGTCCTACTGCAAACCCTGTATCCTCCCTTAGGGGAGAGGAAAAGCAGCTGCATTCCTGCCTGTCTTCAAAGGCTGTTTCCACCAAGGAGCTTGTGAGCAAAGGCAAACAAACAAGCACAAGATGCTGCAGAGCCTTCATCAGCATTGTGCTGTGTCCAAGATAATAAGCCTAACTGAGAAGCTGACCTTGACCTCAGGCTCGTTGTTACAGCTCAGAGCATGAGGAAACTCACCCCACACTGTCTGCAGAAACGCTGTGTGAGCACACTCAGGCTTGAGAGCTTGACTTGCAGAGCCACTGCAATCCCTGCTTAAAACTGAGGTGATTCCCCTTGACTCGGTGGAAAAGATCAAAGAGTGAACCAGCAAAACAAACAAACAAGCAAACAAAAGCAAAGCACAAAAAGCCCAGGGACTTCTTAAAACATCTGCTGGGGAGTGGTAGGGAAACGAAATGTATACGTCATGTCAGCCATCAAGCAAAAATTACTCTTTTGTGGAGATTTGTAACAGAAATAAGTCTGGTCAGAATGAAGTGTGAGTGGAAATGTGGTTTTGAAATCACCAGAAAAAAACCAGCAAAACAAGAGTTAAAGGAGCAGCCTCTGTCAGTACCCAAGGACAAACTGACAGCTGTGATACACTAGTGAGAGTGTTTATGCCAAGACCAGAAGGTCTGTGCTCAGATAAAACCACAGCTGGGGTGGTTCCTCAACAGCAGATCCCACAGGAGGAAGGCAACAAGATTACAGGGTGTTGCCTGGGCCATTCCTCTTGGTGGTGCTTCTAAGAATCTGCAGATGTGGAAGCACAGACAAAGCACAGCAGATCTTCCTAACGTTCACAGAGGATAAAGTAGGCAAAATTCGGAGGCAAAAGGGTGATACTGTTGGCTTCTAACAGGTATAAAAGGCCCATCTGAACCCAATTTGCCATCACTGATGAAGAGGAGCCTCTATCTGCTCTCCACATTACACACAAATTGTCCTTGGCCAGACTGCTTGAGCACACAGATCTGCCTCCCCAGGCATGACTGTAACAGGCTGTGAGTGTAGAGGGTGAAATCTGGCCAAGAATGAGTCTGAGCGAAATCACTTTTGTTTAGTATAAAGTCCCTTAAATTAAAAAAAAAAAAAAAAAAAAAAAAAGTGAGGTCCCCCAGACCTCAGTCTGAGTTCTGCTGCTCTAGTTTGCTGCACCTGAAAGCATAAAGACAAACAAATAAAAAGGTTCATAACTCTGAGACATGATCTATTTGCCAGCAAGTCCTGTCACTTGTAGTTTTATGTTGTCCTAAAAGATTGCACTTACCAGCTGCTTTTATTTATTTGCACTTTACCTATAACTGGAGTAGCTGAATAGGTGAGAAGGGTTTAGTAGTTGGCAGTTTTCCATGTCCATCTCTCTAACCTTCCAGGTCTTCTCTTTCTCTTCTTTCTGCTGCTTTATTGGAATGGGTGGGCTGTGTCCCATGTCACCAGTTCTCCCTGATCTCAGCTATAGTCCACTATGTTTAGGAACTGTCACAGCAACAAGGTAAATGATCCTTTTCTCCTAAGCATTTCCCATTCTTTCTTCAGGTGGTGGCAGCAGTAAAAAGAGGCAAGAAGCCAGAATTCCATCAAGGTGTCTGGAGCACCAGGCTGTGTGACCTGCCAAACCCCTCTGAAAATTTCCTTTCAAAACAAGCACTTCCCACAGAGTCCCTTCTTATGTTCAGTGCCTACTCTGTTTTGACCTGATGCTTGCTAATGCTTAATGTCAACTCCAATATCCCAATATCTCCATGTTATATATGACATGAACACCATTTGTTGGGTTATCAGCTATTTTTCTCCACTTAATAGGTACAAAGCAATCCCAGATTCAGTGATTCTTCCCTGTTCCTCAGGAAGGTGAGGTTTTCAGGGCCATTAGGGAGACAACTACCATCTTGCTGTGCATCATCCTATATTTTAATGGAAGTCATGAAGGGCCCTTTACCATGAAACAGTAGAAGCAGAATCATGGCATAGCTGGAGCAGGATGAAGTCATTTAGCAGAGCTCAGAAGAGATTGAAACTCTCTCCAAAAACCAGGAAATAAACTCTCCAATCAGTTTGTTAAGTTAGAAAGCCAACATTGCTTTCTCCAGCGTGCTGGGTACATGAGAAATCTCTCCATCTGAAAGGAACACCCAGCAGCCTAACAGACCAGGTTATATTCATGAAACTAATACATATTCACTACATTGTCATTATATATTCATTACATCCCCTGAATACATGCATATTTATTTTAATAGCCTTATTTGGCTGGGATTCCTCATCTTCTAATGAATATTTCGCCTTGAGAATATCTGAAATGTGTGGTCAGGTCATGATGCACTTCTCTTATCATTCTTTGCTCTCCTGCACTCTGTCTTTGTTCTCAAAACTAAGACACCTGCTAGTACATATTCATCACTGATATGGGTAAATAAGGAGTACTAACTTGCACAAGACGGATTAGTTACAGTTGTAGGGAGTTAACACAAAGCCACATTAATCTCTGGCATTTGTACCAAGCATTATATAGTACAAAACTAAGCATTAACCATGGATATAGGGATCAAACACTATTGTGCTAAAGTTAAAAGAACTTTCCAACATCTTCCCTCACTGCTGCATGCTGCTTTTCAAAGAAATATAACTTGTCTGGTAACAAATCACAGTGGGAGATCTCCCCACCTTGGACCCACTGTGCTATGCCCAGCTGCTCACCAGAGTGACCTGCAGCTCCCAGGGCTCTTCACAGATCTTCCTCTCTCCCTTCCCACCTTAGGATGATCCATAATTAACCACCTCTCTCCTCTTTTTGAGAGAATTGTGCTGTCTCCCTGTTCTTCCCCATCCTCTTGAAGACCTCCATGACCCTGCAGAGTTTCCTGCCCTACCTGTAATCTTAAGATAAGGGCTCCTCTTGCTGCCCAGCGAGGACCTGAGCCAAATCCAGGCAGAAAATCACCTTATTTGTATGCCTGCTGGGGGATTTGAAGCTTTATATCTGTGCTGCAGCTTCTTGTAAATAAAAATACTGAGAGCAGGGAAAAAGCCTCCTGATGTGATCCCACCTTTTTCCCCAGACTTGCTCTGTGGCTGTGTTGGGTTGAACCCATCAGTGCTCCCTCCTTTGCCTACTGGTAAGAAGAGACAAATCATATATCTGCTACTTGGTTTGCAACCAGCGTGAGCTTGCAGAAATGTGAGCAGTCTGGTTTAGGGAAAAGGCTGTGTAAGTGCAAACTTACAGTTCACAGGAGTCAGCAAAAAGAATTGGTTTATGGTTTTACTTGTCAGGGACTTTGTAGAAAAGGGTTCTGGCTTTGAAAATTCCTCTCTCTGCTAAGTGGAATTAGAGTATTTCTATCACAAGAATCGTAGGCCTTTCCCTCCAAAATGGCAGCTTTCACATTTCACCTCAAATATTTATGTGTGTGTGATAGCACATTACTTCAGAAAAAAAAAAGTTGATATGTATTATTAAAAAAGGGTACAGCCAGGGCTCAACTTGGCCAAGACATTAAAGCTAATGCCTTCACAAGCTGAAGGCAGTTCTACCTACTTTTATCTGAATCTGTGTAAATTATGGAATAGCTCAGCTATACAAGAAAGGTCTCATAATCCATATTATCACTCTGGACAATGCAGTCACCTGTGGCAGCTATTGTGCTTTTGGCTAAACTGAGATCCTTTTCTCTCACAATTTATTCATGTTGTATGGAAGGAAAAAAAAATATCTTTGTGCTTCTGCAGCAATTTTCAGAAGGTGAGAATTTCTCTGAGCCACAAAATACAGAATCATCTTTTCAGCACTCACATTTCTGGAATAATAGCATGGATATATTATTTCTTGCAACTTTTTTATACCATGTGTTAGAAACCCACACAAGGGGATGCTGCTTATTCAAAATATCAGAGACACAATGTGGGCTTGCTGATACAATGAGAGACATGTCTTCTGTGTCTGAGGGGTTGTTTTTTTGTTTCATTTTTTTTGTTTAACTGCCAAGTAACATTTGTACTCTAAATTGGAGAAGTCTGCATGCAATGTTTTCTGCAGCTGAGCTGTTGATGGCTTTGCTATTGCAGAAATCACAGCTGATCTGCACAAAATCTATACAGCAGAGGATCAGTGACTTTGAAGAGCCAGAACATGAACATGCTCTGCCTCACTCCTCCCCATGTGCTGCACAGAGAAACAGAATATCCCACATTCATTTGCAATCCAAATCAGTCTTCTCTCGCTGGAGACTCATACTGGTGTTGCCCAATACTTTTTACAAGGCTTCTTCACCCTCTAGGAAGGAAAAAAAAAGCCTAACAAAAAACTACAAACAAGTACCAGGACAGGATTCTTTCATTTCCAGCAAAACTAAAATGCACCTATTTCCCTTTTCCTCACTTGTTTTTTCCCACTTACTGAAACACAGAGGTGGGTGCCCTTTTTATTTTACTTAAAATAAAGCCAGCCCTTTCAGTCTCAACACATTACAACACCAACCAGTGATCTGGTCTGAAACCACTGATTTATGTAATTTGCCCATTTCACAGTCTGGACATTAAGAGTAATAGAATATTTCTCAGAAAGAACCTCTGCAAGCCACAAACACTTCTCTGATGAAAATGAGTACTTGGCTGCCCCAGCTCTCATCACCATCAGAGGAAACTTTGTTTTGCCTTTGCCTTGAGGCAGAAGGTTCAGAGTTTGTGTGTAATTTCTTCACCTACCTCAGACACCACTGTTCCCAACATTTCTTGGAAATAAGCATGCTGAGCAACTTCTAGTCTGCTTTCATCTGAGAAATTACAGCCTTCTGCCCCCATTCCCACCAGTCACCCTGCTTTATTCATTTTCGTATAGCTCACTGGTTCTGCTGAACACAAAATGAAAATATTTGTTTCATTTTGGTGACAAACTGACTGTATTTATTTCCATCCCACCTTCACCATGTGACAGCCCGGCTTCTTCATTGTCCTGATACTTGAAGTTTTTAATGTTTTGGATTGGGTTTGCTTGGTTGGTTTGTTATTTGCTTGGGATTTTTTGCTATTTCTATTAAAATCCTTTGCAACATCTATCCCACCTTGATTCCTGGCGATTTTTAGCTTCTTCTTGTACTTCATAATCTCAAGTCATCAGTCTTCTTGTGTCTTTATTCTTAATGTTTTTGCTGGGGCTGTTGTTCCCTCCTGGTGACAGTAGCCTTTTCCTAAACATCCTTCCTCCTTGAATCAGATCCAACCTCCACACAATCATTTAACAAAAGATGCGAAAAACTTTCAAAGCCCACTCTGCAATTAAGCTTTCAAACACCCCACAACAGCCAACTACACAAAGATTGGCCCAGTTAAATAAAAAAGTATTTTAAAAAGTATTTTTCTTGTTAATAAAAGCATTAAAATCAAAAGCATTGTTGATAGGCCTGTTATTCCTTTCATTTAAGTTGAAGAAATCACTGGATCCGGTAAATTTCTAAAATCAGTGCAATATAATATTCTTTTTTTTACCAAATCAAAACTTCAGTGCATCCACACATTTAATTCATGCAGTAGCTGTGTGGGAAATAAGGGATTGATTTTCACCTCCCAGAATATCTCAATCTTATTATGATAACCAACATGTCCTTTAATCTGGCAGGTTAGCAATAGTTCTCAGTAGTATTAATCCAGACAATGTTAGAGAGAACATTAACTTCCTCCAGGTCTAAACCTGGTGCTAATTATTCCTTGGATCTTCCCTAGTGAAGCCCCAGAAGTTATTCTAACACTTCCCTGCATCCCTAGGGTGATTTGGCTTCATGCATAGCATCATTCTCAATGCTGTGCTTTCTGCCCTCTTGCAGAGCACAAATTGTCTTCCTGTGCTCGTTTTACAAGTGGATACAGGGCACTTACATAGGCAGCACCACTCTGGTTGTTCTTTTTTCAAGAAACCCTAATTCTTGCCTCATTTACAGAGATTTTTTTTCTTCAGACTAAGGTCAGACCCTTGCCAGGCATAGGAGTGCATCTTCTGAGGGTCACTGAGACTGGAAACAGCCCTGCTTCCTCAAGATTTGTTTTCTTTTTCAGCATCTGAAGGTGGAACAGAGGGACAGAAAAGTTAATTTAAGATGGCAGGAGCTGAAACTATTCCAGCTTTGGTCTGTAGTCCTCTTGCACTGAACTGTAGTGAAAAGCAGGGGTTTACTATCTCTGAGTCTTGCAAAGCTGTTGTCAGTGAGCACACTAAAGAGATTTTTCTATACTGTTATAACTGTGTTGGTATTTGCTGTGAACTAAAAAGGGCTAGATAAAACTCTGAATAATGGGCTTTAAACCTGATCCAGAATTGATTTTTTTCTTCACTTTACACCTTTCTTTGAGAGTTCTCCATGGTTTTGCATATTAGATTTAAGGCCCTTTAGTTCTCATTTCATACCAGCTTTGCTGATTTCTTATCATGTTAATACACCAATTCCATAACAGCTCTGAAGGAAAAACAAACAAACAACAGAAATCACTGCGGCTTCAACCACTCACAGAATCCCTGGGGGAAAGTCTCTTTGTTAGACTGATTTTTGTTTCTGGGCATCCCACAGTTTTTAGTCTGGATACATCTGGACTCGCAGAGCCCTTAAGAGGCAGCACTGAAATTTCAGAATTCAAACCAAACTTGGTTAAAATGATAACCTGCCATTTAGCTTGGGAACCCATCTGTTTCTGGCTGCTGTTAACTCCTCTCACCATTCTAGCACATTCTGTGCCCGTGATTAGCCTCATCAGAAAGTGTGAGCACCAATCAATGCCTGAAATCTTGTGTCTGGACGTGGACATGACTCCGAAATGCTTTCAGTACTGAATGACTCAGGTCTGCCTTTCCTTGAGCTGAACAGTCTCCCCACAGAGTCATGCTGATATGAGTAGAGTACTGAACAAGTCAGGCACTTTTCAGAGTAAAGAGAAATTAAAACAGAGAGGGAATGGATGTCACAGAATAATAGAATAGTTTAGGTTGGAATAGATGTTAAGGATCATGTGGTTCTAACCCCCCTGCCATGGGCAGGGACACCATCCACTAAACCAGGTTTCTCAAATCTCTGTTTTAATTTGAGTTTCATCCCTTCCAACTCTGGAAATCTTCACCTGATTTCAGGAGATCAAAACAGCACAAATAAAATGTTACTGAGTGGAAAAAATAATCTGCAGCATGAAAAAAACCCTAAACCATCCAAAAAGAAACATTGATTTTGTGACTACACAAGATTGCATTTAATGGCCACAAATGCCAACAGACACTCTGCTTCACACATGATTTCCTATTAGTGCTCTTGCTTAATAGGAGTCATAACCAATGAACCTTAACAGAACAAACAAAATTCTCTCCTGTTCTGGGGACAATTGTCAGCAAATATTCTAATGGCAATACTTTGGACAGCTAAAGCCTTTTTCTTAGCAAATGTGTTCCTGCTTTACTGGGCAGAAAATACACTGCAAATATGCAGACAAATCAGTGGCGACCCTGTGAATCACAACTTCGTGTAGTCACAGTGCTCTTCACAGCTCAACAATTCCAGTTAAAGAAAAAAGAAGAAGAGAAAAACAAAATCACCTTTGGGGTCCTGCTGGGAATGACGATGTAAAGTCCATGTGGCTGGGATGCTCTCTGAGTGCAGGGGTGTGAGTGGCTGCTCATGCTCATTCAGACCAAAGGGCTGACTAACTCCTGGCTCTCTGTGAAGAGCCAGCAGCTTTGAGTGATTCAGCAGCTGCCAAGCACAGGCAGAGCAAGTAATCACTCCTTATTCACTTCCTCCGTGGTGTGTCTGATTTTACATAGCCTTGTCATATCTCCTCTCTCTAGCTGTCTCTGCCAGACTGAACTGCCCTGTCTTTTTCATTTCTACTTTTACAGCAATTGCTTCACAGCTCTCACCAGCTTTGCCACCTTTTCTCTGTCTTTTCTGGTTCTCCTTTTATCTTTCCTGCATGAACCTTTGAAAAGGGTGGTGAACCGTGGGTCTACAGGATGGCAAAACATCCCACTTCATTGCCTCATTTCTTTCCTGCTGGTTTTTAATTATCCATTTACCTTTTTGACAACTGCTGTGGGTTTAGCTGAAACTCTCTTGAGCACCAAGATAGTTTTCTTCAGTGGTAATTTTTCAGGGCCCACCACTGTGCATGTAAAGTCATGTGCACTAAAATTGTCTGCTCCTCTGCACTTGATAGCATTGTCTCCAGCTGTTCAGTACTGTGAGATCTTTCTGTAACTCTTCACAATAAGTTTTGATTTTCATTGCTCTGAGTCACTGAGTGTTGTGGGCAAATTTTATCACCTCCAGTGACAGTAATTTTCAGGTCACCCATGAGTACACTGGGCTGCCCTGTGGCCGCCACACATCTCTGAGTGACCCTGAGTGGTGACCTTGCCCTGCTGTGCAGACTGGCATCTATTCCTGCCCAGAGTTTGTTTTTAAAGTAGTGGCTAATCCATAAGACAGCCCTCACCCTTGTGAAAACTTAGCTTATTTAAGGAAGAGATTTCACCAGAGGCTTTGAGGAATCCAAGTACACTGAGTCTGCTGGATCTTCTTCATCTATGTGCATGCTGAGTCTCAAAAAAAGCAACCCCTAACAACAGATTTATAAGCTGTGGTTTCCAGGCAGTGCTGACTCTTCTCCATTATATTGTATTTCTCCATATGTCCACTAATTATCTTTTTCATAATGCTTCTCACAAATACCCCTTAAATGAAAATCAGGTTCGTGAGTATGAAGCTCCTTGGGTTCTTCTAGAGACCTTTTCAGAAGTGGGCATCACATGTCCCACTTCCTCTGACCTTGAGGCTAATTTAAACAAAGCCAATTTAAGCAGTAGGTTATTCACCACAGTTAATAGTTTGGCAATTTCATATCAGAGCTGCTCTGAAACTCCTGCGTGAGTGCCATCTGGTCCTGTTGATCTGTTGTTATCTGTTTTAGTGGTTTGTTTTAAAAAGCCTTTTAATGTCACTTCAGTTTGAGACCTTTCACCAGACTTGTGCAATTAAAGTTTTCAGTGTGGCAACTCCATTGAACTTCTAAACTGGAAAAAACACCAATGCAAACAATCCATTAGGCATTCCTAATATTGCCTTGCCTTTCTTTTACACTTGGATCATTTATCTGCTGTCCTGAGCTTCTGCCTGTGACCTTCTGTTTCTGATGTGTTTGAAAATGTTCTTATTATCACTTCCATGCATTTAATGTGCTGCTACCAAGAACCTTTTTATTGCCTGTTGCTTTGTTATGGCTTTACACTTCCAGAATGTGTATTCTCTTCTATTTTTCTCATTTATACAAGGTATGTCTTTTCCTCATGGTTTCCTTTACTTTGGTCTTTACCTGTGCCAACTTTCAAACTCTTTTTCCCAATCCATAATAAATCCCTACTCTGAATTTTCAATGCCTTTAAATGTGTCCATGTGACCTGAAAGCATTTTACTTTTTTAACTGTGCCATTGATTTCTAAAAGGTTTTCTCATTTGTATGTTTTTGTCCTTTCTGAAGCTGTACACTGTGGTCTTTGTGGGGTTTGGGGTTTCTTTTGGTTCCCATGGTCATGCTGCATTTGAGTGCACTGTGGTCACTGTCCCAAAATGCTTTGGTGACACCACAGCAATGCTCTGCTCATGGCTCTGGTCACAACCAGGCACTGTTTCTTCTCTGCTGTGTTCCCTCCCCAGCTGCTGCAACAAGTACTTGTTTATGGCATCTGCAAATGCAATTGCTGCCTCATAGTTTCTCATAACCTTCACCAGTGCTGCAGGACATCACTGGGACTTCCAATCTCCTTTGTTTTCTGCCATTTCATGCTTTCTCATTGCCCTTGCCATTTTTCAGTCAAGGTTACCAGCCTGGTCAGGTGGTTGAGAGCATCCCTCTGTCTTCTCTTTTATGCACAGTGTTTCAAACCATGGGGATATTTTGTTACCTGTGAGCCACAAATGACTTATTTACCTGGTTTGGCTCCAAGCTTTTTTTTTAACACAGAGTAGCATAACATAATCTGCACTTTCTTTACCAGTTGCAGCTTATTGTCTGAGTTTCTGGTACATCCATTGCATCAATATCATGATTTAAAAGCCTCTAACCATTTAAACTTTAGACTTCCAGCTTTATAGAAAAGCCAGTATATATCTCTTCTCGGCTTTGATGATCAAGGTTTGGGGTGTTTTTTATTCATGACCGCTCCTTACTGTCTACCTCATTAAAATAATCAGCTTCAGCTCTATCCTTTTTAGTTGCTGCTGTTATTTTTCCCAGATAAGGATGTAATTGAGCACTGTATATGGTCAGGAAAGATCTTCAAGTAAATTGAGAGAGCTACAGGATGTTTGCTCACTGATGTCTAAAAAAGCTGGGGATCATCCTGCAGTGTGAACTGTTGCAGTTTTGTGTTATTACATATTAGTTAGTAGCACAGAACTGGGCAAAATTAGTCACATCAAGAAGCAAACCAGGCAAACCAAGGATACAGCTTGTGCTGTATCTTTAAAATGGACCACTAATGAAAAGCAGCTAAAAAAGTATAGCTGTTCCCCCAATATTTGGCTCCCAGCAGCAGAGCCCCAGAAAACCAGCAGCTGCATGGCAGGGACACAGGCAGAGCCAGAGAACTGATGGTGTGACAGGTCATCATCCTGAAGAGGAGTCACAGTGCGTGTTGGGTCAGAAAATCACCCTGAAGTTAGGTCACTGCAAAATAAAAAGGATTAAACATCCTCAAAACCCCATTTAACACCAGAGACACGATCACGCAGCACTTGCTACCCTGCCAGATCTCAATGCCCCAGGGTGAAAACATTATTTACCCTTACATGACAAAACCTACGGATTTTAACAGATTCCTTTCCCTCCTTGTTTTGTGCACCATCTGTCGCGTCTCTCCCGTGTGTCAGCCTGCAGCACGCCGTCATTAGCGTGTTATTCACATTATTCACTTCTCATGTCACAGCCACACTGCTGACCCTCCCACTGACCCCAAGCCCGCTGTGAAGGGGGCTGAATAAACACAATATCATAATGCCAGCCTCCCCCTTTCTCCCCCTCCTCGAAGTTTGCAAACTGTGAGGAGTGCAGGCCTTTTTGTGGGTCAGCGTGCTGCAGGCACACAACGCTCCTTAAATTATCTGTCTTCATCAAACCCAGCGTGGGATGCAAAAGGCCCTGAGAAACTCATCGAGCACTGAGGGTGGTTGGACCACATGAGTGCTGTGGTTGTTCTGCTCAGGAGGAGCAGCACCAGCAGCTCAGAGCTGGCCTGGCTGTGGTTACATCACACCCAGCTGAGAGCACAAGGTCCCTCCAACCGGGTGGTGCTCGATGGTCACACGCAGAGGAAGGATGAGAAAGGGTCAGCAAACACATCTGACACTCGTTCTCGGCAGACCAATTATCTGCTTGTTGTCAAGTTCATTTTTTTTTCGGCAAAAGAGGCTTTGCAGACCATGGAATGGATTTGTGTGTGTTTCCTGGGAGCAATTCTGCATTGCGAGGAGAGAGATGGGGGGAAAAAAACACATGAAAGGATGTGTTTTTATAAACTACTGAGATTAGATAATGTCTCCTAGCAAGTATCATGTCTCAAGAAAATCCATTAAAAAACTCAGAAATTGGCAGTAAGAGTTTTCTATGGAGAGAATGGAGCTGAACCTGCACTTTGACACTTTTTTCACCCTCCAGTAATGAAGTGATTCCTCCTTCAGGTCCAGACACTTGTGTGACCTCCACAGCTTGTGAAAGTACTGTCTTTTACCAATTTAAAAAAAAAAAAAAAAAAAAAAAAAAAAAAAAAAAAAAAAAGAGGAGAAAGAGGAAGGAAGAATGGGGAGAAATAAAGGAGCTGAGCTGACATCTTCTCAACCCACCCATCCCGTGACAGAAATGCCTCTGTGTAGGAAAAGCTCTCCCTGGGGGGATCCCACCACAGGTCTCCAGAACTGTGTAACCCACAGCACAGTCGTGGTTTTGGGTGTGGAGGGGCAGGCTGAACCTTGCTGTCAGCACAGAAGGAATCTGTTAAGAGACCCCCTGGAGACCTCGGGTAGCAGAACTTGCTTTGGGCTTTTGGGCTGCCCTCTCTTCTGTGGTGAATTTCCACTGCAGAAAGGGGCTCCCTCTCTCCCAGCTCTGCTGCTTGAGGGTATTGTTTAGTCATAGGAAGGCATTTAATTTCCCTTCCCAAATCACCCTCCTCCCAAGTGCCTTGTAAAGAGCCTCCTTTGCATCTTCCTTTTTGTGGCCAAAGATAAGTACTGATAATTTCGGGTCCTCCAGTTATTATTTCTCATTAGTTTTTAATTCAAGAGGAGAAGCTCATCCAGTTTGTTAAATGCTTTATTCACTGTCTTGCTGAGACTCTCATCTGATTCACTGATGGGTTGTGAAGATCTTCTTATTGATTTTTCCATTGCCCTTTTATTGTATTACTCTGATACAATAGTAAAAGGATTAACTGGGATTGGTGGGTAACAGGATGAATGTGCTGGCAGAGGGAAGAGAAGCTGGGCTAGAAGGAGAGAAAACAGTTCTGGGACCACCAAGGAAGTTGTTTGAGACAACTTATGGCTCTTCACATTTACTTTTGAAAGCCCCTCAATGACAGGTGGGAGGGACCACGAAGCCCAGAAGAAAAAACACAAAATCACAAGAGAGAAGCCAGAGACTGGCCAAAATGTCACTGTACTGAAATTAATGATGAAAGCATGGAAGAAAGGGTACAAAGCTTTCAGGATGTAAAAATCAGGAGGCTCATTGAAAAAAATACAACCCTCTTCCGAAAAAAAAAAAAATAAATATATTTTTTAAATCTTAGACTTTTGCATCATAGCTGTGATTGGGAAGGGAATGTAAACCAAAAATTTTTTAACAGCTGGGTGAGTCAATCCTGCCAACACCAAGGGACAAGGCCAGTTCACATTCACTGTGTGCCTGGGGAGAGGTGGGTTACCAGGCTGTCTTTATCTCTGAGACACCAGTATAACCATCTCAGGCTGCTGAATGAAGTTCTTTCCCTGGCAGACCCTGCTCAGGGCACACAGTCAGCCCATAAATTAGTTCCCAGTTCTATTTTTTTCCCATTAAAATCACCCCAAGTGACACACAGCACTCGTTCCATGCAGAACACAGACAAAGGAAAAGGAGAGGGCAAAACCCACTTGGGGCACAGGAGGCAAACCTGGGGCAAACAACTCAGACACTTCCTCCAGCTGGAATAGGCAGCTAATCCATAACAAATCAGGAGTCAGGGAAAAGGGGCAGAAAGAGACTTTTATAGGGAGGTAAATAAAAGTAAAGCAGTATGGTGCAATTATTGAACTATAAGGCCAAATGATATTGGTTTTCCAGACTAATTAGTATTCTATTCATCAAAAGCAGCAGTGAAAAGAGCCCCAACTCTGATGACATCCCCTCCACTTCAAGCTCTGTTTGGCTGTTTATAACACCTGCACTTTCAAGAGTGCACCGATTACTACAGTCCTGCCACAGCCTTTGTGTTTCAGCCATAGCACAGCATCACAAATCCTGCACCCTTTGCTCTGCTTGGCCTCATTAGTGGCTGGCATATCACATTCCACCACTTTTGTGAGATAAAGGAAGCTTTCTCCAAACCCTGCAATGCAAAGGAGGAGACCTGAACCCTTGGTTTTGGTTCAGACCCTGCTCTCCAGTCCTTGCTGTCCATGGCTGAGCCCACCTGAAGGCTGCCAAGCACAGCTGATGGAGGGCCCTGCCAAGGCAGCTGCTCTGGAAATCTCCTTGTCTCCCTGTTTCCATTCTCCCTTCCTCACACAATGCCCCCCAGTGCAGCCCCAGACATGTTGTGTTGGGACCAGGGCAGCTGCTGTGAGGCAATGGTTGAAGCTCCTTTGTTAAAATAAAACTACAGAGAGCTCTGGGAAAGGTAGGAATTCTTTCTTGTCCATATCCCCATGCCAGAAGTCAAAAGTATCTTGAAGCACAACTGAAAATAGTAGAGTTTCATGAATAAAACCCTGGTGCAAGGTTTAATTTCATGAGCATCCTTGTTCCTTGAAGAAAAGCAGCAGATACTGATTAGGAACAGCAACGTTTTCCAAGAGGAAACATAACTTGGTTTTTCTCAGTTTTCACCTCTAGAACTGACTTCTGTATCTCCAAAGCAATGAGCCCGGCTGTAGACTGTGATTTAGGGTTTATTCACTTTTTTGGGCAATGTTCATTTGCACTTAAATACCTGCAGTCTGCAGACCTGTGAAAACCAGCTGCTCAGCAGCACCTCGTCCCCCACACCTTGGAGGATAAAAAGGATTGAAACAACAGTATTTTGACTATGAGCACAACTGCTGCTTCCCTCCTACTTTCAGTGCACAGAGCACCCCCAAAACCTGATTGTGAGCATTGGTATTCATCTTCTCTTTACAGTCAGTTTTGGGCGTAGCATCCCAATCTTCACACCAGAGGCAGCTTCCCAGGAAACCTCATTGGAATGAAAGCCAGTAAAGATCACCACAAAATATGCAGCAGCAGTTCTCCAGATGTAATATTTGGCAACAGGCTATTTTAGCATTTCAGCTCACTTCAGCCCAGAAAAATCTGACTCCTTTCACCAAATAATTGTTAATTTGATAGAGTCTCTTAGGCTCGCTTCATTCAGCATTTTGTGTGCTATTCACTTTAGAAAGGCATTCTTCTTCTCTTGGCAGATGGAGAGTCCTGTAGCCAAATAGTTCTGGATGTTATCCCAGGCCTTTTCCTCTCCCTTTCTCATTCCCTTTCTTTCCTACCTCTTCCCCACATTGAAGCAGACTTTGCACAGATTTGGAGGATTTTTAATTTCATAGTGTGTTTGAAAAATAGGAGCAAATCAGGGGATTCAAAACATATGAAATGAAGTGATGACATCAACTATAACATTTTGAAATCCAATGCCTTCTTATTCCATGCCTGCATTCATTTGGTTCAACAAGTTACCAGTGTTTTCTGTATTCCAGCCATTCTTGCAGACGCCTTCTCATCTTAATTCCCAAGGAAAAGCATCAGGGAGATCATGAATTTTCATTATTATTGAATATATTGAATGCTCATCTCAAATTCCCCAAGATCATTTCCTGAGATATTCCTTCTGTATGTTTTTATTCTATATGCATTTTAACACTTAAAAAGAAAAAAGAAAGTGAGAAACCATTTACCCATCACCTCCTCATATCTCTTACTGTCCTTCTCACTCAGTTCCTTGAATGTTGTATTCAACCAGCCTCAAGATTATGGACAAACAACTTTTTTATCCACTGAACTGGCTCTGAAAGTATCAGCTTTTGCTTTCAGCTTTGTTTGGTTTCGTTTGGGTTTATGTTTGTTTGCTTTTGTTTGTTGTTTGTTTGTTTGTTTTTACAGGGAAAAGCTGTGGCAAATCAACCAATCTAGGTGAATAAAAAAAAAAAAAAGAGGTGGAAGAATGTCTCAGAAGGACAAAGAGCCAAGAAAATACCTTTTACTAGAGCACATGTGATTTTTAGCAATATGTTCCTGATGTTCAGGAGCTCTGGCTGGGGCGCAGTCACTGAAGAACTGCCTCTGTGACCCTCCAAGGAATGCAAAGAGACACATCCAGCATCTTCAGCAGGAGTTTTCTGTGGTTTGTCCCTGCGTCCAGACAGGCTGCCAACCCAGCAGTGTCCCTCCAGTGGGTTTCGGTGTCTTCTCCCTGCCTTAAATGTTCTCTGTTTCTCCAGCCTTACGAGGGTGTATCCCACGGAGGGAACATGGGCATCAGACTGAAACCCAGAAGCCTCCCAAAAGTTCAGTGAGGATCAATGACATGCCCCTCATGGCTGTTGCCCAGATCTGTCTGGATTGTATGACATGATTCTAATGTTGCCCTTAGATGTTAAATATCATACTGTGGAGATACTGAAAGCCATCCTATCAGCACACACAATACTCTTACTCCTACCTCCCACGTCTCCCCAAAACTCCTAAAATTAAAGGTTTACCAAATGAAATGAGTATTATTTCTGCAGGTGGGCACTCCTACACACCTGTGCAGTTTCTCCCCTTCAGAAAGCTGCTTCCTTTGGAAGGGTATTCCCAGGTCTCTTCAGACATACAGTCAAGGCCCCAGTCTGTGCTTTCCATCTTTTCCTTGTTCCCTTATTTTCTCCCGTGGGATAAACTTTTTCCTTTTCCTCTTGTCCATGAGGAATGCCCTGTCACAAAGCCATAATGAACAGCAAGGGATGGTAACTGTATGTGACTGGTGCCTTGTCCTGAGCCCTCTGTGCTGCATCAAGAGGTAGAAGAGAGGGCAGGAGAAAAAGAAAGAACAGGAAATGATTTCAAATTTACCAGTGACCACTCACTGAGGGAGAACAAGGAAATGCAGACAAGCAAGTTGCTCTTTAGGAACACCACATCGTGGTGGGAGCCCCGCCCAAACACCTACAAAAGCTGGGTAGGAGAGGACCTGGAGGGTGGGCACCACCAGGGCAAAAAAGCACTAGGCATTGAGAGGACAAAAAAAGGTAATACTCCCATGTTTTTCCTCCCTATTTTTGAATGTTGTATTTGGTAATTTTAAAAAGAGTGTGTGTTACATTGTAAGGCCATTGGCTGTCAGTGTGTGTGCCAGACATGCACTGCTGCTGCTGGGGTCTAAGTGCTGAGAGTGGCTTTAGTTGTGTCTGACCTACCAGCCACAAGAGTCACAGCAGGGAGGAGATGTGGAGCAACTCAGTCCCACACAGCCTTATACCACATTGGGGTGGGGGAGACAATCAGAGTGAGAAAACCCATGGTTGACATAAAGAGAGTTTAGCAGGTAAAGCAAAAGCTGTGCACACCAGCAAAGCAAAACACAGAATTCATTCCCCACTTCCCAGGGGCAGAGAGGTGTTCATACATCCCTGGGACAGCACGGCTCCACCACACTTAGCAGTGACCTGGGAAGACAAATGACATTACTCCAAACATTCCCTGCTTCCTCCTTCCCCCAGTTCTGTATGTTAGGCATGATGACAGATGGTGTGGGATGTCCCCTGGGTCCTGGCTGTGTCCCTTCCCACCTCCTTGTGCACCCTCAGCCTGGGCTGAGGGACAGGAAAGGCCTTGGTTCTGTGTGAGCAATAACTAAAACATCCCTGTGTTATCAACATTTCCCAAATTCACAAATCCAAAACACAGCCCCACACCAGCTGCTGTGAAAAGAATTAACTCTCCCAGACAAAACCAGCACAGTCATAGGAAATGTATAGGTGACATGTGCTTCTTGCAACACCCTATCATTTCCCCAGGAAGCCTGTTAGGGATCCAGCCAAAACCTGGCAGTCACAGATGAATAAAAGGGATCCATGACCTGACTCCCTGTGTGTAGCCGTGGTGTCCTGGCAGGACAGAGAGAAGAGTTCATTCATTTATAGAAAGCCAGTGTGTGTCCAAGACTGGAGAAAGGATGAGTGGAAAATAACTTGCAGCTATTTTAATCAATGTTTGGTTCAATGCTTGCTGAGCTCTATGCTGATGTAAAAAACAACCTCACTCCTCCAGCTTGCCTCCCACTGAGGAGCACAGCAGATAAACACCTGATACCAAAAAACTGTTTCCTTGACCTCGAGGTTTCATGGCAAAAGGAATAACAACTTTAAACATATTATGCAACCCTCCTGTTTAGTTCTGCCCTTTAAATTTCTCCAGGCATCTTCATCTGCAGCTATTCTATTGATTCCAATGCTGGGGAAAGTGTCAAAGGAATAGCTCTACAAAATTACATCCCTTACATGGGGAGAGAGCAGTACCTGTGCAGCCTTTCCTTCAGTGCAAGAACAATGAGCATCCCAAAGGAGGGATGAGAACCACCACGGCTAATGAGGGTGACTCACTCCCTACTCCCTCTGCTCACACATTCCTTGACTTCTTACATGAGATTAAAAAAAAGAATCACACAGAAACTCAGATAAACAGGTTATTTCTCTCACGCTGCCTTGTTTGCTGGTGGCTGTTTGCAAGAAGCTCAGCTGCTGGTGCTCGCTGGTGCTCCGAGGAGTCAGGCCCCAGGTTTCCTTTTGGCAGCCAGGGATGCTCTCATGGGGTTTTTCCAACATCAGTGCAGGACCTTTCTAGAAGCCACCTGAAATGCACACTTCACCTTGCTAAGTATTTCAGTAATGAGAAGTAGTATCAGGAAATTGCTTATTGTTACATTTTGTGGAATTTTCTCAGTTAATTATATAAAGATTCCTGTACCTGATCAGTCAGCCTTGATCTCTCTTTGTTTAGGCCAGCACCCACTGAAACACGGGAACACCACAGAGATGTGGCTACAGACACTTGTGCAGAGTTTTCTGGTCAAGTCACTGGAGAAATTCTCCTCTCCTGAAATCAAGGAAGTGCTGCTGCTGACACAGAAATTAGGAGATGTTTTTGAAAAGTTAATTTCATTTTCCATTTTGTCTAGGCATTTTTTTTTCCTTCTTTTGAATGCATTGCAAAAATCTCTCCTGATATATATATTTAATCTTAGAAGTACAGTTATCTTGTGTTTTGGTTACCACTTGCCAGCATTGAAGGTGAATTTATAAGAATAGGATACAACATCTGATATCAGCTTATAGTTACAGTTCACTTGAAAACCCAGCTGTCCAACATGCACCATGTATGCACACAGGATCAGTTCACATTTTAGCATACAAGCCAAATGTATATGTTTCATAATCATTTCACACAGAACTTTCACAAGCTTTGCATTATGTTTTATTAACATTTTATTAATGTTTTATTATCTAGACAATATTATACAGCTAACATGCTTACCTACTCTCTGCTTGGTACTTAGAATTACAAGTTTCATCTAGAAATGTGCACATAGTGAAAATAAACACATTGAAATGGAAGCAAGTGTTACATGGCAAGAATAAAGAGAAATCTAGAGTTCTGCACACAGACAGCACCCCAGGAAATATGAGAGGCACAAATGACTTAAACATTACAGAACTTTATAGAGAATAATACAGGTTTGGTGCCTCTCCTTATCCAGTCAAAAGCTTCAGGGATATAGCAAGCAATCAGTAAATGTCATAGGCATTTTTGGTTGTGGCAAACTCTGGTGTTTTTTTCATTTAGCCAGCTCTCCTTCTGAAGAAAAATTATTTTGTATGTAGAAATACCTCAACCATGTTAAAATATAGCTCAGCATTCTGGCCCCACTAAATCTAATGGCAGATTTCCAAGCCAGATTATAATAGCACCAATATTTCACTTTCAGGTAGGAAAAAAAAAATCCAGCCAGCCTTTAACAAACTGAAAGCACCTCTGTTTTCATACAAATGTTTTTAGGTTAAAAAAAGGTTAAAAGAAGGTTAAGAAAAACCCAAGGCATTATGTGAATGCTACTGAATTGGATTTAAGCCATGTGGCAAAGCAATGAGCAAAACCTGCTGTGTCCAGGCTGGGTGTGAGGCTGGGGCTTGAACTGGCAGAAACTCTGATCACTCACATCCACTGGGCATTCACATCCACTGGGGATGCTCCTGTGGTGTCAGGACACTGCAAGGGCATCCCGTGGGAGGAGAGGAGAGGAGCATGTCCCCATGTGAAAGGCCTCATGATGACACCCCCTCCTCCAGAGGCACCATGTTTTAGGGAGGCAGATAGTCTGAAAACGCAGGGATAAGCAAAGAGAGATCAGAGGGGTAGGCAGGGGTAGATGAGGAGAGACAAAAGCCCTCCCAGGTATCCTGCTTGGCCAAGGGAGGATGGACAACCCCACAGCCATTTAAAGTATGGCCTGGCAGTGAGGGAAGGGAATTGTCCATTTTACTCTGGAGGACGGAGCACAAGCAGTGTTGGTTAATCACAACCACAGTGAAATGCAGTGAAGTGCAGAGCAGGCTCCCTAGGGAAGTTTTTGGGGAATACCATTGTTCAGGAGCTGTGAAGAGCAGGTCTGGGCATGGCAGTGAGCACTGAAGTTTTGGCAGCTCGAGTAGCCACTGTGGAAGAGAAGGGGAGAAGGATGGGGTTGGGAGAGGAAGGAGGCACAGGAAGAAGCAGCCTAGATGGAGCCTTTGCATTTCCCAGTGAGCAACCATCCATGGTTTCTGCGTCTTTATGGTTTGCTCTGAGAGCCAACACACAGGCTGGGCTTTTAAAGGAAACATAAAACAGGAAAAAAACTCATTTGGGGCACATTGATGAGAGGACCTGTTAATAAACACACCAGAGGTCACAGAAAAAGGCATTTTGAAGCTACCCAGGCTGTCCTGCTGTAAAAGCTGCCAGATTTTTGCAGTGCTGCCTCTGCCCCTGTGATGGAGGCACCGCTGGCAGGATGAGCCTCTGGAGCTCTTTGTGGGTAACTTGGCAGGGACAGGAGGTTTCTGTTAGGTAAACTAAACTCTTGAGGTTGGCAGGCCTCTGTCAAGACTGTGGAAGGAGAGGATATAAAAAGAAAGCTGGTTTTGGATCAGCTGAAGGCACAGGGCTGTGTTTGCACACGAGCTGTGGGTCACCCTGCAAGGGGGGAGAGATGATTCCCTGAGGCGCTTGGCAGGGATGCCAGAGGGAGCAGGATGACACATCCACTCCTCACAGAGTCAGGTCTAGGTCATCAAGGGCTCTTAGTAGAAAAAAATAAAAAGAAAACCAACATGTCTCTTCCAAAGTAGCTGATGTGCCGTGAAACTTGATGTGAAAGCACTCTTTATTTTATGCACGTCTCGGTAACAAACGCTTTTACTTTAATCCTTTCATTTCAAAGTGCCTGGGGTAAAAAATGAGCTCTTCTGAGAAATGGTTCAGTTTAAACAGATCTCATGGCAGCACCATTGGGTATTTAAGTCCAGTTAATTTCTTACAAGGTAAGAAAATTCCCAGTGACACCTGGATCCCCTCTGTCCCCCCTCAGGCACGCAGTGCCCAGTCTGTGCTCTCACAGCACAAGCTTAGAGCAGGCTGAAAAAAAAATCTCCTGCAGACTTGTGGGGGAGGAAGCAATCCTTCACTGGGAAAGATAAATTTCTTTTTGTAGAAGGCAGCCTTTCCACCAGCTGAACTCTGAATCAGTGAGTGATAGCCACCATCCTCAGCTGGCTCAAGAACCCCTCCTGAATGCATCAGGGTCCCCACAAGAATATATCATTGTCTCTGCCTCATTTCTCTGACTGACACCATAGGAAAAGCTTGGGGTTTCATCACTGAGGAAAGCAGATTACTATCAGGCTCCTGGATAGATCCAATTTTTTCATCTGCTTTCCTTTTTGACCAAATGAAGAGTTCAGGTTATTTCAGCTGTGAGAAGAGAGGGAAACCAGCATCAGGTTATTTTGATATCAGCTTATTTGTTAACAAAACCACACAAAGTTCTGCTTTGATGGAGAAATCAGCAGGTTTTCCTGCCAGCCATGCTAATAAATACCCTCTAGCCAGCATCCCAGCCCCTCCCAGGTGTTCTGTTCTCTGTGGCACAAAACCGTGTTCAACCTCCATCAAACTCCTTTTCACATCCTCGTATGCATATATTACACATCTCAACCTCCAGAAAATATTCACCTAAATAAACATCTACACAAAGCATTAGATTTCTTAGCATTTGCCTTAAGTAAGCCCACCTTGAGGACCAAACCCAGCTTGCCCAGTAAACCCTGGATGACACTGAATTCCAAGCTGGGAAGCTATCCTATCTGTAAGAACACTCTGAAGACAAAGGGTCTACGCTCTCCCCTGGTAATGAGCACATGCATCAAGAGGCAGAGTGGTGGCCTGTGCTACCTGCCACGCTGATTGCTGCTGCTAATGAACAGCCCTGATTAAAAGCTGTTCTTCTCTGTCCATAATAGTATTCTGAACGAAGTTCCTCTGGTAAATTAAATCTTGAGTGAAATGATCATTAGGGGGAGTAGGTCATTAAAGCATATTGGAAAGCTGCTAAAATGGGGATAGAGATGAAAATACTTTTAATTAATTTAGGGTCAAATAGTCCCTGGCATGTCAGCACGGTCTCTCACTATACTCCCCAAAATTACACCTCCAAGAAACAGGTGAGAAAGGTGTCAGGATTTATCAGATAACAAGTGGCAGGAGGTAATTAGCTGCTCCACTTCTAAAGATGAAGTATGGAGAGCAGCAGGCACAGTGGCACCAGCCTGCAGAAGGTGTGCAAGCACTGACAGGTGGGCTGTGTCTGCTCAGGTTACCACAGGCTTCTTGTTGGAATACCTGTGAGTAACATTCAGGGTGCCAGAAGACCCACAGAGCTGTCTGGGGCTCCCAGGACTTACCACCCCCTTGGACTGGCAAGAGCAAGGCAAAATACGAGCTTTGAAATGGCAGTGAGCTGCAGAGCTGACACTACCTGCAGGTACGGTGTACACCTGAGAAATGTGGGCAGCGCTACCAGAGACTGCTGGAATTTGAAGTTTAGGGAATGCTTGGTATGGGAGGAACCACTACAGAGTAGCAAACCACCAGGAAAAGAGGAGGGAGTGCCCCAGCCTGCCCAGGGCGAGCTCTTCACACCAGGGTTGTTGCAGCTTCACCTTTCCATGGGTGGCACAGGCAGGCAGGGGCACTGCTGGCTCCAGGGAGGTACCATCCTCATACCTCTGAGTGCTGATATGGCTCAGCTTTTCCTCATGGGACTTGCTCTATGTGGAAAGAGCAAGGGAGATGCTGAGAGAGAGGAGAGGGACAGCTTGGAGGTGTTAGGAAGGACTGGGGGGTTTCAGTGCCCGGCTCACCCTGAGGAACATGATAAAACCAGAAGAGGAAATGGGGCCATTTGTGAGGGTTGGAGCTAAAGGTGGGTCAAGGCTCTGTGACACTATGCCATGAGGGATGTGGTTGAAAAAGGGCCTTTTACTTGCAAGGGAGGCAGGCAAAGTGGGTATTTCATAAATTCTGTGATTGTGGGAAGGACAGAGAATGGAAAAGCAGGAACTGAAAGTGACCTTTCAATCCCCAGTGTTTCCAACACTGTCCCATCTACTCCAAGCTGTTACAAAGGGGTGACATGAGTTGGTTTAGACTCCGGGAAATAAGCTCCTCATCCATTATATATGTTTGAGATCTGAGGAAAAAGTGTCCAAAATGCCTAGATTTTTAAAGATTTGAAGGAAGTAGCTGATCCTGCATTGCAGTTGCACTGGAAGATGCTGGGGGCCTGTCCTAGTTGTAACAGCATCATGCCAAGGAATGAGAAAATAGCAATGTTTGTCCCACAGCAGGCAGGGAACGCTCCTATCCTGTGGTCCTTTAGCCAGGTAACATATTAATTGTTTGGGCTTTACAAAACAGAAGAATTTACTTGCCTTGGACTAATTATTTGGATATGTTAATAAATTCCCACTCATGGCTAGATAATTGCAGGAAGCATCTGAGACCTTAAGAACTGCATCTTTAAGACCATATGCTTAGTTAATGAGGTCTTCAAGAAGCCCAGCTATCAGTAATTAAATGGATAAAAAAATAACATTTAAGAGCAGTAATTACTATTTTTTTCCCTCAGCAATTTTTTACTAAATTAGAAATTGCTATTGCTTTGCTCTGTGGATATTTTTTAATTCAAAATGACAATAGGGAGAAAAAACAGTAGTTCACAAGGCCTTTTCTTTGTTTTCAGTTTGGATGCAAAGCAGGGAAAGGAGGGAAGGCAAATAAATATCACTGAAATTGGAGTGATGAGTACCTGGACATAGACAGGAGTATGTGGAAAAGATCAAATAAAGAGCTTCAGTAAAGTATTAAAGAATTACAGTAAACTGGGTGGTGGTGACTCAAGGAGAACAAGATCTAAATGCTCCTCACATTAATTACCAGTGGCTGACAACAAATACATCCTCAATAGGTAAAGGTGGTGGCACAAAGATAGAAGTCAAGGACTCCTCTGAGGCCGGAGTAGCTGCAATATAGATCAGGGCACTTGCTTTGTCACAGGTTTTCAATTTCCTGCCCCAACATACACATTTCCCTTGGGAAAGGGTGGCAATGGGAGAGTAGAAATACAAAAATTTCATAATTTTTTCTGAATAAATAGCAGGAATAGAAAAAATTCAAAATATATCCACAGTCCAAGAGCAAAGAACAGCATTAACACTGCTCTCTACTGACAGATCAAAGAAAAACCCAGGAAATGTTGGTTTTCAAAATTTTTATCCATTTCTATGGCATTGTCTAATGTTGTTGGTACCCTGCTGGGGTGTTATTATATCACTGGTGGCTACTCCTGGACAAGGTAATGAACCTGGGGAGTTTTGTGAGTGAGGAAAAGTTTGTGCTGAACATAGGATTGGAGTTTTTTGCTACCAAGTATTCCATAAAAGACGATAAAGAAGCAAACACAGGTCCCACACCCCCAGGCCCCCTCAGCTTCCCTGCTTTGTGTGGCACAAGTCCCAGCAGTCCAGAGCCAGGGTAGTGTTGATAAGAAAGTCCAGTGACCTTGTGGAAACTCAAATAGGCAACAGGTAGGTCAGGCAGACAAAAAGCAGAGGAGTTTCTTGCGCAGTAAGAAATTCTTAGTCACCATCTCCCACCTGGTTTTCAGACTGGCCAAAGTGGTGAGTTGTATGGGGAGGGGCTCCTGGAGGTGGTTTGTCTCTTCTCCAAATCAGCAATGGCTTCAGAAATTCTATTTTGCACTGAAGCAGAAACTGGTTATTGTGGTACATCAGCTGTCTTTGAACCAGGGAGTTTTGGTGCTGTGTGGAGCCTCCCGATTTATTTTAGAGTTCAGGTCAACATCTGAACCAAAACAACACACTCTGCCATCCAAGAGGTGCCAGGTCCAGCCCTTCAGAACATCAAAATCCAAAATACATTCATTGTGATTTTCGACTGCAAAGTGAGTAGAAGGCATTTGCTTCTCACTTGGGGGCACATACATTAACTTTTGCAGTTTGGCAAATAACACTTGCTCTGTTTGCCCCACGACTCCTCGCTGTCCAGGGTATACACTCAGCTTCTCAGCATCCTGGTGTGTTAGTACTGAACTCTGTGCTCTCATATCCATTAGAAATGTCATTAATTATTGTTGAGAACTGACTGGAACCAAATATATAGGCCATTACTATCTATCCATTGACAGAATTCCACCTGCCAGACAGCCAGGCCTGATTGTCATTCTTTTGATCTCAGATTCTGGGGAAGGAAAGCGTTATCATCCCCTCTCAGAGCTGGTGATGGTGTCTGAGTGTTTGGAGTGTTTTCTCCAAGATTGCTGTCATTGTGTCTCTGAAATGCATGAATTAAACTCTGGATAACTCTGGCAGGTTATCTCTGAATTAAAGCTCTTGGAATGCCTAATGCTAATGCATGATTACATAGCTCTCTCCACCTAGGCTGGCATCGGTGAATGCCTGTCCTGTGAATTTCGTTGGGGTGATTGTTTAGTTTGCCTGACATTACAACCTATATTTTTGGTTTTACTAGCCAGATAACAGCATTCTGTTCCTTGCCCACGTTTTATGATGTCATGCATTAGTGTTGCCCAGGTAGAGAATAACTCTGCACACTGTGGCTTCATCACCAACATCCCTCCCTGCAAACAGGGAATTGAAGTGTCTCTCCTAATTTCATCTCATTTTACAATGAGACAAGGTTTGAATACAGCAGGGGCTCTGTTAATTAATGTCTTTAGCATGTCATGGTCCACATTTACCAAAATCAGGAGAGCTGTGCTCATGCATGGCCTGGATACAGGCAGCTTCTGTAATAGCTGTGGAGAGCTCACTCAAGGATCTCATGTGTATTGGCAGAGGCCTCTCTTCTCTCCAGTTCATCTGTTCTACCAACCCTGTATGCCACTCTACTTGTTATCAGGTGGGGATCATTTGTGGGCTCAGGGCTGGAATTTAAAAGACACCTGAACCACAAAATCCTTTGGTTTCTTCACCATTTAATAAGATTCTGCCTCCTCCAGTTAGACACAGTTGCCATAAGTATTCTGTCTCAGTCTTGCCTGGCTTATGACTAGAGAACTCTTGCAAATGAACCACCTGAATCAGGTTGAATGGGGTTGTTTTTTGGGCACGATCCCCTGCTCCATCCCAAGTTCCATTAGTTTCCTCTGGTTTTATAGTGGGTTTGCCTTCATATTCAGGGGAATTTGAAAGAGATAAAGAATAGCCTTCCCCCAGCTTGTTTTCAGGGGTCATCCCATATGTTTCCATCCCATTCTTCAGGGAATGCAATTATTTCTCTCGTCTGTACAATGTCTGGGGGATTGGAAGGCCACATAACCATCATCTCAATCTTTTCTTCCAGCTTTTGTTTTTTTCATCTTTTCTTCCTGTAACTGTTTCTGCAGCTGCTCAATTTTCTAAGACAGCAACAAACTCAGCTGCTTTCCTGCCTTCCATTTCTTTCTTTAGGTCCTATTCCCTTTTATTATCATTCTTCATAAAATGACAAGCAGCTGTTGAGTAGCTGCATAACATTTTACAAATAATTCCATTTTTCTCCTTTGGCCACCTTTGGCTGTTCTTCCACAGCTTTCCAATTATGCCAGTTATCACAAGCCCACTTTTCTGAGGATTTGGGACTCAGACTTGTTCCATGCCTTTGTAAGTAAGCAGTGGTATCACTTCATGTCCTGCTGACACTGCCAATTTTTAGGGAATGAATGCTTTCAGGTCACTCAAAGATTGACCATCAAAGGTATTAGCAAAAGTAGGTTAAATATGAATTTGTAAAAGTGCAACTTAACAAAATTCAATGTCAAGTTTCACCCTATTACTTGCTACACTGTTGTAGCATCCAAAGGAAAATCGAGTTTAAATCGATTTAGAATGATTTACGCAGAGACTGAAGATGCAAAGGGGCAAGGGCAACCCTCCCACTGATCAGAGAGGACACTCTTGCTTTCTAAGCTCCTTTTAGAGCTTAGGTGAGCTAGGTCCAGTTGTAGTCTCAGACTTTGTCAACAGTTTATATGGGAAGGATTTAGCAGCACTTAATCATCAACAAAACATTTACAGAATGAGTCAATAAAATTTACTACAACCACAATAGTGCTTCAATTATAGAGCTGAGATCCCAATATTTGTAGTATACTTGCTATAGGAATTTAAATCAATTAACACACACACACAGAAAAAAAAAGAGAAATATATATATATACTTGTTAAAAATTCCCTTGGGGTTCAGTGAAATACTCCAAATGTCTTAGCATTTCCAAATGGGCAAGGGTTGAGCTTTGAGGATTGAGGGATTTCATTCCAGGTCTCGTTGTCAGCTTTTGGTGATGGTCCCCTGAGTATAAAACTTGAAGGCTGGAGAACTCCAAGAGGTGTTCCACTCAGAGGGAGATGCTGGTGCAGCTGTTGTGGTCCAGGAGAGCTCAAAGGGCTCACTCAGGACTGCTGTTCACAGCATCACAAGGTGATTGACTTTAGACATCAGTAAATTTCCATCCTGGCCACAATTACTGGAGTTTTCAAGTTTTCTAGCTACAATAGTACCATTCCACTCAAGCTGTGGTTCAGGTAGGGAATGATCCAAGGCTGACTGATTATTCCCCTTCTTGTCCTTCATCTTAGCCAGGCAAGAGGAGTTCTTGGTACAGTCAAGGAACACTTCACTGACTGAATCATTACACAAAGACCAATTCCTAATGGGAATTCCTGATGTCGTGGACTGGCCCCAAGGAGGCCACACACACCTGCTGGCTCCCATTGCCTTCCGTGATCCTTGCTTGACACATACTCCTGCAAATCTGGATTGCTGGGACTGCCATCAAGCACCCTACAGCTGTGCACAGCTGTACAGCTGTGTACAGCTGTTTCCCTGTGCTGGAGGGTTATGGCCAGCACCAGCTGGTTGTCTAGATGAGGATTTTGACCCCAAACCCCCCAAAATACCACATTCTCTCACCATACCACTACAGTGATGCTAACTGTAGGCAGCTACAGCTATTTACTAGCACAGAACATGATGGAGCTGCACAAACACCCATCAGCAGCCAGAAAACAGCAGAAAGTCTACCTAGAGGGAGTTTGAGCAGGTAGGCAGAAAAACTGAGGCAGGACAGTTTGTGGATAGGATAACCTTGTTAAAATGTTTGTGCTTAAAATACTGCCCATGGTCTGCACTGGTCAGTTTAAAGTGAGACTTGTCTGGGGTTCACGATGCTCTGCAGCACAGCAGGCCCAGGTGCTGAAGCCCAGCCATAGTCACTGCAACTCAATTACATTTATCAACTCCCCAAGTTCATTTTGCTATAAATAATTCTGCCCTGCATTTAAAACTGCTGGGCTTCAGTTTCTCATGTTATTCTTAAAGCCCATTCCTGGCTCAAGCATGGGGCAAAACACTCCCACCACCTCGGAGCACACAAGAGCTCAACCAGGTGAGAGAGCCCTTGCTCCAGTCCCGAGGTTGATATGAAATAGCATTTGAAAAACTTGCACGTGTTTGAGTGGGCAATGAGAGAACAGCAAAGGTTTCTGTTCTGGGCATCCTTTGGGCAGTGTCACTGAAGCCCCTGAGCAGAATTTGCTGCTAGCAGTCACAACAATTCCAAGAGGCAGCACTGGAGGTTCCTCCCACGTGCACAGGCATTGGAGAGACTGTGCATTTTAGGATGGTTTCTGGTTGCTCCACCTTCCCTTTCCAGGCTAAATAAATAAATTATTTTCCCAGGCTCACCTCGCAGTTCTGAGGTGGGGTAAGAGCCTTCAAGAAAAAGATGAAGAAAACCCCAGTCATTTAATAATGAATTAAGTCCAAAATCAATTTATAATCATTGAGGTCATGAGCTAATGCCTTGGATTATGAGTCTCCTAATTTTATAATCGAAACCACTTTGCAAGTCTACTCTCTCAGCCTTTCTTCGGCCTTTTTCAAGCCCCCACAGTCTGTGTAGCAGCTAATTAAAAATGCCACTTGGGATGCAAAAAGGATAAAAGGGCTTTCTAAAAGCCAACTGTTCTCTTTCTCCCCAGCACCCTCATGCTAAGCTGCAGCTCCTGTGCTCAGGACAGCACCCAGGGCTGCCCTGTGTCCTCAAAGTCAGCACTTTAGGACTAAGTTCATTATTTGCTGAACCCAACTTGAAATTCTTGACTACACAGCACCCTAGAGAGAGCTGCATGTTCCTGGACTGCCGCAGGAGCACCAGGCAGGTACTGGAATTCCCCATGTGGGCTGAAGCTTTAGATAGCTAAGTGCATACTTTACACATCAAGGTCATATTTGGTGGATAGACTCAATGGACTTTTCTCAAACGGAGGGGAGCCCTTTACTTTACTCTGATTTGTCCTGTTTTTCTGCACCTCTATTATAGTGACAATTTTTATATTCATTTTTTATAGTCCTGGGCAATTTCCTAAGTCAGCTGGTTAAGAGCCATTCCCTCCTCCTCTCTGCACTGTAGGACTGGCAGGAAACCTGCAAAGGACATGAAGAGTTTATCAGTGTCAGATCAACACAATTAGTTTGTTCTTCAATGATAAGTCTGGAGAGTAAGCTGTGGGCCCAGTCAGGAATGACTCTCCCTCATGCACCAAAGTGTAAAGAATTTATCACTTGCACATATTCCCTTAAAATGTGCATTCACCAGAGATTAATGAAAACTAAAGAATAAGTAAGTTGCAGTAAGATTGCACAGCTTGGTCTACAGTCAAACTACTTCTTCCAAAACACAAGGGCCTTCAGGGTCAGAAAGAAAATTGGTCCTTGGGGGAAGGAATCACTCTCTTTGACCTGAGGTGTTGCCTCAGGAGCATCATTGTGACATTAATGACAGCAGTGGGACTCAACCCAGAGTAGGAGAAACTAAACTGGGCCCACAGCTCCACAATACACAGGGAGAGGCAGCCAGCAGCTGGAGGCTCATTTGATCATTCCCTTGCTCTTTTGGCAGGGCAGCAGGAGCCACTGCTGCTCCACCTGCCTGTCCCACCTCCAGCTCTCAGGGGCTGCGCTGCACAGCAGCAGCAAAGTGTCTGTCTGGTCAGTGGCTCAGCTAAAGCCTCTCTCCACACCATCTCCACAGCAGGTTGAGTTCACCTTTCCATGTTTTCATCTCTCCTGCTCCCTGCTGACGGGCATCTCAGTCAGCAGGAATGGAGCAGAGGTCCCTCTTAGAGCTGAACAGAAAGTCAAACTGTATCCTCAGAGCTGCCTCAGCTCCCAGTGGAGCTGGGGGTATCCTGCTGGCAAGGGCAGCTGGACCTGTGGAGGATGACAGCCTAAGCCCCACACCAACATGAGCAGCTGTGGTCCAGGGTAGGGGAGGATGGAAGAGGGAAACAGATGGAGAGCAGCCCCCTGAAATGTCCTGCAGCATGCACAGAGCCACCAGGAGGATGAGACAGGCAGCCCCAGCCCGAGGGCTTGTGGTGGATCTGCCACCAAACCCAAAGAACAGGGACCTGCTTGGCACCTCCTGTCCTACAGCAGACAGGGAGCTCCATCCAGCCTGCCTGAGCAGCAGTCACTGCCCCTTCCAAGTCCCCTGCAGCAATGACTACCCCTCCAAATGAGTCTGGAAGTAACATAAAGGGATGGAGTAAACCCTGATCACAGGCAGTGGATTTAAGTGTCACAGCAGTGTTGAGGGGTTAGAGAGGCCTTTTTCTTCCCATGGACTGAAGGTAGGAGGATAATGTCTGAGCAGCTGTACTATGAAATCACCAAAAATGAGAAAAGCCAGGATTTCCTTAAGAAAATGAGCATCAGATTTGCTCATGGGCTCCAAAATAAAGAGGGGAAAGGATGGTACCTCAAGTATACCCTGACACCAAGAGTCCATCCCACTGTCATGTTTGCTCATCTGCTTGAAAATCCCTCATCTCTGGGAGGTTCAAAGTGTTGCAGGGAAGTGAGTTTACCCTGTAGCTCTTCTTTAGGACAGAGAAATATTATTCTCTGTCTACTGACAGAAAAGCAAGGACACAGAGAGATGACATTGGCTGTGTAAGATCACAGAAATGCTACCTTCACAAAACCACCAGATCAGGACAACATGTCTCTTTTTGTTTGGGAAGGAACAAGGGGAGCAGGGGTGCTTCTTGCCAAGCAAAACTGCAAATCACTGAATTAGTCGTTGCTGGTAAATGTCACATAAGTATCTGTCACTTATAAATAAATAAAATGTTTTAAAATCAGGTTTCCTTTATGAGGAAGCTTTCAAATCCTTTTTTCTCTCCCCAGGCTCTCCCTGAGCTACTGGGACTGAAATAGGGAATCCATTCACCTGCCAGGTGCCTTGCAGGGGCTGGTTTGGTCCCCATCAGAGCACTTCACCATGGCAAAGGCGAAGTCAAACATTTCCTACTTGGCTAATAAATCAGCAGCTGCACTATTTCCCAGCTATTGCAGCATTATTATTTCATGCCTTACTGTGCTCTGCAGGAAGCCATTTAGCAGGCAATAAGAAGGTCTCTGGGGTAAGTCAGCTCCACCCAGGCTCCCTCACAATATTCCCCGACGGCAGGGCCTGGGGGACAAGTCACTTCCCTCCTCCAGAGTCATCCCAAAATCACCATGTCCCAGATCTCAAGGGAAAGGCAGGAACAACCCACTTCTTAATCTCATTTATCTGCCTTTATGAAGGGAGGGTCACTATCTGCCTTTACATAAAATGCCAGAATTACAGAAGAAAGAGCCTTTGTCCTGAAAGTTGACCACCAAGGCTTCCCAGTGAGCCAATTAATTGTTTAGGGCTCAGCCAGGTGTTGAGAATAGTCTTTACCCACCTGAGTGTCAGGTGTGCCTGCTTGGGCACAGCCCCAGAAGTGCTGGCTGTGCTGGGGAGCTCGGAGTAAACTCCCTGCTGTTAAGGCTGGGCTGGGGAAGGACTGTGAGGAGGCTCTGGCTCATACCCCACAAGCAGCTGGAAGTGAGGGACAGGCTCTCTGCTGGGTGTCCTGCTGGGCAGCTCCCAGGAAAGTGTGTGACAGCTCCTCAGCTTCCTCCAGAGGAGGGGAACAAGCCTCTTGGAGATGCTTTGAGGATTAGATCCCAAGCAATTTCTTAAATAACTGTGGTGGCTTTGTTAAGAGACCTCTGTAGTCATGCTGACCCTTTTGACTGCAGTAAACAAGGAAGGGTGATTTCTGATAATTTTTTCAGCTTCTAGGCACATCACTAGCCTAGATGCCCACCAAAGTCTGGGTGCCTGTTCTCTCACATGTTGCTCACCTGTGGGTTGATCTCAGTCATGGTGGTGAATAGGACAAGAAGGGGGAGAAGGGTCTTTGCTGAGTGGAAGCCAGGAAAGGGCTCTGGCATGAGGTCAGGTGCAGAATGCACAGCTCAGCAGCACCACTCTGGCTGTGATGCCTGGGGCACCCGGTGTGATGTGTTGGGCCCCACCAGCACCAGGATGCTGGTCAGTCCCTCCTCGCTCTCCTTCCACCCCTTTATCCCTGCCCTTTAATGTCTGCACTGCTCTTGGCAGCATGGTGGGTCAGGGAACTGATCCAGCTGAACAGCAATCCCACTTTTTGCAGGTTGTGGTTTCCAGCAGGATCAGCTCCTTGAAACAGCTCACTGTGGGCTTCTTTGCCAGCTGAAGGCAGTGCTCTGGGGTGAGGCACAGGGGTCTGTGGGTGCACAGAAGCCCTGCACTGGATCCACCTCCTCTGCTGTGCAGCTGCACCCTCAGCTGATTTGATATGCATTTAACTAGCACAGCACATGGAAATTTCACCACACACCTGAAAACCTCATCTCTCCTTGCCCATGTCCCCCTGACCCATCCAAGGAATCTCTGTGGTAGCCAGTGCTGTTTAACCCTCTGCTTGCTCAGAGGCTGCAAGAACCTGAATTATGCCAAGGAGGCAAAAAAACCCTCATTAATTCTCAAGAATTATTCAGTTCCAGGGAATAACATTGGCAACCTCTAAAAGTGAGCCCTGGCATGTTTGCTTTTGCTGGCAAGGGCGCCTGTCCTTCTATAGTACTGATTTTGTAGCACTAATTTAACAAACTGTTGTTTAAATATTAAACACAAAGCTCAACCTTTACTAGCATTAGTGAAGTTGTTTTCTGCATTCAGACAGGTTTGCTGGATCAACAGCACAGCCTAAAAACCCCAAATGCAGGAGCCCAGGCTGAAGGCGCCTGAAAGGGTTGGTGCCACATCAGCACCTGCAGGGACCCAGCTGTGAAACACTGCATGCTGGTACCAGTGCAAGGGGGATGTTAAATTTCTCCCTGGGCTTCCCTGCAGTTAATGTATTTGTGAAAGCAGGAGATTTAATTGCCTTTGTCCTAGCAGGCAGCTAATGAGTCTTATGAATAATGCCAGGGCTTTCCAGCCCTCCTGAAGCCGTTCACTGGACTTGACTCATAATTCACCTCCAGTCAAAAGCCTGCCAATGCTGTGTGTCACCCTTCTGTTCATTTTTCAGACATCTTTTTTATTATTCGATCTAGTCTTTGGAATAAAAGGGGGGCAAGGCAGCAGGAAGGTGGTGACAGCTTTTATTATTTCCTTATAATTCCCCTTGGTTATGTGCCCTGCAAGAATCTTCTGCTGTGTTTGCAACCAACCTCACTCAGGAAAGAAAATCCCCCATGCTTCTATGACAGGTATAACCAGCTTGCTGCATGGAGAGGGCTCAGTTTTGGGCAGTCACAGCCCATGGCTGGCACAGGAATGTGAGGACTCCAGCTCCTTTGATCCAGCGCTGCAAACCGGGGGCACGAATAGGACATACAGAGCTCACAGGCTTGGCCTTTATGTAACAGTCAAACTCCCCATTCAGAAGCTGAGTTACATCCAAAAAATACTCCCTGGAGTCACACCTACCTCCTAAGTCTTTTCCTCCTTCCCCTTTGTTCCCCCTCACTGCCTGTCACAGCTGCTCTGCCTTCCCTCCCCGCACAGCACTCATATGCTCTATCTCAACACCACAACATTCAAAGCCACAAGGGAGGCAGCAAGAGCAGCGTTTGTCACCTGAGCCTCAGCTCTCTGGGCTGCCAGCTGACTCAGGCAATACTTGACTGCCCCACTGACCTCCTGTGCATATATGAGATGCTCCATTTTTGAGGAGACACTCCTTTTATTTGTGAGACATGTGAGAGCCACGTGTCTCACATCTGACACACAGGAGGATGGCATGTCCCCCCAAGGGCCCACCAGATTGTATTGCTGGAATGGGTGGCAAATGGGACTGGGAGAGGGGGGAGGATGTGGCAGAGGGACCTGCTGGGGGCTCCATTAGATTTCCCCAGGAGGAGGTACCACTCTGTCAAAGTCTCTCCTTATTTTGCACTTGTTCCAATTCGTCCCCAAAGCAAATTGCAGAGACAGACAAGAAAATTGTGAAAGGGCTGCTGGTCATGACAGGAGAGCCCCAGCTGGGACAGTGCCCACCTCTGAGGACAACAGGGCTTGTGGTGGTGCATCCCTCCTGCCACGTGGTCTTGCTCTAATCTCAGGAGCTCCTGACAAGCCTTGGCTGTACCTGTTGGGCTTCCAACCCAAATCATTCTATGGTTCTATGATTATATGAAGTGTCCCTGACCATACCAGGCACTCTTGCATGATACAGGTGGGAACAACACTGACCATAACAGGAACATCAGCTGCCCATGCAAGGTGGGGAACAAGCGATCATCAGTCAATCCCAGACAGCCTTGGAACATTCCCACTCTGCATCATAGCCCGGGTGGAGTGGTGCTATTGTTACTGGTGCTTTGGAAACAATCTCCTAATGTTTTGTAAACTCCAGTAATTATCGATCTAAGGATGGAAACACTGATGACTGAGGTCACTTTGTGACCCTACAAGCAGTGGTCCTGTATGAAGCCCTTTGAGCATTCCTGGACAAGAGTTGTGCCAGCATCTCCCAGTAAGTGGGACATCTCTTGGAGCTTGAGAACCCTCAAGTTTGTGTACCCCAAACACCACCAAGGTCTGGGCTCATGCCCACCTCCCCCCGCACTCCTCAAGGTGCAACCCAGACCTATTGAGAAATATTAAAGGATCTGACCTGTGTCACTGAACTCAAGGGGAATTTTTGAGAGGTACCTTTATACATTCATTCATGTAGAGGAATATATAGATAGATAAATATAGATGTATGCATCTCTTTCCCTGTGTGCACCTATGTGAATTATGGAATGAATGTTGTTATTGTGAATCTATAATGAAGTCACTGCTATAATTGTAGCTAATCCTATTGAATCACTTTATAAATGTTAAATTAGCCAACAATTAAGTGCTGCTAAACCCTTCTGCACCCTCTTATTTTTGTATCCATACTCTTTGCCCTCTTACCCTTTTGCACCTCCGATCTGTGTAAATCATCCCAAATTGATTTTAATCTGATTTTCTGTGTGCTTCATCCATGTAGTAGTAGAGTCAGCCTTGGCAGTGAACTCTATTTAAGTTGCACTTTCATAAATTCATATTAAAACCTGCAATAAAATAGGCAATTAGGAGAAATTTCTGGACTAGCAGACCTCATCCTTTTGGAAAACTTCAACTTCCCAAACATCAGCTGAGACTATCATACTGCTGAGATGGACAGGTCTTGGAAATTCTTAGTTTGTAGAAGGTAACTTATTGTCACAGACAGTGAGACAACCCCAAAAGTTGCCCTCCCAGACTTGCTGTTTGTGGAAAGAGGACCTGTGTGGGATGTGATGGTAGGAGACTGCCTTGGCCACAGTGATCATGAAATGGTCGAACATAATAAAATTTTCAGTGTAATGAGTTAAAAAGACAGCAGAGTTGCTATCCTGGACTGCAGGAGAGCAAACTTTAAGCTATGCAGGGAGCTGCTTAATAGAATAGACTCAGAATCTGCTTTTGAGGGCTCAGGGAGTCCACAAGTTCTGGTCAGGCTTGAAGAATCACCTTTTAGAATCACAGGAGCAGGTGATTCCACTGTGTTTTGAGTCAAGCATATGGACCAGCCCAGCTTGGCTGAACAGGGAAGTCCTTGTGGAGCTCAAGAAGGAAAAGAAAGTGTATGATCTCTGGAAATGAGGCCAGGCTTCTTAGGAAGAGTACAGAGCTGTGGTTCACACATGCAAGGAGAAGACACAAAAGGCCAAAGCTCAATTAAGAGTTGAAAGAGAAACATCACCAGGGGGAAAAACCAAACAGACCCACATTTAGGAAAGGAAATGTATTTTATTGAAAAAAAAAATTACATTTCACTTATACACCATGAAAATACTGAGTTGTGTGTTATTTTCATAAGAAGAGGTTAAGACTGGCACAAGAAAACCACATTCTTTATTACAGCATTACTCCACGAGATGAGGCTCTGGTGGCATCTGCACTGGGCATTTTCACTAAACAGTAGAGCAGGGCTAAATGTGCTTCGGGCAAAAACCCTAAATATTGGCCTCTTCCAGGTGCTACTGCCCACTGAAGATATGGCACTCACTTGGCCCATACTGAATTATTTCTGAATTAGATAATTCTCAGTCTCTTTACTCACTTAGGTCCTAGGCAAATTCATAGCTATCCCTCCCCTCCACTTTTAACAATCTTGATTTGTGTTTCACATTCAGCCAGCTAAAAGCACATTAAAACAGCATATAGGCTGTCTTCCTCCGGTCTTCCAGAAAGAAAACAACACTGAAATGGATACATTGCACTAATAAACACTAACAGCAAACGGCAAGATCATTGGATGGTGCTGAATTCTCCAGTGTTTCCTTCCACCACTGCAGCTCCAGCAACAATCCCTACAGTTTTCCTTCCCTAGCAAGGCACATATTCACATACAGCACCTGGGAGGCACGTGAATACATGTGCTGTACCAAACGCAGGGACAGGAGTGCCTGTCTGCGGGTGGCACCCCAATGCCATCTGTCACAGGTGTGTCACAAGAAGCGTGCTGTGCTCCCAGGCAGCTGTGACAGGTTCTATCGCACCGCCTGGCAAGGCATCTTCTGAAAATCCCTTATGAACTGGAGACCTTTGGCATGGAAAGACATAAAAATCTGCAGGCAGAAATAAACACTAATACCACATAAATTTCCAGGTAACTTTGCTTATTTATCTACTGACTTATTTATGAGATTTCTTCTTTATTTAAAGGGGGTGGGATATTCAAGAGCCAGACCTGGACAACTCTGACACCATGCAAGTGCTGTTAAAACAGACTTAAAACACTCTCCACCTGAATCTTCCTATTACATTCCCTAGTCAGAGCACTTCAATGCCATTTGCTACTCTGCTAGGCACAAGCATCACAGAGGCCATTAAGAACTGCCACACCATATTTTTTAGTGCTACATTTTTGTGATACAGGGAATGGGGCTGGATTGAGAACACCAAACTACTAAATCTGTAGCTCTTATTTCAAGTACTTATCTCACAAAGACTTCTTTCCCACAGACACTGCAGCTCTGCAATTAGGCCCTGCTTACCCAACATTTCACTGCCAGGGAAAGAGGCAACCCCACTCTCCTCGATTCTGAGCAGCTGCACTGTCCCAGCTCCTTCCCACCAGCAGCACAAGCACTTATCTGTTCCCAGGATGAGGAGGTTAAGGGAAATAAAGGGGATACAAACCTCAGGGGTTTTGACTGGATAAACACCTTTTTTTAGAAAGAAGCAAGCTCCTTCACTTCTCTTGCTATGGGGGCAGGCAAATACCAAGGGCAGCACCAGTGATGGGACAGGATGGTTAGGGCACAGTTTCAGGGTGTAGCTGAGCTGGGTAAGTTAGATCTATCATAGCAGCTGATAATTCTCTACCTTTTCTACAAAACAGGAGTCTAGCCTGAATAATCTGAATAATGCACTTTCAGAGTCTCTCAGTTCTCCATGGCCTCCAGAAGTCGTCTAAGGAAACTACACCGTGGCCAGGCAAGCAGCACACTGTACATCACAAGCCTCCAAGGGCACAAAGAGCTGTGCTGAACCACAGCTTTGGTACAGCACTGTGAAAGAAGCAGCCCACCAGCTTCACACCGACCTCATCTATCTCCCACTTGCTCGGATAAACTCCTCCACATTTCCCCCGAGGGAGGATGAAGGCAAATCATCACTCTGCCACCACCTCGGGGGTGCTGCACCCACAGATCCCCAGGGGAGGAAAAGCCAGGCACAGTGAAGCATCCACAACAGAGCTGCTCCCTGCCACAGCCTCTCTCAGCAATGCATTATTCATCCAGGTGACATTTTTCCTGCTCACTCAGCAAAGCAGAAATACTTCTCTTTTAAGGCATCCAGAACTTAGGAACTCCAGAGAGAAAAACCTGTGATAAATTCTCCTCTACCTTCTGCAGTAGCGATTTATTTCAGAAGAGTGGTTGAGGATGCTGCCATGTTTCTTAAAAGGGGCACAGTAAGTGATGCTCAGTTTTTCCAGATCACCAACTGTTGTGGCAGGAGCACAAAATTTAGCAAAGGGCCATGCTCAGAAAACTCCTTTATGTAGCAGACCCTGCACTTTCTAGAGAGACCCCAAAGCTCAACCCAAGACAAAAAAATACCTATCTGGACAGTTGTGCTTTAGCCCTGGTCTGCCAGCCATAAGAAACAAAGACTCAGTAAGTCTAGCAAGAGGAAAAAATCATGCTCTGGTTTCAAACCATGTGAACAGCTTTGCCTTTGGACTGAACGGGATTTCATTGGTAACTCAACTATTCTGAGAGATATTTATGAATTTGAATTCAGATCACCCAACTATAACTATTCACATTATTACAAGTGACAAACTACAAGGAAAATATCTTTACTTTGTCCCATTTAGGCTACTCATCTGTCTGTGCACACATCCAGCATGAGTTAGCTCAGTCATGTCCATACAATGGGAAGGAGCCAATTTCGTTCCAGTCTCTTGGCTCGTGTGTTTATCAAATACTTTCAAGACCTCCCAGTCTTATTTAATTAAATACACAAATCCATCACCAATTTTTAGCCTATCCTAGATGTTTTTGAAACTTTATTCCAATGCAAAAATCTAAATTTCAGGCTTATGCCGTAAAGCTCACCTGATTTTAAAGTGGATAAGGTAGCAATATTTAGGGTTTTCTTTTTATACAATGGTATCTACCATCCTATTGCCTCTCTCTACAATCAAGCATACAAGCCTTACTGCAGGAGGAATACAACTCTTAATTGCCAACCAGAAAAGTACACAAACACTAAAAAGCCTACAATTTCATTAGAAATTAAATAATTTGCTATATTACACAGAACTTCATTGTTTTTCTGGCATAAAATTCATTGAATTACTACATACGCCTCGAGGACAATCATTAAGATGTGTAAACATACAACAGGTCCACCTAGTCAGTACAAAGCACCACACAAATTTTAGGTACATAGAAAGTTTGCTCATAAATATTTCTGTGTTTAACAATTCAGCACTAAAAAAATATTACTTAAAAAGGCATCTTTTATTAAGTTATTCAGTTTGTCCAGGGCTGGTGGGGTTGTACTATCCCTACTATATTACAGCCACCTGACTTTCTTTCCAAACCACTTTACTTCTCTGGAAGAAAAGGCTGTGTGGCTGGGACCCAAAGCTTCAGCACAATCTATAAAAATATAATTCTTTAAGACCTTCTGCTCACATCCTGAAGGCCTACTCAGCCAGCCCCCCAAATTCTGTTTCCCACCCCTAACCACATTGCAAATAAAGCTTCAACAGACACACACACACACACAGAGTACACATATTACACTCTTCTACACACAATTTTTTTTTCTAAACAGCAATGCAACCACGAGGGCAATAGGTAAGTATGATTTCAGTGGTAACATATGGCACAGCCTTCTCATATTGCTGGTTTTCTCTCTCTGAATAATGTGCTGCCTTATTCACTGCTCTGCAAATTGGGGATTTATTACCTTTATTTGCACTGTGGAGGCACTAAGTCAGGAATGTGTGGATATTTAGGAGCATCCCATTTGCCTCGGGGCCCATTACTGCTGGAGCAGTAAGAGCACCAAGCTGGTGGCACTGGGGCTGTCACCTGGCACTGGTTCCTTAGTGAAGCACACAGGAGCTTTTCTTGGCTGTTGAATGCCACACCGCATTCCTCCCTTCTGGAAAATGGTGAGCACTAGCTTGATGTCTCCTGAAACTGTGCAGACAATAGCAGCTCCCTTGCACCCTGCATTCAATGTCCTTCCTCCAGTGCCTGATTGAACCTCATGGATTTAACTGAAATCTGCTCCTGCATGCAACTATAAACTCGCTGTTTACTCATTTACCTAAATGAGAAGAGCTGATTTTGGGGCTGTGATTGAACATCTCAAAGCTTAGTTTCCATGGCTGATATATGTCTTTAATGGGCATGTTCTAGAAAGCTGCAGAACTGTTCAGCAGGCTCTCACTTACCAGAAGTGAAGAACAGCTCTCTGAATATCCTATCCTGGGATTATAATAGGAGCGGAATGACTGGGATGTAAAAGAAGAGGTTGTGTTGTGTTTCCATTTATGAAGAAATATTTTAGTATCAGAGTGACCAAAATTTGTGACAGGTCTCAGATTTTAAAAGTACTCTTTAATTGGGCAAAGACCTTTACTCAGGAGAGGTGGTTTTTTAGTATAAATATAAACCAAACTGCTCCAGTGGACATAAGCACCTTCTCCAAAGACCAGTGCTCTCATTAACCTGGATCCCTGCTCTCTTCCTCTTGCAGGGACACTGCTGAATGCTGACAGAAGCACTGGTTCCCACACGAGGAACAATTATTTCCCACTGTATAGTCCTGTACACTCTAATCCACACAGTGAGGTAAAAAAAATCAGTGAAGGGTAGTGCAGCCAAATTCTGTACAAGAAACAGATCTCAAAATGAGTTATGGTTCTTATTCCAAGCCCCTCTTCTCACCTTGTTTGCAAGAATAAAGAGCACAGCACAGTGAGTTCCTGTACATACAAGTAAGAGGAATGCGAGAGAGTGGTGCAAAATGCCAGTAGTTATCTTCCCATGAAACTTAAGAAATACAAATTAAGACAAGAAGAATGTTACTTACACATCCATATCTTACAGTAAGATGATTACAGGGCACAAATGTGTGCTCTTCCATTAACTATCCTTTCTCTATACTAGGACATAACTAAGGAAACATTTAATTACATCCACTTTATTCAGCAAGACTATAAAACCATTCTTGTGCTGTTTGATTCTGAAATTATTAACATATTTAAAAATAGGATCTAACAACTTGTGTGTGCACAGTATATTGAACGTAGATGCTTTTATTACAATCTTCCTTGCCACATATTTTAAAATAAAATCAATCAATACAATCACCATAACAGTCTCAGACAACAAATTAACACCATCCCATCAAGACACAGTTAAGATACTCAAAAGGCAGTATGAGTAGCTGGAAACCTTGGTCCTCTGGTCCTTTTGTTTAACACACTGATTATAGATTTCTCTCCACTTATGATAAAAATCAGCAAAAAACATGAACAATTCATAATGCGTATTTCTTAAATATCTGTATTGAGTGAGAATAGCATTGATTTGAGCACAATGTCTTTATGCATGTCTCCCAGACACATGGGAATTTTCAGATCCAGGCCCAGAATAGAGTAGATGGTTTGTAAACAACTTTTGGTCTCTCCTGCACGATGGCTCCTCAAATGAGTGCACTTGGAGTAATCAAAATGGCTGAGCACATGCACTGTGAGTCATTGCAAAGAAAAGGGATTCAACACAAATTAATTCCAGTAAGCGGAAAGAAAGAATGTTAGGGAGGTGGACTGGACACAAACACAAAGCATTCACCTCTCCCATGCTTACACGTTCTGCAGCATGAGGGATGTCCTGTGCCACTGACCTCACCTGTACATGTAATGTCACCAGTCCCAAACTGGTGAGTGCTGGACTCTGGGTTACAGACACCTTCTATGCTCTTAGGACGGTCATGGAAGATTATCCATTAGATACAGACTCCACTCTCTGGGCTAAAGTGCTTTTTCTGTAATCACTTAGGACCTAAGCTAGTTTGGATTAACCTTTTATCTCTAACTAAAGGTTTGCAAGTGGATCAGGCAACACTGAAAAGTCTCCTCCAAGCCCTTAAATAAATAGTGGGCAACTCTCTGATACTGAGACACTTTCCAGCTGCATCAGACAGACATCAGGAATTCAGAAAAAAATACAGGTATTATATGCAGGAGGGGATGAGGGAATAAAAGATTGGACAGGGCTGTGCTGAGTCTTTGAATTCTGTTCTGCACACAAGCTTTGTGTAACTCTGAACAAATAAAAATGCATCCAAGTATTAAGTATGTATACCCTGACATTTAAAAATACCTGTTAGGCTGCTGTGGCTACAAAACACTAGCTACAGAATATATTTACAGATAATTTCTGATGTTTGTTCCTGGCAAGAGATGCTACGCCCAATTCTTCACTGAAGACATAAACCTGACCTAATTTAGACCAGGTCAGCAGGAGTTTAAAACAGATATTATATGAACAATCCCCAGGGAGTTAAGCAGACAAAGGCAGGAGCCCATTGCTACAGGATCCAGCTACTCTGAAACAGGAACTTTTGAAAATTGACCATATTAGTATGAATATTTTTTTTTCAGTTGACATGGATATGTCACAGATTCTAAGAAAGGTGTGATTTACTGAACTGATCCATTCTTTGAAGCAGTGGGAAAAGATCACACCTGAGAGGTAAAAGCTGCTCCAACAAACATATCACCTTCCGCCTTATGGCAAGATCACCATTCATTATGGTTTACAATTAAAACCTTGTTTGCAAGGTAGCTCTAAGTTTCTTAAATTCTGGGATTCTTTATTTCAGGGAAAACAGCCCTTGCCTTTCTCACAGTCCTCTTGTGAAGGTCTATTTATTGTAATGTTAAAATAAAATCCTGCTGTTGCACATTTACTACCAGGGCACTGACCATGGTACGTACAGGTAGGGAAGTTCAGTATGTTGATCCCTTCTTCCCATGAGGATGGTAGGGATTATATATTTACACATGAAATACTCTAATTTTAAAAGATAAATAAACTCACAGTTGTGTTTGGAATATGGCACACAACACTAACAATCAATGTTAGAAACAGTTAAAATCCTCTTAGTGTTCAACTGTTGGAATGCACCACCAGCTACAGTATTTAAATATCTTTGTTGAAGGCAATTGTCTCAAAAAGGTAACTGTCTTCCTGGCACAACTGCCCAAGCAAACAGCAGCTTATCTGAAAAGGGGGGAAAATACTAATATAAGCTATTTCCTAGCCCATCTGGACGTTTGTGTTGCAGGGAGAAAAAAAAGTATTTGCATCAATTTAAAAACACAGCACAGAAAGGCAGTTTGTTGGACTTCACAGAATGACAGCATGGCTGAGGTTGGAAGGGATCTCTGGAAATCCTCTGGTCCAACCACCCTGTGCAACCAGGAACAAGTGCAGCAGGTTGCTCAGGGCCATGTTCTGTCAGCATTTCAGTATCTCCAAGGATGGACATTCCACAGCCCCTCTGGGCAGCCTGTGCCAGTGTCTCATCACCCTCACAGTCAACTGCATTTTTTAACATTTAAATGGATTTTCCTGAATTTCAGCCTGTTTTCCCTTTGTTGAGCACCACTGAGAAGAGCCTGGACCTTCTTCACTGCTTCCCATCAATATTTACACACACTGTTAAGGTACTTCATGTCTTTTTACATGTTGGGTTTCAGTTATGAGCTCATATTTGTTGCTGACTGCTAATTTTAGCAGCTGTTCACATCACCAAAATTATTATTGCTAGAAAGTTATTTCATGACAGCAGTTACTAAAAACTGTGCCAGTAGAGTCGTATTTTGTAGATAATTTCTGTTGGTTTTCTTTTTCTTAAAATTCTCAAGTTGTATGATTTTTTTTTCATTTTTGGTGCCAGATGCACAAGAGGAAATAAAATTAATATTAGTTGTTGAGTGAAAGCCTATAGTAGGACTCTTATATTTACTGCAAAACATGTTCCTCTTAAATTTCATTTCTTCAGAGATATTAAAATGAGGGATTTCAGAAATGCATTAATTATGATTACTCTGTGAAAGAAAACCTATTCAGCTAAAAATTTATATCAAGAATAAATTAATCTTCTACTAGGTGAAAGCAATTATCTTTTACAATGGCAGAAATTCATGAAAATGATGGGATAAGTGAAGACTATCTGTTAGGCTGGTGTGATGAGGGAGATGCAGGAAAGGTATCTCTTGGGAGATACCCAAGAGTGAGTTTCCTAAGCCTGCTCAGGTAATCAAGAAAAATTTCCTCTAATGCAAGTTTTCTTCATGTTACAGCAATCAGAAATGCAATTTTAATCTCTTTATGCAGTGTGAGACAAATAAAGCTCATCATCTGAACTCGGATTTAACAGCACACTAGACCTCCCTCATCTTGGGACATCCAAGAAAAGGGGTCCCATACAGACCTTGTCTGTACCACTGGTTTAGGATGTGGCGTGATGTACTGGACACTGAAATTATTAAGAATCCCATTTAGAAGCTTAATGAAGCAGAATTTTGAAATGAAGATGCATTAATAATAATGCATTTCTGTCATCTCTATTTGGCATTGGCTGCAGAGACTTAAATTATGAACAAAGTAATTTTCTACCTTTCACTGCATTTGGTAAATACATGTAAATCACTAAACCTTACTAAAACAAAAACAATACTTCTCCCACATTGCTTCATTGATAAGCCTGTCAACAGTGCTTACTGTTGTTAAATGGAAGTGCTCTATGTAGCTTGGAAGTACAAACCAGGGCAATCAGCTTTCAGGGTAAGTGATGCTTTCTCTTTTGTCCTTAGCAAAATGTTTGTCCTTAGTTAAAATACACAGAACCAAACCTGGCCTCAGAGGTAGAACTAGACTTCTAATCAGTGCTACTGAATAAAGGTATTATCTTGTTAATGAAGATGTTTCTGGAGCAGTTTTTGGAAGAAAATCATGTGGGCACCCAGAGACATTAGAAATAAGCAGCTGTTCATAGACAAGAAGCAGGAGCAGAAATCAGTAACATGAATGACACCTGAAGGTCACTTCAGAGTACTGAACATGCCAAACATCTTCAAAGTACTCCTACACACAGCCAGAGCTTTGTGTGTAGCTTTAACCCTGCTTAGGTTCATAGCAGCTGAGATACCTGAGTAGGTAACCAGGTATCTCCAGGAAAAGGGAGCGTGGAGCCAGCTCCATTGGCACTAGATGCCATCGATACATTTTCCAGTCAGTCAAGCATTCCATTAGCAAATTCACATGTAAAGTCTTTGGCAAGGCAGGAACATTGTTCTCTCTTGCCCTGGGTAGTTACACAGACTAAGTGAATCCGACAGCCATTTTGATACCTGGAATATGCTCAAATGCACACTGTTTTGTTTTTTAAACTGAGCAAGGCCAGCACATATGTTTGAGAGTGGATATCTGCCTATGCTGGGCACTATTTCATGAAAGTCAGGTTTCTGTCACAGATCTAAGGCAAATATTACAATTTACAGGAAAGAAATGAGGACATCAATACATTGTGCGTTATTGGAGACGTACAGCCTTTATAACACGGTGGCTTTCACTATGATGTCTGGGTTTTCTATGTCCTTTTTGCTTTGGACCATTCTCAGTTCCAGCTGGGCTGAGTTTGGTTTGTTTCCTTCTCCAGCTTGTGCTAAAAAGATGACATCAGAATGTCATTAAAACCAGAAATGTAAAAAGAAACAAGATGCATTTTTCTTTTACCCCATGATTTTCTTCACCTTCCCCAATGTCCCTCACAATTCCCTGCTAAGGGCTTCAAAGGTGCAAGATCTCTGTCAGCACTTTGATTTCTCATCACCCCTGCTCTGCATCTCCCTCCAGGCAAGAAATATAGTTCTGCTGTTAATTAAAAAGTCACACAGACATTTTCTGAGAACCCACAGATGCCATCTGGAGCTCTTTAAGAACTGAAAGACACAGGAACTCTGAGGGCAGAGAAGCTGAAAAAAATCACTCCTCACATGGCCAACACAGCAAATAAATGGTTATTAGTCAATAAATCCCTCTCAATACTAAACACACACTCAAAGGGAAAGTGAGTGAGCTGTGCTTAAAACAGAAGCTACACTTAAACCAGAAGTTCTCTTGCACACCAAACTCAGCATTTCCTCAAGTTCTGACACTGTTTTGCAAAGCTGAGTCAAGCACAGTCAGCACGACTGTGGTCCCACTCCAAGCTAAACAGTGACACCTTCAGTCGGCTGTTGTCAACAATAGGCTTGGAGGGCATAGTAAGGAACATGCAGACAGGGCTACCAAGCTCTCACTCTGTAAAGTCTCTGGGTACTTCTGCACCCAGGGCTGCCTTTAGTCAGGAAACCCAGAAAGCTCTTTGAATCTTTCTTCTGATGTAAATCCAGACAGAACACGGGAACAAGGTCTGAATGAATTACCTTTTGCACTCTTAATGGTCCTCTGCAGAACATGCTGCATGGCTGACACAGTCTTTTCACATGCCACCTGCATCAACGTAACATATTCAGGTTTTGGTAAAACTTCAGCTGCTTAATTTGATATTATTTCAAAAACAATACTATTAACAGGCAAACATGACAGATGACAAAAGCAGGATGACAACTACGCAGTGCAGTTTGGGAAAAAACATTTTGACTTAATTCTCTAACCTCTCTGCAACTGAGCTAATTCTTCCTAAATTGGTAATAGAAAACATATACCCATGTGGAGGACTCTACACGCTTAAGGGAAAGAAACAGAAAAATAGATCTGAGAAATTATTTTCAGTGCTTATTATGATGTGAGGATAAAAAATGTAATTACAAACATGCATGGAGTCTCCCTCTCTAGAGACAGAACATCTTATGTGGCACAATTACAAAATCAATCCAACTGAAATGCAAATGTGACTGTTTAATATTCCTTTCGGCAAAAGGCAAATTCTGAGGTTTTATCCTCTGAGGTGAGGAAAAAGAGCCCAAACAGAAGACAGTCTTAAAACAATAAACAATAAATAGCAATAAAAACCCCAGAAGAAACATGATCTAAACATGCAGACAAATTAATAAGTTCTCCCACACCTTCAAATTGTTTGGATGCTTGTGTGTCCATGCCAGAAGCATAGCAGCAAACAAGTCTCCTGTTCCAACAAAGACAGCATCCACTTTAGGAGACTCCACTCGAATTCTTTGTGTTATCCGGGTACCGTCTGCTTTAGCTACAACACAGATAGACAGTTAAGGAACAGACCCAGCAACTAATACAATAGCATTCGCAGGAATTTGAAAAGAAATAGTTTCAAAAGCAATCATCCAATTTGCACTCTTTTGTTGTTTGGAATGTAAAGCTGCTGACTGTAAACTTTGTACTTTGAAAGAGCTGGGTTTTAAAAGGCACAGTCTTACAAAACTTGGCCAACTTGGGACAGCATTTACAACTTATACACTGTACATACTTCATTTAATAGGGAAGAGGTAGATAGCACCTCCATCTTTCACTCCTCAAAACTGTGCCCTTCTCAGGTGTTAACACTGAGTGACAGTCCAAACACACCGTGAATCTTGATAATGGAATAAAAGAGGATATAAAGACGCAGAAGGGTGTTTTTTAACCTATCAGGGGAGGAACAATCTGCTAACAGGACTGTTTAACTTTTCAGAAAAGCATTGAAAACATTCCAAGTTCCTGTTCTTTATCACTACTACCTGTCAGGGCTACTACTAGAGGGTCTAACAACCCCAATAAACCTCCCCTAGGATATCCTCCACCACGCCCCCTCTGCCCACCTGCCCAGGAGCTGCAGGGAAGCTCAGACCCAGCCAAAAGCATCCTGAGCTGTGCTCTAGGTGTACCTGTGTGCTGCCCTGCTGTCCTGACTTACTGATTGGATTTTCCAGATTAATCTCAGATCTGTCTCACCTTCCTCCAGTGATCACTAGACTGCAAGTGGGGTCTGCCATCACCACCCCTGTCCTGTTCACCTCATTCAGACACTGTGGGTCTGAGCCCTGTGGGTGAGGGCAGTGTTTCCCTTCTGTGCTATGACCACACTCAGCTCTCAGCTTGTCTCTCCTCATGGAGCAGCCCCAGTCTTACCACTCCTTGATAATACTGTAGAAGTTCTTCACTTAGGGATCTAAGCCTCTTCCATGCACTACAGATGGGCCTGATGAAACTACTTCACCAAGAACTAACAGAAAGCAGAGACAAGGTAAAAGAAAGCAGAGTTAAGGAAGGAGTTCATGACTTACTTTTTCTGTGGCTCCCCAGAGCAATTAGGTAGTCATTTCCCAGAGGTGCCTGCAGATCTGAGCTGGTGATCACCACAGTCTCTGGTCCCATGGCATGGAGCATATCCATTACCTTTCCATGTGCAAAAAGGCAGGAATCAGTGACTGTGGTATGTGCTGAATAAACTTTGTATCATACTAAGGATTTTTGGCAAGCATCTTATTTTGGCATGTTTTGTAAAGAGAAAAAAACCAGTTCCTTCTCAAATAATTCACTTGAATTAGAGGCATTACTTTGAAATAGGGGAATCAAAACATCCACATTTAAATGTACACACTTGTTAAAATACACAAGTATCTCTGTTTGTGTTATCTTTGGATGCTCCTCTGAAAAGAAGACCTTTTCTGCTGTGATCAGAATTTTTCCCTGCATCATGTTTTCAGAACATATTATCAAAAGAATAAGAGAACAAATATACAGGCACATCTTGAAGTTGAAATCTTGAAACACTTGCTAGAATGCCAACAACTCCAGGTCATGAAATTTAGCTATTACTTTTTATTATTAGCTATTACTTATAAAGTCAGCAAAAATTAAAAAAGCTACATCAGAGGTTCAAGTGTGTCTGTCTCATCTTCTTTTCTCACTCTGTTTCAAGCCCCAAATTACACCTGTAAATTATATACCTTTGCATGCGTATTTTCACTCTCTGTGTTCCTCACTTAAACTCATTAATACTCCACTTCTGACATCACAATTGGTTGCTACAGACATAAGTGATTTTGATTTCACAGAAGAAAGAATTACTTCAATAATGAGTTTAGCATAAAACACAGATAAAATATTAATTCTCCCAGAAGAATTTAACTAAAAATCCTCTCAGACTAGCTATGACTCATGACCAGACAAATGATGAGGATTTATTTCTGCTATTTTTTAAGTCTCTATTGCTTTTCTTTCTTGTCTAAGCCTCCAGGTTTCTTCAACTGTCAGACCTCTTTGCACAGACATCAGTTGGGTTTTAAAGAAGCCATAAATCCACCAGCATACACTGACATAATCAAACTGTGAAGTCATATTAAACTACATTTCATTTCTCAGTCACAATTCACCAAGAGCCTAATCTCCACTATTTCTAGTCGTAGGACTTAATAGTCTCTTCTACATTAATATTACATCATATTTAATTTGATGTTAGAAGGCTATACTGTCACCACTAGTCTTGTTTAAGATATGAAGGAAAGCATGTCACCATGGAAATTCATGCCAGAATTCCTACCACCTCCAAAGGAGACAAATTCCAGCATGGATTATTACTCAGAAAGGCAGACCTATATATGACATGCAGCTGGGAAGACAGATTAAAATGTAATATCCTGCAAGCAACTATTCTAAAAATGTTTCCATTCCTAAATATAATTCCATCTCTTTGGAAGAGTTTTTAAAACCCCATCACAAATAAGAGCTATCACATCAATCAGTCAGAAAACTAACTTGCAAAACTGTTTAGCACATGCAACTTGTGTTTGCAGATGAAATATGCAAATCTAAACCTAAACTAACCATGTTCTCCTCAAGGCCGTGGTTCCACTGGTGGGGATGAGAATGGAAGGGCTGAGCTGCAGGTATCAGCTAGTGGCATAAAGCACAGCTCACAACCCTCACCCATGGGGCACATGGGGCAATGCAGAACTGGGGGAGGGTGGGAATTAAAAGAGCTGAGATCTTTGTAGCTGTTTCCTGCAGTGAATCAATGATAACCAATCCATGTTGTCTGATGTTACCACAGCAAAAAAACAAACATTTGGGCTGACAGACTCCCAGCTACTCTCCAGGGTGCCACTGCAGCTGCTGTTTGTTTAAAGATTTTGTGTTCTTTTGAAGTTCAAAACCACACTGGAAGGAATAACATCAGTCCATTATGAAAGCACTTGACTAGTCAACTAAACACAGAGCCCAGCGCTCCTCAAGACATCAATAAAACCATATTCTTATTTTGTCCTTCACCATTGAGCCCTTCAGCTTTTTATTTTCTTCAGTTTCTGTGAAAGGGTAAATCTTTACACCTCGATGCAATATATCTGCAGGCCATCTATCATCCCTGTAAGGCAGTGGCAGTAGCTATCAATGCTGTGGGTTTGTCTGGGAGAAGGAGGAAAAGCTGTCCTCACTCTCAGCCTTGCTGCTGCACGACTCACACGTGGACAGCAGAAAGACTGACCTGAGCAGGTTCCTCATGCCCAGGGTCACCTGGGCTTTTCATCCCAACCAAAGCATTTCCACAGCACTGACAATGTCTGGGCACTTGCCACATGTGCTGCTGCCTCTCTTCTTATGCTGCAGAAAAGCAACCTCACAGAGACCTACTCATTGCCACTGTAATGAATTTATCTGTAGCTCTTTTCTTGAAGTTTATTCAGAAGTTTGACACTAGAATAGGAAATGTTTTGTGCCTGGAGTGTGCAAGCTTTAATGATAAAGAGGAAGAAAGGATGGAGGTCAAAGTGACTTCAAGGTTAAAGACACACTGCAAACTGCAGCACTGCAGGCAGGAATGCAGAAAGAAATCTCACACATCCTACCCTTTGCCTACTTACCTCTAAAGCATCTTTTTCTGTGTAAATCTTCCTGCCCGTGAGTAACCTGAGAATGAAACAGAAATCTTAAAAGAGCACTTCTCCAGGCAGTGACTGCTTTGTTTACCCTTTGAAAGGAGGAAAGCTTGGACTGCACCAAACAGGCCTTAACCATCTTTAGCTTCATGGTCTGCTGGACCAGACCACTGTCTTTAAAGGTTACGTGCACAGACACACAGACTTCTGCAGTGGACCCACACCAGTCCCAACCTGCCTCCCCTAGAGATCCCTGTACCACAAAAATTCCTTTACAAGATCTTCACTCCATCTCCCATCTAGCTGCTCCCTCCCCTTAGGGCCACAACCTGTGATGTATCACAACAGATTATCTCCTGACCAAAGAGTCACAGTCTTCTGTAGATTGGACAGGCAGGAGGCATTTAAATTCCTGGCTCCTATGAGATGTTGCTGTGGTGGTATTTCAGAGTCTAGTTTTGGAGGGCTGAACCAAACTATTTCAGTTTTGATGTTCTGATATATAATAAAAATTTCAATAGTAATGGGTAAGGATTGGAAAGTATTTTTACAACCTGTCCTAGACAGAGGCCTGTAGGGATAACAGAAGTAATGATGAAAATGACAGACTGGAGAAAACAAGAAGAATCTTTTCCTCATGTAACTTCCAGATTTATTGGTTTCAGCACAGAACACGTGAAGTTGTCTGAAAAGCACCACTTGAAAGTAACAGCTAAAAACTAAACCCCAACATACAGATACATAAGGCACTATACTGAGACAAGTAAAATAATAGGTATTAATCTTCCCTGCTTCTGTCCCCAAGTTGATTTAGCTAGAAAAAGAAAATAAGCACTTACTCAGCTTCAAACTGGTTAGGAGTAATTATATCTGCAACAGGTACAACTTTGTCCCTGTAGACCGGGAGGAGATCCTTGGGCACATACTAGGGAAGAAGAGACAGCGTCAAATATTGTCAGCGGCAACTTGAGATGTGGGACTGCAACTCTGCTTTCCTCAACCACCATTCCTTCTGTCCCTGAGTGACCTGACAGCTCCCTGAGTGCTGTTCTGCAGCAGTAACTACAGTGGCAGAGCATCCTCCAGCTGGGAATAGTACAGCCAAAAATCCTTCTTTCCCTGGAGGTGATGAGAAGCACCACCAAGCAGATGGACATAAACCGGCAGCATTAAAAGGCTGTGATGCCTGGATGAAGAACTTCCCAGTTCTCTCTCACCACGGTGACATAGCAATGTGAGGAAATACAGCGTCCCAACACAGGAAACCCCTTCTCATGTCCCTACCTCTAAAATAAATTATTTTCTTGTTGTGTCAACAGTACAGAGGCCCTTTGCTGTGCCAGCAGGTGCCCACACTGGTTAGGGTTAGGGTTAAGTCTTGCACTGTGGGGCTTAGGAACAAGTAACATCCACACTACATGTTATTTGGCCTCCTTCTCTCAGTCCAGTATTTCTGGGGTGTGCTGTACATCAGTATGTGTGAATGGGAATCAGATTTGTAACTTGTTCAGTACAACTTGATCTACAAAGCAGTTCTGATAAGGACATTAAAAATACGTTGCTTGTGTTGCACCCAAGTCTAACACAATGATGACACCCCTCACTGCCTGCAGAACCAGCTCTCCAAGTAACGGGGGCCAATGCCTCCTTTTTCTTCTGTTTCTTCCACCTCTGAAGATGAAGATAAGAGATATCTATCTTCATCTCCTACCTCTGCCCACCAGCAAAGGGAGATTGGTTTCTATGCAGGTGACATACACTAAGACATAACAGGAGCCCACCCACCTTTGTGCTCTTCAGACTCAAAGCTGAAAAGCACCAGCTGTTTTGACACACACTGGAGCTCAGAAAGGGCTTTGGGTTAGATGGGTACAGCAGTCACCTCACCTTCCTGAGTCCTGCTGCACCTCAATTTAACAAAACCTTTAATAAAAGTTTATTGCTTCCCAGTAGCTGACAGTTTTGGCAGAACGCCACTTGCTACATCAGGATTAACCCCCCCTTTTGTTCATGTTTTATTTTCTCTGTGAATCTACAAGCTATGCAAGGCAGGGTGCACATATACACGTGCCCACGTGTTGCTGTCTCCCATTTCAAATATATGACCCACAGGTTCAAGCCCACAGCAGTGCTGACCATTAGGTGCCAGAACAGTCTCCATATCAACACTGCCATGGTGAAGCATGGCACAGGGACTCTGCCTTTACACAGACATACAGGATTAGGTCACATCTAAACCAAGGCATTTAATATAATCATTTGGGGTTTTTTTATGGCAGGAACGAGTGGTGCATTGTGTGTTATTCTTCCCTTCTTCCATCTACCTTATCTTCTACCCAAAAGACATAGGTAGCACCATGGTTGACTTCTCTCAAGAGCTGAAGCTTTGCAAGGTGACTACAGCTGCCAGATCTCTGCCTTGTTGGAAAAGCCAAGGATAACAAACATTGCAATAGATGCAAAATGAAAGAATAACACCCAAAAGCAATGGCAAATTTATTGCTAAGTGCTACTTCATGTGATGTTCATGAGCAGGTAAACTATAACAAGGTACAAGGACAAAGAGACATGCATAGCGCACGACTAGCTAAGGCAGAAGAAAACATGAAGTATCATTAGTACTGATGCCCACACTGCACTTTTACTGAAATTTGCTAGCTTTGACCAAAAATGAATGTTTCTTTGTCAGTGTTCAGCCTGGTATTGGCACAGGGAGCCTTTCTGTCAGTGATCAGAGCCCGATGTCTAACAGCTGTTGGATCCCACAGGAAATAAATAAGTCATCTTCATTTAGGTTCAAGTGTGTCAATGCACACACTGACTGACAATGCCAGTCAGGCTACCAGCCAAACAGAAGATGAGAGAACCACAGTGAGGGAGGGAGGAGGAGCAGGGGGATATTTTCCTGTGGACAGGGTCTGTATTCCCCCTGTTGTCTGAGCAGAGATTCAGAAATAATCCCAGGGCTATGCAGTTGTCATTCCTCCCAGATACTAAACTCATTCAAATACAAGAAATTAAAGTACAAACTTACTCAACGCTGGGATCCAAAGCCACCCTTATGTAAAGCAGCTCAGTTTTGATGTTTAAAAATGAATAAATTTTTATACAGCTTTCTATAACAAACATTCACTCTACAGAGAATCCAAACAGATGAGTACTAACCATAGAGCCTTCTCCATTCCATTTGTCTCCCATCACTGGATCACACACTGCAACACAATAAACTCAGGTTTAGAAATGGGGAACAGTTATAGAGACCCTGGTTGGAGGGAAAAATTTTAGCTAACAGCACTGAGCACCTCATAGCTTATACATTCTCACAGCTCTTGCAGCACGCTCAGCCTGAAATTTGTAATGGGTAACTCCCCAACCCTAAACTCTGGAGTGGTAGTATGGTGGGGGAAGAAACATGGGAGAAGCTAACAGCTCTGAAAAGAGTCCTATTTTTAATTTAGTGTAAAAAAATGCATGCCAAACACACACACCAAAATGCTGTGTGTACATTAAAAAAACAGTGTATTATAATGAAACAGTAAGAAAATCCAGGCCAAAGTACTTGAACTTGTATTTGGTGCATTAACACACGTTTGGGATGGGTCCTGTATCAGCAGAAGTATTAACAACGCTTTCCAAGTGTCCTCAGCTTCAAAGTGAGAGTGGAAATAGCCACATTGTACTTCAAAAAGGAACATTGTTCATTGTATTGTAAGAGCCTTTAGCAAGATAAAAAAGAAATACAAATCCAATCAGTATTTAAGGAAGTTTCTATGAATAAAAATAGGATAATTTGTTTTACATTTTAAAAGTACTTTCCTTACATCATAATCTGTTTATTAAATATAAAGGGTCTTAGAAGCCTAGCTGTGATCTCACCATCTGACCACCTCCTTCCTGTTCTATACAGGGAGATGTTCCTTTCTGCTCATATTTCAACAGCCTTTAGTTTTCATACAAGGCTCTGGAGAATCTGACAATGCAACAGTGCTGTTGAAGCCTAAAAAGCAACAAAACCCAGTGAAGATCTCCCTGCTGCATTTTGCTAAATGAGCACTGTGCTTTGTTAATTTTAAGTCAGGTATGACACCAAGCAGTAGACACCTGCAAATCCTGCCAATCTTTCTAGATGCTTCCTGACCACACAGTTTACTGAACCTGAAGACAACAGCTAAAAACCATCACCCACAGCTTTTTTATCCCAGTAAATCCTCCCTGACTTTGCCCAGTCACTCTAAACATTTTACTCAGATCAAGCCTACACTAGTTATGTTCCAAAGTCCTGAAAGAGATCCAGGAAGGAAAGAGGAGAATTTTTTCTCACAGGTTTGAGCCTGACATGACATGCTAATGATGACAGCTGCTAGAGCCTGTTGCTCCCACTTCTTAGCAGAAAAGACTAAAAAAGCCTTGGAGTTTAAGGTAAATAATGAATCTGATAAGGCAAAATAAGACATTTATGGGATGTCACATGGAACCATGTCAGGGCAACACAGGGGAGTGTGTCCAGCTTTTGACAACAGCAGCAGCAGCTGGGTGGGATTTTCATCCTTTCTTGGATACAGCCAATGAGTCCTAAAGGCTCATTCTCCTTTTGATGGCTGAAATAAAACACCCCTGGAGCCCCAGAGAGCCCCCAAGATCAGAGCAAAAGATGGCTGTGAAATGCTGCGTTTACACCAGAGCAGTGTTTTCATCTAAAACCATGAAAATGATGGGCATACACAGAGATGTAGCAGAAAGGATTATAATGCACATCCTTACCATATACAAGGTTAGAATTCTGTTGCTTCAGCTCCTGGACAATATCCACCACCATTGCAAGAAACGATGTGTCTCTCGTATACCCTTTGGGGGAAAAAAAGACACCTCTGAAGTCTATTTTCATGAACATTTTTTCTGATTTTAGTTTTGGATAGGAATGCTGCATACTCCTCATTCTTTGGACAAAACCATTTTTAGAACAAAGGTGATTTAGTACTTCATTCAGAAATAATAGGTGGAAGACAAATTCAGACAGTGCTTGCACAACTACAAATATAACCTTAAAAATCCACTTACTCAGTATGTTGTATATGAATGGCTCATACAGTTTCAAAGTGCTTGAACATATATGAGAAAAGGTCAGGCTAAAAGGAGACAAGCTTTCCTTTTCATCAAAACAGCAGCCTAATAACTACTATTCATCATGTAGCAAATAGAAAATATTTTAAATTCTATTATTTTTCTCATCCTCTGTCTTCGGGCAATTTAGTATTATTAATGTTGGTGCTGAGACAATCCAACACATTAATGAAATGGACATTTAATTTTGAATATTTTAGAGCAATGGCCAAAGTAACAACAAAATTCTTGGGTTTTAGGCCTAGCAGTGAAATAAGCTGGAAATAAGTTTTACTGTATTTCAAGGCCCTAATCACATGGCTACCACCACAATATGCTTATTTCATCACTAATTTCTATATTTTATAGATGTTTCTTAATTTATATATTTATGTATTTACTTCATTTGCAACATTTGTTAATTAACAATTTTATTTCAATTTATTTTAGTTCATTTAATGCTATTATTTTTAGCCAGGTAGCATCTTCAAACCTTCAGATTGGAAATGTCCCCTCTACTAAAACATTCAAAAGTACAATTTGGACATTTATTTTTTTAACTCACAAAATGGATCAATTATTAGATATTGCAGAGAAAAGGAAAAAGCTTCCATGATTTTTGGCCAAAATGCTTTGGTTTATGTCTATGAAATGCTGATAATCAGTAAAAAGAGCCAAGTAAAGATTTTTGTTTAAAATGACCTGTGATGTTATAGACTGGCTGAAAAAGACAAAGTTTGGTTAACATTATTGACAGGGATGTTTAAAACAATTAAACTGAATTGAACATTTTCTCTTACCTGGAGTGTTTTAATGTAAATGAAACAAATACATGAAGATCCACAAATAATAACAGTCACAAAAGTTAACAGTGTTACTTTGTATAATCAGCATAAAGGTAATGATTTCCATCTCAACCGAGATATCTACAGTCATCAGACATACAATTAACAATAAAATCCCATCTACTGAGAAATTAATTTGTTTTCAGTGTTTAAATAATCATATCCAGGTTGTTGGAGGTACAAAGTAGTTGTGCATTATAGCAAATGGTTGCTCCTGTTTGAAGACAAAAATCTGACTTTTGGCCTTGGATGTAAAAACCTGAATTGTAAGTTCAGCCACAATGCAGCTGAAGACTAAAACACTGGAAGTATTATTAGATATGAAGAAATTACTGACATTCCTACCCATGCCTTCTTTTTGTCCATGCTGAAAAGGGTTATAGCAAATGAGATGTTAAACTTGAACAACACACTGAGCCATCTACCCACAAATTCTGTTTTGAAGGGCATTTATAAACATTTCCTTTTTCTCCAAAATTTCTTTCTGCTGAAGATTTCTGGTTTTCCTTCTACTGCTTTTGATCTCTTATACCCATTTTGTTGGTACAAGACCATGATAGGAAAGGCATGCAGGTCTCTTCCAAGAGTTGGAAGTAAAATAAAAAAAGAACATTTCAACTAAAAGACTACTCAAACATTATTTATAATTTTAACACAGTAATGTCTCCTGACAATTCCTGCAGTACAGTGTGCTTTTCCTGGAAATGTCCTCTGCGTGAGTTCCTTCAAGGAAAAAAAGGGTATTTGTCTATTCCTCAACCACAAAGAACTCATTTATACCAAAATTAATTTCTTAACCTTAGTTCAATCTATTTTCCATTTAGCCTCCTTTATTTTGGAGATAGTCTTTGAAAAATCTTGACAATAACTCTTCAGGCATGCCACACCCTTCCAACCAGAATGACTGCTTTGGAGTTATAATCCACACACTTAAAGTTTCCGATTTTCCCTGTGTATAAAGACTTTTCCTACATGTGGAAGCCATAAAATCAATTAAATCAGGTTATGTATTTCTGCTTACCTTTAAGAAGTGACTGTTCACTGCTATAAAATACTGGAATCTAAGACAGATGCACAACTCTTACTGAGGTGAAACCTGAGCAGTAACCTACTTTTGAGGAGCAGGAATTGGATGAGAAGCAAGTTTTAATAAAAACTGCAAGTAGAATCAATCCTTTCTGCAAGAAGTTCTACAAGAAGTTCTCTCTGTATTTATTAACACTTTGTACCTAATGAAAGCAAAGGAAAACACTGCAGAACCATATTCACTCATGACCTACACAGTAACAAGAGCAAAAATTCAAGAGATATGACAGAGTCAAAAGCAAAATCCAACCCTGCTTATTCTTTGCTCTATGCCTTAAAGATCAAGTGAAAAAATTAAGGACACACAACTCTGTATAAAATCATGCTGCAGTACCACAGACTGCCAGTGCTGCAGATTCTGGAGAAAGGGTTAAACTCATTTCTTCCTAATAAATTTTAAGATAATACTCTGACATTCCTCATCCTATTTTTTAAGTAGAGGCACTCCCAAAACATTGAGTATGCCTGTACATGACTGGCCTGTACAAGTCTGTAAATTATACAAGGGGATCAATTTAACCACCCAGTTACAGCCTTCAGGCTGGAGAGCTCTGGCTGTTCCAAATTAAACAGCACGAGCTGTTGAGACTACAATATACAAGTAAAATTGCAGGAAGAATCAAAGGAGGGAAGTTTTAATTGCTTGGTTTGCAATAAGGAGGGCCATGGTTTATATTTCTCCAATTCTGTTTACATCTCATGAGAACTCCAGGGAGCAAGCTCATCTTACCTGTGAGTACATAATCATAGCGGTTGACCTTGTTCAGCTTCAGTCCTTCATACAGTTCGTGCAGCTCATCTGAATTCAACACCTGACCCTTCCAGTGGGCATAACCTGCAAAGCAAATGCCAGATAGTTTTTTTAAGGCTGGATTTTCTATTTCAGATTACACATTATACATTTGGAGGGACCATACCAATTTTCAGCAGCAGAAAACATTTCCACCTCTTCTGTAAAATGCTGTTGCCAAATGAAAGCTGCTGTCAGCAGAAGAGTTAATGTGCTCAGCTTCTTCTGAGCACCTCTGTCTCCCAAAAAAAGGGCTACACTGCAGTTTGAGACTGTCCATTTACCAGCAAATCAAGCTGAGAACACACAAGCTCCTGCAGGATTTCCCATGGAGCCTTTGCAATGATCCCTTTGCTGTGTGGAGGGGGACAAACATATGTCTTAGATATCACTGGAGGGGGGTGTCAGCATAATCTATTTTTATTATTTTATACTATATTAATAAATAAATAAATTGGCAGATGACAAGCTTAACAGGCTTGTGGATCTGTCTGGACCCAGACATGCAGCACCCCATCAGATGTGGTGCTCACTGGGACCTGCATGTAACCAATACAGTGATCACAGCAGAACATTGTCACGGATGCTCTTTAAACAGCCAGTGTCATCTGACATATTTTCTTCCAAAAATAGCACAGCTTTAGTGTTGAGAATCCTGGAGGAGGAAATGAGTAGCAGAAAGACACTATAAACAGACAAATAATATCCATACACTCTGTGCTTGAATGATGCCTAAGAATTACAAGCCAACATTCTCAGCTGAGAGGAGGGTGGAATGTGAAGTTACTTGGGAGAAGAGGAAATTATTTCAGCAAACAGTGGACCAAGCTCCACAGAAGCCAATTTCAAGGAAAAAAAATAATTTCCCTTAACAGAATCTAGATATTTGTTGAAAAATGCAAATCCACCTTGCACCTTGTCATCAAAGCCTGCCTGTCAAGATGGTACCAATCACTTCCATGTATGTAAGAATGAGGCTTCATCCAGGTTAACAGATGAAGCACCCACAATTTAACTCTTCCGACCTCCATAAATTTAGAGTTTGTTAAAAAGCTTATCTTTCTATTAACTGGAATTCAGAAAAGTGAAACATTAAATGACGTATCTTCTTCCACACCACCCCTGTGTGATAACTTCTACTCTTGCAGTTAGGAAATTCTGTGATAAAAACTGTTGGCTTTGATTATCACTCTAAACTGTGTTATTAGAGTAACTGCCAAGAGGTGCCTAGGGCTTAGGAAAAGCACATTTTTCAGCTTTCCTTCTTATGAATGCAAATACACCCACAGCATGGTGAGCAGATGGACCATTTTGTTCTCCTCAGCTCACAAAGGCCAAGCCTCTAAAACATGACTGGCTGCCAGCTGGCTGGGAGCCTGACTCACATCAGCCACGACCAGGCAGACACTTCGCACAAAGTCTCTGTGAAGAAATGGACACACTGAGACATTTCCATATGTCAGGGCTGTGGTTTCATTGCAGAAGACAGTGATATTCAAAATGGCAAGACCGAACACTCAGGCTCACCTCTAGTTCTTCACAGACCCCAATGTCTGAAGAACCCTTGACTACACCTAACCCCAGTATTTGGTGAATTAACCAAATATGCAGGTGTTTGTTCCGTCACATCTGCAACATCACAGAGAAATAATCTGTCCTCTCCTCTTCCCTGAATCTCTGTAGCACTGCAAAGGGACACAACAGAGTCCTTCCACTGTGCCCATCAATGAAACTGCGTGCACTTTTCACCCAGAAGCAAGATCTGCTGGCAAAAGTGCAGATTTTTGTTTTATACATGGCCATAAAAATAACTATGATAGATTGCCCAGACAATCTAGATACTCTGGGGGGCCACTCCTACAAATTCACTATTTAACTAAGAGTTCACCTTCCCGTGTCAAGCTCTCTATACTAAGCTGCTTTCAATGCTCAGTGCACAGGGTCCATGTCACACTGATCCTCCATTGAGGGAGAGAAATAAATATGGAAACACAAGGTTAGGCAGAAGCCCAACTTGGCTCAGGAACTGGTAACTCACCCACACAGGGCAGGGACGTTGAACTCTGTAGCAATGACTTCCAAAGTTAACTAGAGGACCCTTTTTACTACCTGGTAATGTGTAACACAACCTAAAGTCTAATCACACAACAGCCAGAGGAAAAACAAAACCCCAGGGAAGCTCTCAGGGAAGCCCCAGCTATTGAGACAGAAAAAAAAAGGTGAATACCTTCACTGGATCTGCAGAGAACTGCGATTTCACTCGGAATTGAACTATGTTGGAGTGAGAAGAAACAAAAAAAACCCCAAACTGGCAGCAAAATGGAAACCACCCTAAGCCCTTTCCACAGGGTAATTTCATGTAACGTGACGAACAATGGGCTAATCCCATGACCCTGCATTTATCCTGCTCTCCTGGTGGAATATACAACCAGAAAGTAGAGGGACAGAAGAAAAAGCCATGTTACTCATGTTCAAAAAGGGTTTCACTAACTCAGAATGGGTAAGTTGGGGTCCCAGGAAGACGGACTATGTTGAAAAGGGAAAGGCAAAAGGGAAGAAAGCTGAGTCTTCTTTGTTTTGGGTACAAACCCACCAAATAATTCCCCCTCAATGCTGCACAGAGAGAGCAGAGAGAACACTGCAAATCATGATACAGCTCTCCAAAAGTCCACTTGGCTCAGACCAACTGCATTAGTTTCCCAGATTTGTAATTTTAAACACATAGATGAACATAAACATTTAAACAACTTTATATCCCTTCTGCTTATCCGTGTTACGACCTTTAATTGAAATTATCTATTTGCTTTTAGTTGATAAGGGAATCAAAAACAAGTAAGATACAATGCCTTGTGTCATTTATCCCTCGAAAACAAGAAATGGATTCATCAGTCTCCAAGAAAATGTCTTGGTTCATCTGTATGAAAAAGAAAAGGAATAACAAAGCCACAACCAAGACACACAGCTAACAGTGCACCCAAGATGAATTTCCACACTTTTTTTTCTTGCCTCAGCTCCAATGGTACCTTTTTTCTCCTTTGGAATGTATTTATAATCCTCTTAATTACTTTCAAAAACAAGGAAGAAAGAAAATAAAAGTCCCAGGCATATCAGAAGGGGAAAAAAAACCCACCCAACAATAAAAACAAAAAAATAAGCTACCATTTCAGTACACCACAGCATGTAAGATTTCTTTGTTTTCCAATCCAGAACATTCTGTTCTGAGGTTTGAGCTCTTCCTGTGGTGCTCCCTGAAAAACTGTTCCAAGTGGTTTCAGTAGCCAAGTCTTTCACATGGGAAAAGGGAAGAAAGATCAAGTGTTTGAAGCAGATGATGGACAGGCACTCTGGTTCCAGCTGTGTCACAAACTCCACATGTAAACTCCACAGACAACCTGGTCTAAACACATGACCAGTCTTCAGCCACCAGGAGGCCTTCAACAAATCCAAAAATACAGCCAAATTCTCCTCTGGATTTTTTACAGCTGGTCAGTGTGGGAGTAAAATACCACCAGTGTTAGGTGTGAGTGAAGGTCTTTTCTTTTTGCCCCTGCACACACAGGTGTGAGTGACTGCGTATGGGTGGTACACTGTGAGGAATCACATTAAGATAGAATTATAATTTATCATGTATTAGACCTACCAGCCAACCCAGCCACCCACTACACACCCACTAAGTGGAAGTCTAAAGTGCTTAGAAATAAAAAGGAACAGAATAAAAAGACCCTGGGCTTTTTGTTCCAGAGCAGTTCCAAAGGTAGGATTTGAATGGCAATGTAAGCACATTATATGCTTGCCACTAACCTACCAATGAAAAAAACAAAAATGAAAATCACTGAAGAATTAAAAATACACCCTAAAATATCAACAATACAATTTGGGAAAAAAAAAAATCTGGATTTTAATTTTTGCATATCAGACAATGAGATGCTTCTGCAAACAATACAGTAAAATAGCATAAAAAGCACAGTCTTTGTAGGCTACATGACAGCTTCTTTTATTTGTACATGAAGCACGATGCCATTCAAGTGTGAGTCACTCTAATCACAGAAGTTCCTCACGAAGCAACATGACAAACTGTTCTCCCAGGGGGACTGATTTAAAGCACATTTTCTGAATTTCAGGATTATAAGAGACTAAAGAGGGCTGAGTTTTCCGAGCAGGAGTCAGCAGAAAGATGCCCGTGGTATCTAACTAATTTAAAGATGGCAAAAAAAGAGCAATAATGATTCACCAAAGAAAAGTCTGTTAGTCATAAATTCTCTCTACATTTTATTTTTTGCTGCCAGGACCAAGTTTAAAAACAGGGAAAGAAGGAAAGATAGAACACCATGTCCAAGACCTCACTCACTCTTCTACCTGTGCTCCTCTGGTATGTGGCATTCTTTCAGAAACTAAAGTTCACAGCTAAATTTTGAGGGAGGAATTTCTCCTTCAGCTTTAATGATGATGACAGAAGGGGTTCTTGTAAGACTTTGTTTTTATAGGGAAATCAAATTATCTTCACCCATTCATCCTGATGATGCCTGTGTATTGCAGCTCTGCTCCAGACACAAACTCTGCTTCCCAAAGCCATGAGATTTTGTGGCAATCTTTGGAATTTTTTAACACATTTAATAAAACAATAAAGATTACAGTAAAAAAATGAAACTGATTCCTAAATACTAAGTGTAGTTCCAATATTTTACAGACTTGTGAAGTTTGAGGCATTTTTGGTTTTGGAATGTACATTTAGGTCTTCTTCTCGGGGGAGGAATCACTAATTTGTGGTTCCTTCTTGTATCTCCACTGTCTGCCAAACCTTCAATGAAACACTTTCTCCAGCTGTGATACTATTAAAAACAGTTACAAATCTTCTTTCTTTTCTGTTTTAAGAATCTGGTCATTCCATTGGTAATGTAATTTTCCCACCTTCAGACACACTTTGTTTATGGTCACAGTAGAACTTCTATAAGCTCATTTAATGTCCTGTAAAGCTGATTTAATCTTGAAACTGAAAGCCAACAAACAACACGTGCTCAGCACTTTAAGTGCCAACTTACTTGACGGGAAAAAATTGCTCAATTTCCGGAAGATTACAACAGTTTTACCCAGCTACCAAAACTAAACAACAGAAAACCCCAAACTCCAAAACTAAACACATTAAAGACACAGAAGTCACATCTAAGTAACTCTGAAAAACATGACAGAACCTTTGTACTGTGCCAAAGGGTACAAGCAGAGTAAGCAGCTTTTTTTGGCTGAGCCAGGAAAAGACCCACCCCCTTGTTTAATTATTACCTTTTTTATGCCTTTCCTCAACAAGCAATGATGGTATCCAAGCTACCTTTGAAACATTAATTTCTTCCTCCCAGGGTGACACTAAATTCTTTCCATGGTAAGCACCTTACAACCTTTTGAAAGCTGCATGGAGCTCAACAGAAAGAGAAGACAGATGCTTCCTTGACTGCTCTCTGTTCCAAAAATTAGCAGTTTATTAACAGAGCTGTTCCTGGGAGATACTAGGAAAATACCTCAACCTTTGTCATTTTTTTTCTTTGTCAGAAACAATTTTTGCTCTTTTCCAAGATGCTAAAGTCAGGATTTGCTTCTTAAGATACGTGTAGAATTTCTTTATCATGAGTAGATCTCCCTTCAAACAACCTGTCACCACCAAGATGGCAGATGGGTGTCTATTGACCCAAAAACAGCAAGTCACTTGGATCTCCTTTATGGGTGAAAGGTATTTCTAAAAGAAACATAAATTTCAGCTTTCTTTCAAAAAATAAAGAAGTCCTATAGCACTCTGAGTATTAATAAGTCTGAGAGTCTTATGTGAGTGCATCGTTTGGGCTTAGAGCCTAAATAAAAACACACTCAAATATATTAGCACCCTTCCTCCCTCCAGAATGGAATTTTAGGATAACTCTTAGCCATCTGGGCAGGGACACAGAGAGGAAATAGTGAGTGTAGCTCAGTATTCTCTGATGTTTAGGTTGGTAATGTGAATATGACTGTAACAGGGCCACAATGCAGAGAAAACCCTTCTGAAGAGTCCCTCATTTGAAGGCCTGGCTGTGGAAATGGCCTTATTTGTGTTTTTTCATTGGCTGAGTTAATTACTGCCTAACAAAGAGAAATTCACAGTCTGAAGGACAGAACAGGACATCACCACATCATGCCATGTCCTACTCCCAAATCCAGACTTCTGAGCGACTTGAATCAAAACATGAAAATTACATTTCTGTCCTGTGTCATGAAAATGTGAACAAAAACCTAAGGCCACTCTCCTCTTCACTGTCATGGGATGAGGTGAGCCACGTGTTGAGCAAATATGAGTGACTGTGGAGTAGTATCTGTAAAACCTTACCTGTGTGGTTTGAAAACTGGACAGAGTTCACCGTATCAACTTCAAATCCCAACACCTGCAATAGAACACAGGAACATTTCTTTTACTAACACAGCTTCGTTAATACAGTACCAATATCAGAAAACACAAGGAAGCACCCAGTTTCCAGCACATATTTAAAACTCTTGAAAGCTGAGTCAACGAACGTGCAACCTAAACAAACAGCAAAGTGCTTTACTAGAGCAACCAACGTGGAACAAAAGTGCTGCTGGCAACAGCACCAGAAAAGCAGAGCTCTGGATCCTCAGGCTGGAGTTCATCTGGGGATAAGGACAGAGAGGCTGGTCCATCAATCACTGAAACCCTGAAGAAAGACTTTCTTGGCAAGAAAAGAAGTCCAAGGTACTAAATTAATGCAAAATATGGAGGAAGGATGCTGTTGGTATTCCAGAAAGCCAATTCTTCTAAAAGAAGGACAGAAGAATCTGAAAAGGGTTCAGCGTTACAAGCCACACTTGAATGTCACAATCAGTTATAGCTTTATAGCTAAAAATAAATAGAAAGAAATCACAGAGAATTTATTTGGGGCATGATTGGGCAATAAAAGGGAAAAAGCTCTTAAAAACACAGGGAAAAAAAGGCCTAAAGCATGTTTAAAAAGCCACCTGGTATCTTGCATTACCAGTAATCCAAATATAAAAATATCCAAGAATCTGCTAGTGCAATTAACAAACATTCTTGTTGCCTAAAAATATAAAAATATCACGAAAACAACAAAATCAAACTAGGAGAAAACTCATGGGGATTTTTAACCTCACAATACCTGCTTAATACAGACAGGCATTGCTGGCCAAGCCATTTTTATCTCCCACGAAAGGAATTCTAATGCAGAAATGACATGAACAGTCTGACGCTGAGTATTTGTTTCCACATCCAGCTTTCTCTGAGTAAGAAATCTCCTCACAAGACGAGCTGCTATGTATGGCTCAGTGAGTCACACTGGGAGATAAGAGGAATGATGCACCACTGTGGATGATCCTCTTTCAGGCAATTTGCTGGGAGGGGGGAGAGAAGGAACAAAGCGTTTCCAGTCACGTTTTTCACCGAGACTCACGACTCTCCCTTTTCATCATGAAGGCAACCCCTTCACATACATTAAAAAGCTCTGAGTGTATGTGCCAGATGTCAGGCCTTCCCTGGGCATGTACTTTGTCCGTGATAAGCCCCTTATTCCAATCCCCGTGCTGCTAACAAGAGGGATGTATGTGCTGCGACAGGTCACTCCTTCTCCCTGCAGGTGCTGCATTTCTGTCACTTCACAGCTCAGAGTCCACACAGGTCTTCACAGAATTCTTATTTCCCTATTTAATAAAGCTTTCTGTTTATTCCTCACCATAAAGCAATCTTACAACAATGATAGACAAGTTGCCTCAACCTGTTCAAGCTCAAATTAACCTCAGCTTCTACTCCCCACCCTGGTTCCTGTTTCATCTCAGTGGATTTTATTTTAAAGACTCAGGAATTAAAGGGGTGAGAACATGACAATACAGTTATGACCTTAACCTTGATGTTTACATATGCTCTTCAAAGAAATAAATGAGAATATGGCCTCTAACCAGACTGTCACTCCGTATTCAGTTCTGCTCCCTGCAAATGAACAGATGTAAAAAATCCTTATTTCCTTCAAGTATCTTGGCAACAATTGTGAATTAATCCATTTTTGTGCAATATTCAGATCACGTCTCTCCAACTATTTAGCTAATCAGGTTCACACTGAGCATTTTAGGGAAGGAGAGCAAGCAAAACTGCTGAAGGGAGGGCAGTCCTACAACACAGGTAAGCACTGTCCCAGGTGATGGTCACCAAAAAGAGCAGTCCTCCTTTATTGTTTCCACCAGCACCAGCTATCATTTGATTTCTCAACAAGCTTTTCCATAGGATTAAGGATTTTTGGTTTGTTCTGGCCAGTTAATCTACTTCAACCAGCAGAAGGGCAAATACAAGTGAGGCCACCTCTGCTGGAGACAGCCAGGTGCCAGGCTAGCTTAGCTGTGCACTTGGTAAAAGAGTAAAGAAAATGCTTTGAATAGTTGATGAAAAGCCACTGACTCAAATCCTGCAAGGGAGCTTAATATTCTCACTTTTCTCGTCAGTGCAAAACAGGCTAAAAAGCCTTTAAAGGTCTCTGTACCAACCATTTGCTGGTGTTAGTCTACTCTCAACAGTTTCTAATTTGGTCTGAAGTTTTGTTCTGAGTAAACACATGACTGAAATCTAACACACCTAGTTATGAAACCTGATTCAAACCTCAAAATAAGCCACAGTCACTCCAAACCATTGCCTTCTATAAAGAGCCTTATCAAAACAGAGAGAATTAAAACACATAAAATGTCACTTAAAAAGAAAGTACAATTAAACCCCCTAATTAGTACTACCTTTGAAACGAGAGCAACAGATATTTAGGCCTAGGCTTAGTATAAAGTAGTAGAATAATGAAAAAGAATGTTGAAGTCATGCTAAGCCAGGTCACGTTTGTTACCAGGGCAAACTGCATTGAAAAGTCTTGTGGAATTTAGTCACCAGAAGAAGCCTTGAAAACAGGGTGTACTGAGGTGTTGAGAGCAGCTCTTCACAGCAATCATCCCTTCTAGGGCTACAGAGAAAACTGGGGTTTTGTTTTGGTTTGCATAGTTCTTTGTAACAACCTCATCATTTATAGTGGATAAGGTCATGTTTTCTTCTTCCTTTAACCAATTATTAAAGACCAGTATTAGTAACAATTATCCTTCACATGTAAAGGACTATACAAATCAGAGACAGTTTCAGATGCATTAAATGATGAAAATTTTCCATGTTTACAAGGGGAGCTGTGTTCAAAAGTTCTCTTTCTAAAGCTTTTAAACACATACATTTAATTCCTTGGGCAGAGCTAACTAAAAGAAGTAATTTTGAGGCTTGGAGTTTTTTCAATTAATTAAGAATTTCTACTCAAACCAGAGGTTAAATAAATCCTAAGTGTAAGTTAACTACCTAACTAGAGATACATGGGGTTTTTGTATGTACAGACTTAGAAAACACATCAGATCAAACGTATTGAATCAGATAAACCATACAAAAAAAAAAAAGTCTACCTCTCATATTTGCACATAAAAGTACCAAATATCACAAAAAATATGCCTTTGGTTGGATATCAACAGTTTTTCTAATGTCACAAACCAATGAGAATCAATCTTTTCTTTGGAAAACTACTAAAAAGTTCAAAACAGGACTGGACTCCATACATACAATTTCTTGCTTGTGCACACACATACGTGTACCTTGTACTTCTGTGCAAATAAACTCAGGAATTCACTCCACTTGGATTTTGCCCATGCCGGAACAACTGCCCTCAGAGCATATTTCATCAGTGTCAGGACTGAGCTTACTGAAAAACGCACAATAAGACCTAATTTATTGCTTCTTTATACCAGCTTGAAATAGTCCATAGCTGTGCTACTCCCTAAGGCAAGTGTCCTGTGGAGATGCTCCTGCCTCTGGTTTTGGAAATGCAGGTGACATCACACACTGCCAGTGTCCAAGGGCTCCAGCTGCCAGGGATGCACATCACCTACACTACCACCATCCCCTGTTTTGGATGATCTGGACTCCTACAGGCCCTCCAGCAGAGAACAATTCCAGGTTTTCAGGCTCTACCCCTGTCATTCTGTATAAGTATCACTAGCCCACAGAACTGCAAATTTTGGGCAAATCTAAAGCCATCGCCAGTTTGGGTAAGGGTGATAAGAGCTCTTCAAAGGAAAAAGATGACTAAGTTCATCCTAAATCTCTCAGCCTCCATTCTAAGTACATGTCAAACACTGTTCTTCTTAAGACGCAAATTAAAGTTGCCTATATCACATCGTAGTGACATTTACTGCAACTGAAATCTCAGAGGAAAATGGGCAAATTTAATGTATTTTTTAAGTATCTTTGAGCAAAGGAGGCAGAACTGTTAAACTGCTAAAATTAAATCACAAACCATCAAACCATCAAAACTGGAGGAGTTCTGTATTTGGAAGGCATGGCTGGCAGGTCTGAATGACACATTCCAGAAAAATATTTGGAAGATTAAATCAAAATACACACACCAAAGAAGAATGCATCAGAAGAAACAGCCAGCAGGAAGCACATACTCCAGCACTACGTATGAGGTGAAGTTGGGCTGAGTTCCTGACCACAAATAACTGAAGGAAAGGGACAAACACCATCCAGT
>JAWWMO010000001.1:113004599-113019630 GCA_035047845.1 Dendrocincla fuliginosa
ATGGCTGGCAGGTCTGAATGACACATTCCAGAAAAATATTTGGAAGATTAAATCAAAATACACACACCAAAGAAGAACGCATCAGAAGAAACAGCCAGCAGGAAGCACTACGTATGAGGTGAAGTTGGGCTGAGTTCCTGACCACAAATAACTGAAGGAAAGGGACAAACACCATCCAGTTCTTCCCACAGTGCAGGAAGAGCTATCCCCACACCTGGGCAGGCACCTGATCTAGAGAACTATCCGAATGCAAATGTTCAAGAGAAAAATCAACACACAAGAAAGGAAGAGACTTCAGAATACATGGACAACCTCTAAAGATGTCCTCTCTTTTTGGAAAAGAACAGCCTAGTTTTCCTAAAAACATAGAAGTCATTTAAACTTAAGACCCATTAAGAAATGGGTCTCCTTCAGGATTCAACTTTTACAAGTGATACCAGTTGTTTCACCAGAACAGCCTAACAACATCACAATGCCTTGAGTTGGGTAAGTCACATAAATAGCAGGATCTCAGTTACGGTTCACCTCTCAGATTACCACCCTTTGGACTTTGCCACTGTGTTACCACATTAATTAGAGCTTTGTTTAAAATGTACAGCCTCTCTTCCTTCCAGAAAACATGTCAATCCACAAACACTGCAGCAAACCAATGCCTAAGCAACAGGGAAACGAACAGGAAGATTTTGAATGCCATATCTCAAATTCAGTTTTAATAATTGCTAAGCTTTATGTTTATATTTGTGTAATCTACATTATGTACCAATGGTCAGGAGACAAATAAAAGTATTCATTTTTACCTCCTAATACTATTTGGTATCTGATTGTTAACACCACTTGAGACAGAAAACTGTTAACTTCAAAGGTTAGCTCTGCCTCAGGGTAAATATTAATATAAAATCTCATTTAATAACTTTATTTACTTTGAGAAATGTGAAAAGCTATTACTGAACTGCTTCTGTTTAAAATTTGTATCGCAGCCCTACTATGCTCCTGCAGGGGAAAAAAAGGTAAATTTTTAAAAGTATCACGCACTTTAGAGTACTCAAGAATTTCCCTTTTTTCCTTCCTTGGATGTAGCTTGGAGGGTGTGAAGGGGGGGAAAGGTGTTTGGGTTTTCTTTTAATAAAAACACGTAAGTATTTTATATCTCCTAAGTGTGTGAGAAAAACTCTGCCACTGTAATTACACGACTTTCTGAACTGAACTCCACGTGTAAAATCACACAAAATATCACCACCACCTCACCACCCTGAAATTTTTGGTTCTAAGGTTAAAACTCAGTGGTAGGGTATGTCTATACTATTAACTATGCCAGCTTTGACAGCAAAGATAACATGTCATTTGCTGTTAAATGACCAGTGGACCGATGTAACTGGAAGGTTTTAATTTGTATTTAATTTAGGCAACCTTAGAGAACAATGACCTAGTTCTGCAAGAATGAAATTCAATTAGAAACACCTCTCTATTCTACAACACGGCCAGTACATATTGCCCTCTTCGGGCACTGGCTTTGTGCCTTCAGTGGCATTTTCATTTTAAGGTTTGGAACAAAACCCACAAAGCAGCACTGCAGTTTAGGTTAGAGGAAAAATCTGGAATGGGGGAAAGGCAGAGGGGGGAAAAAAAGGCAGTGTAAGAAAAGGTAAGAAAAGGTTCTATAAAACCAGGATGTGTAAACTACATATTCCTTCCACAGTATTTATGTTCCTGATACATGTTCTATTTATACATACCTGATACAGGTTGCTATCTATATTTCATGGAATAAAGCCAAGACCTCCATCCAAGCTCTCCAGGTCCTTCAAAGTTCTTAATTTTAGAAAATGGTAGCTTTACCATACCAGAACACATCAAAAACAATTTTCTCAGGTGAGTCCACAAACCAAATGGTTTGCAGATCACAAATCCAGGGAAGGTATCAGGGGCTGAAGTTGGAAATCAAGCTCAGCCAGTCTTTCACAGAAATTACTTTATTGCAAACACGAGGTACTTTATTTCTTGTATGCAAAATTACAGCTTCCTATCCAGATCTGAGCTACAAATGTTCCACGGGTAAAAATCTTGCTATATAATTTGTTTGCATGTCTAACAGGTAAGAGTTTATCTCCAAGGGAAACACAGTTTGACAAGAAAAGGGCACTAAGAAGAAGGAACAAGATTCTGCTAACCAGGAGAAGGGAACCTTTGAGACTCCACTTTGGGAAGGAGGATTTGACTGTCATGCATCTCCCTCTCCCCAAAATAAATACAGCCTTGTATTGTAACACTTCTTTGCACTTCAGCTCTTCTGCTTTGTAGCAAGATACTCACTTTTTAAGTAAAACTTCTATGGAAAAAGGTTGACTCTGTTTCTAATTAATATTCAAATATGCACCATCCATGCCAGGCATTGTCCTGACCTTTGGGCCAACAGATGACAACAGACTGATGAGTTAGAGCAAAGCAGCAGTAAATATTTAAAAAAGCAAGAGGGTTAACACACACTAAGTAAGTGAATCAAAGCACCCAGACAGTGTATTCTGTGCAGAATTCAAAATAAGGATTCAGGTATGTAAACTCAACTGTGCTACTGATTTGTTTTCTTTTATTGGGCAAGATCAACACACCAATATATTTTCAGAAACAACCACTAATTTCAGCTGCTTTCCTACTCCATTACTAAACAGTGAGGTCTAGGGATGGTTCATGAAGTCAGGAAACTCAGGCAGATTAAAAGTGACCGTCAGGCTTATCTTCATTGCAACTGCCTCAGATACTAGGCCTTTCCTCATAAGAGAGATGCTCCAGTCCCTTAATTATCTTGTGAAGTTGTGTTTAATTTTCCAAAAATGGCAGCACATGACAAGCCATGAGGCTCTATAGAAAGAAAAGAAAGTCCTCAGTTTCAAGAGCCAGTCAAGCTTCCCAAGCAACAGGGAAGTGCTTTGATTTCTGTCACTTAAAGCACACAGCAGCATTTTAAAAAATAAATGAATACTGAATAGCAAATCCTACATCTCAAATATATACTCAAAATACAAATATACACTGCTCCCTCATTTTTTTATTGCATTTAAGACCATGTGAGGTTTATCCCAAAAAGCATCTTAACTGGGACTATGAACTTTAATTAACAAATACTTAATAATTGCCTAATGAAAGTCTAACTCCTCTGCCTTCACAAATACAGCTATCATAATGAAATTCAACATGGTGAACTGGCATAAAGCAGTTGAATAAATGGATCTGGGACAAAAAAAATGAAATTAACAGTAGACAGGTAGACTAACAGAGCGTCTGGTGCCCCATGGAGAAGGAATGCACCTAAAAATATCAACCAGTAGCCCACCAGGACCACGATGTGTGTACTGAAAGCAAAACAAGCCTGCTCAGGGCTGCAAAGACACATCTGGTTAAATTCAGAGGGCCTTATCTGAGAGGATATGATGGCAACACAAAACCAATCAAAGGCTTGAAGAACCTCACTACATGACCCTGTGTCTGCTTCAGAGGACCTCCTTTCTCATCTACATTTAGATCACAGCTGGCTTTATTGCTATTAACAGGACACGCATATGGCAGGCCCCACATCAACTGGAAAATTACTCTTGTAGCAGCATAACATCAGTCAAAGGACAAATTTTTATAGCACAAAGAAATACACAAACCAAAAGGGCTACAGAGAATTAACCAGAATTAACCACAGTTTACGAGGAATTTTCAAGAAATCTTGTGGAAAGACTCCAAACTGCTGGGTTTTAGCAGAGTATGGGTAAAATCAACAAACTGAATTAGCCAGGAATGTCTGTACTTGCCTGAAAAATCACAGTATCACATAAACCAAACTCATTCTATTCCTTCCAATTTTTTATGTATATTAAAACCAAGCTTAATTGAAAGTCATTAACGGAATTAACTTTACTGCCACTGTTAAAATTACCCTGTCAAATGAGGTAATTGAGGTTTGGGGGTTTTTTTTGCTAAGTAATAGCAGTAACACTTTCCAGTAAGAAAGTCTCTGCGTCAGGCCATGAAACACTCTATGTATCCACTGTATTACAAGCTGTTTGCATTAATGTACCAGATTTGGAGCTTTATCTCACACACAGCCATCACTGTAGTTCCAGTGAACGTCACTGCTCCACTGTATTCCTCTGGACACGGCACAGAAACGTATTTTAAAAGGCTGAATCTCTGTAATCAAACTAATTTGGAACAGGAGAAAAATTTCTCAGTTGCAGCTTGCACCTCTCACTGTGTGCCAGCTCTTTCACTTAATTGCGCCTCTTTCCATTTGTGGCTGAACCGAAAAACATACATTGTACTGGGTGCAGGAAATTAGAACACCGATTCAATTTGAGAAAAAGGAACTTGAGAAAAAGAAAAGGCATGTCCTGACAATTAGTGAAGCAGGCATAATTGCTGGCGTGGGTTGATAAACTGAACTGAAACTGCTATTGACTAAACCAACGTCTTTTTTCTCTTTCTGAGCTTTTAATAAACCATACCACCTAGCTAAAGAGAATTCTGTAGACATAATACAGTATTTGACAAGGCACTGCAAAGAAAAATCATTAAGATATTGGGGATATTGTGCCAGGATAAAAATAAACTAGGAGGAGGGATGCTGGACAGACACTTCAAATTCTGAGGTTAGAAACAATTACAAAACAGACAATAAAAATAGGAGACCAGATGACCTTGAGAAAAAGGCCCCACAATTTAAGATGGATATTAAGCTATTATAGTGTGTCCAAAGGAGGACTACGAGGATGGTGAAGGGTCTAGAGGAGAAGATGTACAGTGAGTACCTGAGGGAACTGGGGTTGTTCAGCCTGGAGGAGACTGAGCAGACAGCTACAGCTTCCTTGTGAGGGGCAGAGGGGGGGCAGGCACCCACCTCTGCTCTGTGGGGACCAGGGACAGGACCCCAGGGAATGGCCTGAAGTTGTGTCAGGGCAGGTTTAGGCTGGATATTAGAAAAAGGTTGTCCATTGAGAGGGTGGTGGGCACTGAACAGGCTCCTCAGGGCAGTGGTCACAGCACCAAGGCTGACAGGGCTCAAGGAGCATTTGGACCACACACTGGGGATTCTTGGGATGTCCCGTGCAGGGCCAGGAGCTCGACTTTGATGATGCTTCCAACTCAGGATATTCTGTCATTTTACAGGAGAAGAAGCTAACCTGGGGGGGAGACTGGGGTATTTCACACATGCTGCAGCCACATTGATTTGATGCTTCGTTGTTCCTCCAGGGCCAAAACCAACCAGCCCCACATCAGCAAAACCAGGAGATGATCACCTCAGGTAGCCCAATGCCTGTGTCTTGAGTGACACTCCCTTTTCACCTCTGATCAACCACACCCGTTTTCAGGATTCCCAAGCTGACTTCAGCACTGGACACCACAGAGGACATACTGAAGACAGAAGCAGAAAAAAAATGCCTCTCTCTTCTGCCAGAGCAGACTGCAATTTTTGCAAAGTGCTCTGGCAAAATTGGTACTCACTGAGAATTTCCAGATGGGCTGACCTAGCTGTAACATCATGACCATCTGAACAGAAAAGACTAGAACAGCCTGAGACTGCAGTGAATACATTCTCAAATAGTTTATTTCTTGATTTCTCTGAAAAGGCTTGCCGTTTAAGTACTTATCTGCAACATAATCAGGCCAAATTCAAGATTATCCAATAGTGCTCTTTCAAATAAGCCTTGGAAGGTGCAGGAATGTTTCAGAGCCAATACCACCAGGTCACTCGGTTTTACTTTGCACCTGGACAGACTGGTTGGTATACACTGCTAACCATTTAATGCAGAACACTAAGAAGACGTAAAATATATGTCTCTGTCAAAATTCCTCCTAAGCCATTTTGTTCAGCACTAAGAAATTCCTTCTCCTACATCTTCATCATCAATTTTCTGTAGGCTATTCAAGCAAACAGCCTCTTGTGCCGGCAAGACACACCTGCTCCTCACCATTACTCCCTGCACCACCACAATTTAGCTCAGGATTGGCCTGACTGCAGAGTCAAAAGATTTGTGGTACAGCTACTCTATTGACCTTCCTATGGGCAGGAGCCCATTCCTGCCATCTGGGGTGGGATCAGATCAAGGATCTGCAAGACACTGATTTAAAAAGACTAAGGCAAAAGAAAGAAAAGGAATAACAGCTTCTGCTTCCCCCTTCATTCTTTCCACTAGAGAACAAACATAAAAACAGGAGAACGAGGTGGTGCTGTGGAAGTCTGCCTGTCTTCCACCCAAGAAATACATTTCCCCCCATCCTGAGACTGGTTACTGTTCGGATACAGTGACTTCAGACATCGATTTCAGATGGAGAAGTTGCAGCTCACACATTCTTCTGAAGAGTTATAAAATCTGCAAGTTCACTGCAAATTTCAGATTCATCATCTTCATTTTTCTTCCTTCTACACTTGGATGTAATTTGACAAAAACACCATACTGTCACTGCAAACTCTGCCAGCTGGAATCCTACAGTGCTGCACGAGGAAGTTTACAAACACTGATTAGAAGAGGCAGACATAGCAGCAATAGGTCCAACAGGCATGGAATGAATCTATTTTATTTTAATGAATGAAATGGGGGGGAGGATCCCACAACACATTCTTTTCCTCTGACTCTCATTTTATTTTCAGTCCTGCTGTTCATATTTTGGCTAGACAGGTCCCTAATGACCAGGTCATTAGTAGGATGCAGCACGGACATTCTGTACATCTAAGGTAGAGGTATCCTACGAGAGATAACATTTGTTTTATTTGGACTTCTTAGGTAGACTATGAATGAATTCCACTCTCCTACCAAAGGTTCAGATGTCAAGCTGCACAATACCAGATACCTGTGAAAACAGAAACAGCTCCTTGAAAGAGGTGCCACATTATGTAAAGATCACACCAAGGCCACCACAGGGGAAGACTGAAGTTTCTAGAGAAGAGATAAATGTCTCACCAATTCCTTCAGAATAAGCAGATGTGTTAGGTAAGAGCATACTCTGAGGAGTGTTTCCTTCAGCAGATGCCAGGTGCAGGAGCCTGCAGCCTGCTCCTTCTCTGGGCAACTCAGTTATGCCAAAAGAGCTGTGTGTGGGGCTGTATCAGGGAACTGGAGGAGGAAACTGCCTTCCAAAATAAACACATATTTTCTTCTTTTCCCTCTTTGTCAAGTCATTAATAAAGCTGGTCAGCTCCTCAGAGCAGTTTACCACATGGCCTCACAAAATGACTCTCCTTGGAGCGTTGAAGTGGACACAAAGCAGTGCAGGTGGAAGGACCAGCTGGCAGTGGTAGGGACAGAGCAAGCACTTCCCAATCTGGCTCCTCCACCGAAACCAGCAGATTGTTAAACTGCTCCCTAGAGGACAGGTGACAATATAAAACTTCTCAAATTCAAACACTAAATTGCCATGTATTTGTTTGGCTGTGTGAATGAGCAGAGGCACAATGTTACTTTCATTAACTACAGTGAGAACAGAAACAACTGCCCCCAAGATAAAGCTACCAGAAGTATCTGCCTACAAAAGGAATGAGCTGTGACAGAGGTTGTCGTTTGTGCTGGTCCACAAATAGAAACAACAAACAATTAATGTGCTGCAGGAAATACTATCCCTGCTGGCCTCAGTTTTAAGCTTTTTTAAACTTTTTTATATCTTTGTTAACTGCTCAGTGTCTGATGACACAGCTAACGAGATGCCCACCCCTGTGAGACAGGGACTGTATCCTGCCAAAAAAGTGAAGGTAAGCACAGTGAAGAGCTGGATGAATGGAAAAAGAGTTTTCCTTCAGCCTAACATTGTTCAATAGTACTCATCACCCAAAGTAAATGCCGTAAAATAAACAGATCTATAAAAAAATACTTATATTTAAAATGATTAGATTTAGGTCCAACTTTACTAAATACATGACCATAAGCTCCAGTGTATAATCGTGCTAAAACAGTATCAAATTTTGAGAATTTAGCCAACAATTTTTTTTCCATTATAACCCATTTTCTTTTCACTTAGAGAAGAGGTGGACTGAACTACCATGTATAGCAGCTATGAAGAAACATGATAACGTTCAGGAAGAAAACAAATAATTTAGTGTTAACAATAAAGTAGAGAGCTATTAAGTGGAGTATGAAAGACAACACACTTGGCTTTATTGGCTGTCAATCTGACAGGAGAAAAAATGTTGCTGTATTCTGATATTGTGGGACAGATCAGCACTGCACTTCCTTGGCAGTTTCCAGCATGATGATCCGATGAATGCTGTTCTTGAAGACCGTCATGGATCCCTCCCTTCAGCTTATTAATGTCATTGACAGCTGTGTCATCCTTGCTTGAGATTTTCATTCACACCCTCTACTGGGAGGTAAAATGTGACCAGACCCCTCAGAGGGGAGAAGTGGAACAGTTGTGATGAGACTGGAAAGATTCTGCAGGTCAGGAAAACCATTTACTGCTGGTTTTGGGAACCACTGCATCCACAGATCAGAAAACAGCTCTCCAGCTCTTGCTTTGCCACAGGGGAGACTTCCCATTTTCCAGTGTGTGCTCCAGCACCTCCTCAATCCCACACATCCAGCTGGCCAGAGGTGCTTTGCATTCCCAAGACAGCCAAGTTAAATCATCATGGAAGGATTTCTGCTCACCCCAAACTAGTCCATATGCTCAAAATTTACAGAGGAAGACAGAGGGTAAAGGGAAGTTTGTTTCGTTTTCAAACGAACCACCTAAGAGGTTTTGGTATCCCAGTTCTCTCTCCTGTTCTATGGGTAATTGTTCCAGATGTTAAGGGAATTGGAGCTTGGGGGTGTCATGGAAGAATTAGCACCAAAGAATCTGAGTTCTGAACAAAGGCTTGAAAAAATTTCAGGTAGTTCAACAGAGTAACATTTTTTTAGCTATGACAAGTCACTTTACTGCCGCCAGGCCACAACAGGATGAACTAGTCTGGCTTCTACCGAGGCTCCTTGGCATGTTTCAAACATTATGCTCACCATATATCTATTTTTTCTGCTCTGTATATATTGCACTACAGCTGCACACTCTATCACATATAGCAATTCCAGAAGAATGGACATTTTATGTTCCGGGACTAATGTCCAGCTCCTCACATTAACTTGCTCCATCAACTCCAGCCTGTTTTCCATATAACACAAGCAACTGAAGTGGAACTTCCACTTGCATCTTTTCAGCTTAAAGAGGCTAAAAATACCTGCCTGGTATGTGTTCAGCCAGCCATGGATAATGCTGCATCCCTTATCTAAAATGACTAAATATGCTTTTCAAGGAAAAGTGATCATCATTTTTCGTATATAAATAGAAGTGAAAACAAAAAGACAACATACGACTTAAAGGGAGAATTTAGAGAACTACCAGTAGCTTTGTATGCCCCCTATTTTTCTCAGCTGCACCTTTGTACAATCCTTATATATGTAATTGTAAAGGTACATTTTATTATTTCAAATTATACCATTATTTTTAATACAATTTAGTGCATTTTAATATGAAATTAACTTGAAGCTTTTTTTCCCCCATAAATCTGATCCTTATTGACTCTGTTATCTGTCCTTGTTTGTTAACAGACAAAAAAAAATATTCTCTTAACTGTTTTATCTGGAGCAGAAATAAGGCGTAACTACTGCAAGAATTGGAAAAAAAAAAATCTAAAACTTAAAAATAGAAAATAAGGCTGTTCCTAATATAAAAATGCCTTAAGCAAGTAAACACTTGCTACTGAGTCTCTGAGTACATTATATTCTCCACACAAACAGTGCAAATCCACCTTTAGGCAAGGTTTCCCAGTCTTTTAATAAGATTTGCAATTTCTTGACAACTCATTTTTTTTCCCAAAGACAGTGGGTGAATCAGGGTAAAGCATTTTCGCTTGCTCTGAAATCAAATGTTTGCACATACTTGTAGACACCAAATGAGATGCTCCTTCACCTTTTCACTTTGCTGTGTTGTGGTAGATGAAGATTATATTTATGGAGAAAAAAAGCACTACTATTTGTTCACTACATGTCACTACACACACTCCAGTGTAACTATTACATCAAATATCACCACCTGCACAGTTCCAATTATCACAGTGTACTATGAAAAAGTTAGCAAATGATCATAATCATCAATCACTGTAAATATTTATCACCATCTTTTTAAAAAGTTTAAAATGCCAACTGCTCAACTGGCCCCATACTCACACTGCAAAGTAACTTCTAACACATCTTAAAACGCTTTCTGCAGCTCTTCAACCTTCCTATACAATCAGCCTGTGGGAACATCCCTCAGTATTTCTGTATTTCCATGACTCTGTTTTCTGTATTTTCATGGCAAAGGCTTATTTAACAAGTTGCCACTATTAAGTGCCTTGTAGGAACAGTTACGAATCCTGCAGTCACACACTTAGACTTGACCTTGGATGGGGATGGTTCAGTCGGTCTGGCTCTCTGTTTATCAGAGACTCTGCTCAGTCATTCAGAGTCCACAGCTTATCTGCATTCCCAGTAGCATTTCTTTCAGGCAGGTTGAAATTACTCTAATTTTTCAAACTGATTATTCTGCATTAGTAGCTGAAAAGATTCCATAAGAAGTTTGAAGAGAAATGTGAGATCTCTTGGAGTTCTGCACAAACATAAATTGCTAGTGTTATGTAAAAATGAGACCCCAATAGCTTCAGTCTAGTCTGTCTTACAGCAATATTAAGGGCTGAAAGTGATACACACACCCCTCTTCTTTATTTTATAGTCTTTTGAGGAATAATCTACTTCTTGTCCTCAGTCCTATCCCACTTGCCTTGCCTTCCAGCTTCCCATGCAGGTGGAAAGTCCATCTCCCTCGATCTTCTCAGAAATTCAAAGTTCTTACCTGAGCTCACAGAGAGACAGAGCCATCCTTCCTCCATAGGTGAGTTAATGTGGACAAGCACTTCTGGAAAGTTCTGGTAAAGCCCTTCCCTAGAAATCCAGACTGACATCTGTGGAACCACCTTGTTAGGACCTTCTGAATTACAAGTCTTTTTCAGGACCTCACCTTGAGGAAGGTATTCACTGGACTTTTGCAGCTACATGTACTGATATCCACATAATAAGCAAGTGCTATTTATAGAGCTATGAACAAACTTTTACAGAGAGGTCCTGAATTTTTTTATGGCTTTATTTTTGTTCTGGTTTTTTCGTTTTGGTTTGGTTTGGTTTTGTTGTTGTTGTTTTTAATTCATCCACCCCTTATTCACCTTTCTTAAAAGAACAAAATCAAAGGTAAGGAAAGAACCCTGCTTCCACAAGCTTCATTTGAAGTTTGATTTTGAAGCAGTAATTTTTGCTTCAGATATGTAATTTAGAACAATCTTTGGCTATTACAACGAGAAGATACATTATTTTATCTTTGTATTTACTTTTTCTTTAAGGGCTAGGCTTTTTCAGCCTTTCATCTGTAACAAAAATAAGGGCTACCCAGTAGGAGCATTTCTTATTGTTACTCTGTAAAGACTCTTGATTGATTCATCCTTCTTCTGACTCATATTATTAACACAATAGAAGTTGGGTTTGAAAAACAGAAAAACCAGTCATTCTATTTAAGAGATGAATTTTATCTTTCTGCAAAATCCTTGATCCATTTTACCACCCTGTTCAACAAAGCAAATGAAATTAAACTTTTTTGGTGAAGGCAGCAGATAATTAGCAAAGATCTGTTGATACTGGTTTTGTTCTCAGCATATGAAAGTAGATTATAACTTTGGCAGGACAATGTAATTCAAGACTATCCTTAAATATCAAAGAAATTACTGTCTGTGCTGACCAAAGTTTTTTCCCATCTTTTTTATAATTAAGAACGAGCTAAAATTGTAGACTTACAGCTTTCTTTGCAGGAAAGAATTACTGAGAACTAGTCTAAGCCTGATAATCATCTGCCCTTATTAATACCTGGACAACTATTTCCATTTAGCAGATTATAAAAATATTAACAATCAAAGAAAATAATTGAACAGATCTCAAAAGGCCATTTTATCCTGCACTGTAGAAACTGTTTATGGCGTTGTTGTAAAGTTCAGAACAGACAATTTTGTTCTCCAGACCCCAATAGTTAATCTGTCTATGCTTTTAGCTCCATCTTCAAGGTAAGCAGATATAAAAGGAAATCAAGATTTAAATACCGAAAACAGATTTTCTCAAACTCTAAGTGTTAGGCCAGACAAAAAAAATCTACAAAACATGTTCATGCTCCATTACCATTATCAAACACAGTCAGATCAGGAAGTACAGAACTCTCCAGATCTCACTGTTACCAGGACATAAGCAGAGATCAACATTCTCTGGCTTGCAGACAACGGTATAAACTAGTCCAGTGGCAACCAAACGCAAATGTCCAGTGCCCAGGTGAAACTGGCTCAGACTTTCTCCTGCCCCTTCCTCACATTTTCAAAACTCTTTCTTGGAAGCTCATGGAGGCCCCAAGGTCTGAACATATAGACAGACCCACTCATTCCCAAGAGCTGGGTGCAGTATATGAACCTTAAATTCATCCACCTCCCAAAATTTTCCTGATGGTCAGAATGAAGTACCTCTGCAGAACAATCAGCTTGTCCTTGTGTATTCTGTGTGGTTTCAGAAGGACTGTAACTCTCTGTTTGCCAGTAATGCTCCCTTTCCTTACTGCCACATTCTACCTACCTAGAAGGTGGGGAAGGAAAGGTAAGCTAAAATTATAATTAACAAATAAGAGATGACTCTAAGGAAGAAATCATGTATTATAAAAGTAATGTTGAATGGTGTGGCGAAAACACACATTTTTATTTTATATCATAAAAAATATGACAACTCTTAGTCAAGAAGGGGAAACATTTTTTTTTGTGTTTAAACCAAACTGATAGTGGAAACTCCCCAAGTTAATAAACACCCTACTGCTCCTCCTCTCTTAAATGCTGGATAATCCTGAACCACCTCCTGACACCAGAAGCTGCTCAGGTTATATGACTGTGAAATAACTTATGACTATTCTAAAAATCATTCAGAATCACCTTCAGAACTTTTTGAAGAGATAGTAAAACCCTGCAAGTAAAAACTATTTAAATTCTTGACCAGGCAGAATTCAAAGCAGAGCTGAAGACAGTTCATTTTCTGGCAAATCCAGGCACACGTTTCCTCTTTGACCTATTAGTTAATCTAAATTCTCCAATTATTTACAAGTACTTTAACCTGAAATGGGGCTCTATTACTTCCATTATTATAACTGCTCTAACATATGGTCTAACTCTGTTTGCCATATAGAAAGCATTTACCTCAAGCTGTACAGGGAAAGTCTTTCCACATGTCTACTTGTTAAATACTTTAGATTTTAGTCTAATGGAAGCCTGACAAGACAAAACCAACTGGTTAAAAGAAGACATTAAAGAGTTCCCTGCTGTGCAAATTGCTGGCTATTGCTAATAAATAATAATGTCATAGATTTCCACAAAAGATCGAGTCATTCACACACGATTGATGTTTTTGCAGAAGTCTGCAAACAGCAGGTGAAACCACGTCTGGTTTTCTATTTGGATGCTGCTGTCCAAATGCAGATTCCTGAACTGTTGTGTCAGGATTTCAGCCCATCAGACCTCACAAGCGCACAGACACACATCCTGCCTTGCCAGCTCAATACTGATGAGCTTGGAAGGAAGCCTATTTAACCATTATTAGTTCAGAAGATCAAAGTAAAACAAAAGAGAATGGGAAATAACATAAGCATGCCACACTTGCACCCATCCACAAGAATAGCATCAGGTATCATTTTTATTTATATATATAAAAAATAAAAGAGAAAGACTCAGGTTTGTAATTCCTTTCCTTGCTTCAAGAAAACATAAAAAAGGATAAGTTTTGCATGGTGGCACCTTGCTACATCAGATGTTCTAGCAAAGCAAGGGTTTAAATAACTCTCCAGCAAGCACAACTTCGATAAGGGTTGCCCACATAAGATTTTCAAGTGCAGCCTGTAGTAGGAGGAGTTTGGTTGTGCCTCAAGTAAATTTCTTTCCCACCCACCCCAGAAATTCTTGTTACGCTACACACCGAGGAGCAGCCTCCTAAACACAACCGGGCTAAAACACCAGCAGGATTTTTTAACTCCAGCAGTATTTTATTGCTAGCATAGTCAGGGAAGTGAAGACACTTTACAGGAACCCATTTGCCAAGTCACATGGGTCACCCACGCAGAGGATCGTATGTCAGAGAAAGGTTGAGTTACAGAAAAGTCAAGAGAACCTTGGACAGAGAATTAAAATGGAGAGAGCATTCAGGAAACTGGAGATTTATGAAATAAGGACTGCTTAGTAGGACTACTACCTTTGTGGCCTGGGGCTCCACATACCCCTATTTTCCCACAATACAGGGATCATCTATATGCATCACCCTTCACCATGTCCTGATTTTCAGGAGGCTTTGGTTACGCTCTAACTGGATGGTGACAGGGGGTGTGACACTGGCTGGTGACACGGGGATGTGACACTGGCTGGTGACACGGGGGTGTCACACTGGCTGGTGACACGGGGGTGTCACACTGGCTGGCCTGGTCCCAGGTGCATCCTTTATCGGAGGGCACCATCTCTCCGTCTCCTCAGGTGAGTTACACCATCGCTTGTTCTGCACATACCGAGGTAACCCGGGTCACAACACACCGTGTTCTGGGCAAGGAGGTTCCTAGAGAGCCTCACAGAGACACACGAACAAACACCTCCGGATGGGGAGGCCCCATTTAGGACACAAATCCTTCCCCAGGCTCCCCCAGCGCCTTCCCTGCCCCACCGGGTCCCAGGCCCCGCAGCCAGCACATCCCAGCCGTGCAGGCCGGGATCCCCTTCCACCCCCGACCCCGGGGCCGTCCCAGACAGCCCCATGGGCACCCCCAAGTCCTCTGACCCCACTGCCCTTCCGCAGACCCCCAACCCAAAGGGGTGATCCCCACAGGAGCGGCGGGGCCGAGCCCTGTGCCCGCACCAGGGCCCCGCAGCCCCGGCTCTCCGTGACCGCCCTGCCCTCAGGGCCATCCCTGGGCTGCGAGCGGGGCCGGGCTCGCTCGG
>JAWWMO010000001.1:113019730-113030492 GCA_035047845.1 Dendrocincla fuliginosa
GGGACGGCGCCGGGCCCCGGGGAAGGAGCGGGCATCGCTCCTGGGTGCCCGGCCGGGCAGCACCGCAGCGCCGGAGGAGGAGGAGGAGGAGGAGGAGGAGGAGGAGGAGGAGGGGGCAGGCCCGCTCACCTGCAGCGGGAAGGTGGCCGCCTTGTTGCCCACATATCCGCGCACGACGTGGCTCTGTATGGAGAGCACCCGGCACTCGGGCTCCATGGCTGCGGGCGCCGCTCGTCCCTCCGCCCGCCCGCGCCGGGCCCGGGAGGCGCCGCCGGCCGCGGCAGCAGCGGGAGCGGGATCGGCGCGGCCGGGGCGGGGCGGGCGGCGTGACGCGGGGCTGTGCCCGCCTGTCACACACACACACAGGCACGGAGAGACGGAGAGACACCGACACACACACAGGATCACACAGGCACACACCCCGCGGGAGGCGGGGCACGCAAGGGCCGCCTCCTCCCCGCGCCCGCCCAGGGCTGTGCATCGGGGAGGGGGGTACCGTCCGAAAATCCGACACCTACGGCCCGTGGGTACCCTCTGGAAATCGGCACCCACCCCCAAATCCGACACCCACCGAAAATCAGTACCCACCGAAAATCAACACCTACCGAAAATCCGCACTCACCGCAAAATCGGCACCCACTCCGGGTCACTCACCGCAAATGCAGCACCAATCCCACGTCGGCACCCACCCCAAATTCGGCACCCACCCCAAATTCGGCACCCACCTCAAATTCGGCACCCACCCCAAATCGGCATCTACCGAAAATCGGCACCTACCGAAAGTCGGCAGCCACCCCAAAAGCGGCACCCACCGCAGATGGGCACCCACCACAAATTTGGCACCCACCGCACATCTGCACCCACCCCAAATTGGCACCCCCTGCAAAAAATCCGCCACCCCCACCCCAAGGTCACACACCCCGGTGGTGGCACCGGCAACACCGGGCACAGAGAGCAGTCAACCCCCACTACCAACCCAACCTGGCCCAGACACACCTGGCAGAGGGAAGGGTGGGTGAGGGAATCACCAGGATGGGTAGAGAGGTTGGGAAGGGAACACAGCGGGTCATCTGGTCCCCAGCCTCATCCAGGATTGGGTGCAGAGGGTTCTGGAATATCTCCAGTGAGAAGAGAGGACTCCACACCTTCTCTGTGCTCAGTCACTGCACAAGGAAGTTATTCCTCAGGTGGAATTTCCAGGGCATCAGTTCCTGCCTGTTCCCTTTCTCCCATTGCTGGGATCCTCCAGGCAGAGCCTGGTCCATGCTCTTGACACCCACCTTTTAGATACGTACACATATTGATGTGGTCCCCCCTCATCTCTTCTCAAAGCTGAACAGGCCCAGCTCCTTCAGCCTTTATTCATAAGAAAGATGCTCCAGTCCCATAATCATCCTCGTTGCCCTCCGCTGGATCTGCTCCAGGAGCTCCATGCCTCTTGTATAGAGGAACCCAGAACTGGACACAGTGAAGGAATTTTTCCTACCCAAAAGGAGGTTGTAATGAGGTGAGAATTAGTCTCTTCTGCCCGTGCTCACAGTGAGAGGACCAGAGGAAATGGGCTTAGGGTGAGATGGGGGAGATTCAAATTAGATATAAGAAAAAAGTTTTTCACTGTCAGGATGGTCAGGCATTGGAATAGGAGTCACCAATCCTGGAGGTGTTTAAGAGACGTCTGGATCTGGCAGTGGGTGATGCGGTTTGGGGGTTATAGTGGTAGTGTGGGTGGGTGGTTGGTCTGGGTGATCTTAAAGTTCCATTCCAACCCTGATGATTCTGTGATTCCACTGGTGCACCTCGCCCTGGCACTGATGTGCTGAGGCACTTGCTGACCCCACAGAGCCACGGTGTCACCCAATCCTCCCCAGCATGCCATCCCCACCACCCATCCTGTGTGCAAACCACGCTCCCCTGTGCCATGGAGCCACCCACAGCTGCCCCACAGCATGCTGGAAAACCAGGAGTGGCACACACATCCCACCTGTGTGACAACTTCCCTCCTCTGAAGTTCAGAAAGCCCTGTGGAGCCCCAGATGCCACCACGCCTGGTGGTGGCATTCCGGCCCAGGCTGTGGGTGCCCTGACAGTACCACCCTCGCAGTCAGGTTCTGAAATGAGTGCAATTGTGTGTTATTGACCCAAAAAACCGAAACCCTTCAGAGGGCTGACAAAGAGTAGAAGAAGATGTATGCACTGGCTGGCAAGTGCTGTGATACATCAATACTTTACTGAGGTAGGACTTAATAGTGTGTTTGGGAATTTCATCTTCCTCTGGGCATTTGTCATTATTGACCGTCACAGGTTCAATCACAGATCACAACAAGCAATGACGTCTGATGCCTCTGGTTCTTCTTTGTGGATTGCTTTGAATCGACTCTTGAAATAGCATGACTATTTCTCAGAAAGAGGAAAGAGTATTTTCCTCATCACAAATAATGACTTGGAAAATGAGGGAACATGCTGTCCTCTTTTCAGACATCACTCCAGTTAAAAAACTTAGGGCTCATTCTAGGCTGGCCTTACTACTAACAGTTGCCTCATCACCTGTAAATTGACGCATTTCTTGAATTGCAGAAATCAGTGCCTCTCCACAGAGTGTAGGGCCAGGACAATGAGGGATCTGCATCATGTGTGCTCCTGCTCTTCTAGCTTGGAGGGCAATGGGTGGAATACAAATTTTGTCCTTTTTTCCTGTGTTTCCTCTCTTCCTCACTAATAGGGCTTAATGCTCCACTTTGACCTTGTAAGCATATGATGCACACATATCAGCATAGGTTCCTTTCAGGAATGACTCAGGATCTATCACGTGGGTTCCACAGTGCTGCCAGGTGAGGCTGGGCCTCAGTTAAGACAACTGTGTAGTGACATTAATGGTTTGTCTCTGTAGTGCCTCTACCAATTGTATCTTTCCCTTCCTGATCATGACATACTGTTCAAAGGGAAGGAAGTGTTCTGGCATTTACAGCTGATGTTTCTAAAATCTGCCTAAACATGTCTGGCTTTCTCAGTGGAGCAAGCTCCCCTCCCAAGAAGCAAAGCACACCTCATGTGTTTGTTAATGCCTGCCCTTAGGTTTTGTACAGCCACTACACCTGCACTTAGTACATCACACAGGCGAAGCAAGAACAGCCTGAAGGAAGTCTCACATTGCAGAGCACAGCTGATACCAGACTGCTTGTACACCTGAGCAAGAAAGCTACAGCATGGGTACCAATGACGGGATTGTTTTGGTTGGAAAAGACCTTTAAGGTCATTAAGTCCAACTGTTAAACCAGCACTGCCAAATCCACCACTAAAACGTGTCCCGAAGTGCCACATCTACATGTCTTTCACATACTTCTAGGAATGGTGACTCCACCACTTCCCTGGGCAGCCTGTTCCAAGGCTTGACAACCCTTTCAGTGAAGAAATTTTTCCTGATACCAATCTAAACCTCCCCTGGCACAATTTGAGGTCATTTCCTGTTATCCTATCCCTGTTCGCTTTGGAGAAGAGACCTTGCTTACTCTAACACCACATGATGTTTCTCCAAGCAAGGGGAGAAACCCATTCTAGGCAGAATTGCTACTTTCTTCCTAATATTTGGAAAGGTGAATAAAGGCAAGTACTCCTGGAAAACTTTTTGCTTACCCCAGAGGAATATCTGAAGCCTCCCTTTGTACTCTAAGCTGTAAAAATAGAAGTATTTTTAAGGGATTAAGAAGTGGAACCTGCATACACAAAATTAAGCAAAGGATTGACTCAGCAGTATCAAGCTCCAATGTTTTTCCAACTATGGGGGAATCTATATGTCCATACACTAAAAAAGTTGCCACAAGCAAATCAAAGGCTAGAAAACAATTCTCCTTCCCTTCCAGAAAGCAGTTCATCTAAAAGTGTGCATAGTTTCTGAGCAGTATTTTTTTAAAGATTCTTCCTGTTTATTCTTTAAGAGGTCAGGCTTTTGCCTCATTAAAAAAAAAAAAAAAAAAGACTGTGCATCTCAGAAAAAAAGTGAAGCTAAGCATCAATTCTGCAGTGATCATGCATCCTGCTGTGCTGTCCTTCTCCAAAAAATAGCTCCCAAGTACTCCTCCAAATCTGGGGATTACTGAGAGTATTCAAGGTGCAAATAACCATTCAGTGAGTGACAGAAAGCTTCATTAGGAGAAAACATAAAGGCAGGGCAGGTTAGATCAAATGCAGGCAACAGAGAAGCTGTCCTAGGCTTCCTACTACAGATGCTGCAGTAGCATTTTGATGATATCTTTCAAGCTCCTGACCTGTCAGTAGACAGTGCATGGAGTTTTAGGCTTTATTTTTTCAAGGTAACCTGACTACTCAAACCAGATCTCCTTGGTCAGAGCAGATTATTTGCTGGATATAATGAATTTTGAGTAGAAGGTCAGCATCATTTGATTAAGAGAGCAGATAGCCAAAAAGACCACAGTTTATCAGCAACTGTGTAGAAACAACTTGTCTAAATCCTACTCATGAGTCCCCCACTCCTCTGCTGAGCTTGTCAGTGCACCACAGAGCAATACACCCCATGGCAGACCTGAGGCAATAATGCACAGACAGTTGTCCAGCAGTTCTGGGAGATACACACCTTTACCTGCTTTCTTCACTCCTGGACAGACAGGACAAACATCCTTATGGGCCATTTGTTGCACAGGCTGGTGCCTTGCTGTGTCTGTGTTGTTACCCTTTGGAATTCCAGCTCACTACGCATGAAGAAATTGTGAGATTACAGCGATTAACAAGCTTAACAAGTGTCAACAGTGTCACAATATTGCAATAAAGGTAATCACCTTTTGGACTACATAAACAACACTGACATATCTCTGCCAGACATATGAAGTGATCGTGCAGTATACCCAGCACTGGTTGGGTCTCTGGTGAAGTACTCCAAGTTTTTGGAATGGCATTTCATTCAAAATGAAAAAATGGCACAGTGGGAGAGGCCACAAGAAGGATCCAAGGCTCAGGACTCACAATCTAGGAGGAAAGGTTTTCTTTAAATTAATCAAAAGTCAACTCTATTAGCAGCCTACATATGCATATAATGCAGAGCTATGGGGAACAGAAGGGAGCCAACCAATTTCCATGATGGGGGGCTTGCTGCCTTTATGCAAAGGATTAGGAAACACACAGGAAGAGATTGCTATAGAAGACATGATGTTTTATCTTCAGTTTGTTTGATTTTTTTCATAGCTACTGGAAGAAATATTTTATAAATATTGATAGCTGTATTTAAATTTGTCTTGGAATGGGGGACAGACTTTAACTACCAAGGTCTCCTGCGCCCGAATTTTTTATTTAAGAACAATAGAAGAGATATGGGGCTGCCAAGAATGTGACACACTGAGCTTGATAAAAGATGCACAAAGAGAGGATCTTAAATTAGGTTTTGAATATTACATATGTATTTTCTGAATAATTTTAGGCAATGTCAGAAAATAAAAGGTGACAGTTACATAAAAGGAGTATCAATACCTTCTCCTTTTCCCAAAAAGTCTTTAAGGCAGCAGAATTGGACAGCAGAGAGTAATAACTAGAATCATAGAATTGTCCGACTGTTACCCCAGCACTGCCAAGTCCATCACTAAACCATCACTAAACCATGTCCCTAAGCACCATGTCACATCTTTTAGATACCTCAGAGGATGGTGACTCAACCACAAGCAGCCTGTTCCAGTGCTTGGCAATCCTTTCAGTGAAGAAATTTGTCCTAATATCCCATCTGAACCTCCCCTGTCACAACTTGAGACCCTTTCATCTTGTCCTGTTGCTTCTTACTTGGGAGAACAGACCATGCCCCACCCGATCACAACCTCCTTTCAGGGAGTTGTAGAGAGAGAAAAGGTCTCCCCTGAACCTCCTTTTCTCCAGGCTAAACACCCCCAGCTCCCTCAGCTGCTCCTCAGGGGACTTGTGCTCCAACCCCTTCCCCAGCACCACTGAAGAGTACACCTGTCCAAGCCATGACAAACCAGTTTTTCCAGAAGAATCCTGTGGGAAATGGTGTCAAAGGCTTTGCTTTGACATCTAGACAGCATCCAGTTGTGCATTCCTCAATCAGAAAACCATCTGTATTTTAAGATACTGATTTTTGCTGGTCAGTGCAATGCTTGCTGAGACAGATTGTAAAGTATCAATTTATGACTGTGATAGTAATCATAAACTATTAGCAACATTTGATGTAGGAGGGGACCGTTGTCCTTGTTTCATGCCAAATTTTCACATGGCCTGTATTAAAATGATTAACTTTGTCAGGAATTGTCAATATTGAGAGATGAAATGGTCAGAAGATCAAGTGGGCTATCCACTTAAACCTCTGGCTCAAACCTGTTCTCTATCACTGACTTAACAAATCTCTATATATTTTGAGCATTTTTACTTCCAAATACTCATCCCAGCCTTGCAGTCCTCACATCTATTGTTCTACTGAGATAAGTGGAACTGCTTCTAGGATGTTATCCAAGGAGCCGAGTGTCAAGCAAAGCAATAGGCCAGTGATAACAAAGTTCCGTATTGCTGTCACAAGTTGCCACAGCTGAGCAGCACTGTATAGCAAGGCATTCTTGATCTTCATCTCCTTCAGAAACCTGAAAATACACAGTTTTATAAAAACATGCAAGGCCAGCCATTCTACTGTGAACTTCTAAGCTGAAACACTCCTTACACTGGTACAATTCCCAGTAACTATACACAAATATTTTGGCTGATGCTGATGTCTGATGCATATATATTTTCCAGTGGCCATTTCACAAAATTGTGTAATTTAAGAAAACCAGGAGGCCTCCTTTTCTTGGCTAAGGGAGCTAAAATGCTTCTGGTCAGCTTGCAGTTTTGTCCTGAATGCTCACGCTTGCTGCCCCAGGACTCAGCATCCACTACCTAATGCTGGAGAAAAGTAACTTATTGTTATCTGGAGTTTAATCCCAATTAACTCTTTTTGCCCCTGAATAACCATTCACCAGCATTAAAGGTGTAGCAGAGTAAGTGCAAATACTTCTTTCCCAACCAGTTTATTTCCAGCAGCAGACCTGAATTCTGCTCTGGCAAACAAAGGGGTAGGAGACACAAACAGTTACAGGGCAATGCAATACAATCTGGCTTGTGTTATGATATCAGCTTTAAAGAAATGAATATAACTGGTTTTGTTTTTCTTCATTTTAAAGGCACTTTTGGGGAAAGAGTGAGGAAATTGGTGATATTCCTTTTAATACTTTGATTTCGCAGACACGTCATACCTTATTTTTGATATTTAACCTTGAAAATTGCTTGACTTAGATTTTGGGTCAGAAATGCCACACGCTGCATATTTGCTTTGTAAAACATGATAACAGCTGGAAAAGCACAAGGCCTTTCCTGGCAGTGGGAATAAACCTCTCAGTCATGAACTGCATCTCTCAGCAGTTTGTCCTGTGCGTGTCTTGCATCACATGCTGTCGTCTTGCAGTCATGAGTCACTTGCTTCAGCTCCCACTGCTCAGGGATATCGGCTTGGCAAAGCTACACAGCTTATTCCCTCATTCCCTAGGGAAATGTGCACACAAAGCAGTGGGAAGTCAGGCCACTGCTGTGCTGGCAACAGAACAGATTTGCATTTGAGTTCAAGCTGCAGGGTGTACATGCTAAGTTGACTAAGACTGCGTCTATTTCTAGTCCTGTTACCTGGATAATTTCATTTTGTTCTTTGCCTTCTGCAGGTACAAAAGGATTTTGTACTTTAAGGTAAGCTTTAAAAATCTGAATGAAATACAGTGAATTCAGAATTGAGCTACTTGATTTTTCCTGTTATTGTAATTTCACTAATAAGCAAAATAGCAGTAATAGGGGACAGATTTCAGGAGTCTGAGAGGTGCTAGTTCAGTCCCAGGGTGGACATTCCTTTCTAATTTGCTCTTGCTTTTGTCTGTTATTAGGGGACAATTCTCCCCACTCCTATAGCTTTGACCATTGTGACTAGTAGCGAAGTCTAACCTATGCAGTTCTGAGAATCTTCTAGTTTTCCCTCCTTAGTACAAAAATACAATGGCAAGATGAAGTTAGCAGACAATGGTGGGACCAGGATTTCATACCAGACATTCAAAATTGCATAAGGCGTTTCAGAGTGATCCTGGGTTTGCTAGATTTACCATTTACTGGTACAGCATGGGTTTAGCACCCAAAGGCATCTTAAAAAGAAAAAATAGAGAAAAGGGAAGAGTAGCCTAAATACACATGCAGAAAACTGCAATTCACACAAACAGTCAAAGTTAAAAAAATTTGGATGAACACTAATCATGAGGTTCCATTCTTGGAATGTGAATAATGAACAATTCTTTTCTGGAACCCAGGTTAAGATCCTCTCAGCAAGTAGCAGTGATCCAAAGGCAGTCCCCCAAAAGTCTAGGAAAAGCAAAAGGGGTAAAATGAGAACCTGACTATAGACCATTACCATGACTTGATAGTTGTGTACATGACACAGAATCTGGATTTGTGCATCTGGAAAGGGAGGGCCAGAAAACAGAACATAGTTTTGAATTCAGTCTCCCACCTAAGTGAACCCAAGATGCCTAATACAAGATTATTTCTTATGAGAACTTTTCATCTCCCTAGATTTGGTATTCTGGGATTGAAGAAAAAGAGCTTTTTACAGAAAAATTACCAACACAACATGGTGCAAAACACTAGAGATTCTTCTTTAGGGACAAGATTTTTCTCTAGGGTAACTAACAGCCTCTATAATTAAATAAAGTGAACTGATAAAAAAGATACGAAGGTTTCATGAGATAAATGGGCAAAAATGAGAAGTAGCCATCTGGTCCTAGCAGATACTTGAGCTGTGCAACATTATCGGCAGCAGTGGTAAATTCCTTGGGCAGTTGACATCACTGCCCACAGCTGGTTAGAAATAATCAGCAAAAATGTCTGTATCATGTGCAAGCCCTGAACATGCCAGTGGCCAAATGCAAATTCCTGTGTCTGGCATTACAATGCAACACAATGTTTCCTACTCTTGGCAGGCGACTCTGGATCTCAGGCTCTCAGTTTTGCAGCTTGTGAACAACAAAAGAGCGATTTCTTCCCCTCTTGCCAGAAAGGGCTCCTGAGTGGGTTTCTGAGGAAGAAACAGTGGGCGCTCTATGCTCTCTGACAGTCTATTGGAAGGCAGTGCAGACCTCCTGAATGATTTCTGTCCTTTCTTTCAAAGGCATTAATGACAGGGAAAGACTTGAGTGCATTCTTTTCAGAAATAAAATTATACCATGACAATATTCTGCAGAAAAGTACGCATTATTGGGTTATACAAGCATTTATAGTTTTAGCCTTCATTTTATAGCAGCTGTCTCTGAGATGCTTACCATAGTGGCAGAGCCTATGAAAACATGGGTCAGGACTGGAATGAGATTTGCTCCCTAAACTGAGACTGGAATTCACTTCCCCGAAGAGCCCAACTCTTGGCACTTCCAAGTTTTTTCACAGATCTGTCTCAATGAGGTAGGATTTAAGGAGGGATTCCCTCAACATTCCCATTACTTAGTAAAGAGCAACATTTCCTCACAGAGAGGTATTTTAGTACTGTATCCTCCTTTAGGCAAGATCACAGAGAAGGGTCCAGGCTGGAGCCTGACCAAGCCTTCACAGAACTTCAGCATTCAGCAGCAGAAGGAAATTCTAAGAAATACTGGATTTAGAGAACTCTGGCTTTTTTGTTGTTGAGAAGATCCTGAACTCATTTCATCCCTTCAGTTTAATTCTCTATCTTTCTGACCTCATTACTTTCACCAGCAAGTTAGTCCCAATCTCTCATCGTTGCACTGGGAAATCTCTTGGTCCATGTAATATTTCCATACTTCCTCCTCCGCCTTGACAAGGCTCCTTCCTAAGTCTCTGGCAGCTCTGCCCCCCACCACTGCCCCATCCCACTGCTCCCTGAGGACATACAGCAGGGTGAGGGGCTGAGGCAGCAGAAAGGGCTGTGAAGGGCAGGGTCCTGGCTCCCTGTCCCTGCTGCCTTCACCTGATCCCGTAAGGCAGGAGAAGCTGCTGTCTGTGCCGACTGCTGTCCTGCGGGAGCAAGAGGTGCTCCACTTCCAGACACTGCCCATGGGTTGCTGGACAAGTCCCCAGCCCTGCAGGCTCTGTTGTGCCCACCGCCCTGGGAGGCTTTTGACACGGTCCCACACGACATCCTGATCTCCACACGGGAGGGCCGTGGGTTTGGAGGGTGGGCTGCTCGGGGCATGAGCCACTGGATGCAGGGATGCAGCCCGAGAGTTGTGGGCAGTGGCTCCTTGTCCAGGTGGAGGATGAGGGGAGTCCCTAAGAGCTCAGCCTTGGGGACTGGGGCACTTGGATGTCTTTGCCAACGACACAGACAGTGGGATTGAGCACCCTTGTCATGTTTGCAAGTGATAGGAGGTTGAGTGGGGCAGGTGGCACCACAGAAGGATGGGGCCATCCACAGGGACCTGGGCAAGCTTGAGAAATGGGACCATGAGAACCTCATGAGGCTCAATAAGGCTGAGTGCAAGGTGCTGCCCCTGGGTCGGGGCAATCTCAGAATCATCACGGTTTGGGAGAGACCTTCTAGAACATCACGTCACACCATAAGCCCAGCGGTACCATCATCACCCCTAAACCGTGTCCCCAAGTGCCACTTTCATGCCCATGGCCACGCACAGGAGGCAGGTTGTGTGTCACTTCCGCAAGTTGTCATTGCTTGTGGGGCACGCCAGGAACCCGGTGCTGGTGTGAGCAGGACGCACGTGCAGGGCCCTGTTCTGAGTGT
>JAWWMO010000001.1:113033142-113057500 GCA_035047845.1 Dendrocincla fuliginosa
GCCACTGGATGCAGGGATGCAGCCCGAGAGTTGTGGGCAGTGGCTCCTTGTCCAGGTGGAGGATGAGGGGAGTCCCTCAGGGCTCTGCTTTGGGACTGGGGCTCTTGGATGTCTTTGCCAATGATACATTGTTGGCTGCAGCAACTGTGCAGCCGTCGAGTTTCAAACCCCATGTGCCTGCATGCCCAGATGGATCTGGGCAAGCTTGAGCATGATAAGAAAATCAGCATTGTTTATTCATGTGCCCATGGATGCAGCCACTTCTTATCCCTCACTCAGCATGTTGGTCAAGCTCTGGGCCAGCCTTTATTACAGAAGGCAATCTGTTCCCATTGTACCTGAGGAGTTGTTTCAACTTTACTAGTGCCACCAGTATGGATAGATCAGTTTTCTTTGTCTGAATAATTAGTTCTGTATTTCTGAAAATTCTGTGCCTGTCAGGAGACCCTGATTTATTTTTTAAATTGATCCTGAGCAGGGCCTGTCAGTGCCTGAGGTGGGGATGCAGCACTCCGTAGGATTCTTCTCTATACACATAAACTTTATGGGGCACGCTGCTGGTAACAATGTCCATCATCTTTGGCACTCTGCAGGATACATCTTGCCAAGTCATCACTCCAATTACCAATTTTCATCATCAAGCAATGACAGGCTGTGATCTACTTGCTTCTCCTGGGCAACCTTTTGGGTGCTGCTCCCCCCTCTATGGCCCAGTTACAAAGGTGAGAAGCTCAAGGGGTATGAACAGGTATATCCTACTGGAAACTTACTCCTAATGTCAGTCTTCATCAGTTTTGGCTTTTTATATCATATAAACAAAAATAGGGAGAGCAGGTGCATGCAGGTACTTTCAAGTGCCCCCCCAAGCTGCTCCTCTCTCCATCTCCCAAATTTACAGATTTACCCAACATAAAACGTCCACAAAAAATATGGTTTATTGGTCTAGATTAAATGAAGCAATGCTTAGACACTGTATTTGTATTAACAATGCTCTTGCAGAGGTACATAAAATGACAGTTTTTTCCTGCCTGTAATTAAATCTAAGCACAGGTAATAAAAGACAAAGGGTATTTGATGCTTTTTACATCACACAGCTTTCACAGACTATAAAGAGATCTTGCTTATCCAATAATTTAAATATAACTTCAACTTTTTGCCTTGCTGAATTGACGTTGTGCTTTTGAGTTCTCTTGAAGCTATAAAGAATTATCAACTACTGCAGTTTGAGAAGTACAAAGTTGATCAGATTCGTAACAGAAAATGTAGAAACAATCAGTACAAAATACTGTCCTTTAAAAGTTATGTCACATTAGTTTTGACTCAGAGCATGGCTGGCAGCTGGGAAGATGGAATAACACTATGAAAAAAATCTATGAAGTGACATCAAACAGGTCAGATGAGTTTTTCTTTTCTCATTCCCTATCAATACATCTCTCCTTACAATACCATTGTGTCTGTGCAGTGATGATATTCCAGATGTTACATTTCTTTCTCCTTTTTTTTTGTCTTCATTGTTTATTGGAATTGTCACTATGCAAATATTTTGGATAATGTATTCAGTTTAACCCGACCAATGCTGATTAAACTGCATTGACAGTGGGTTTGTTTGTAAAGTTGTTCTGAATGAAATTCCAGACACCACTGAAGACAATACACAGTATGCATGTAATATCTACAAAACATTCCACCAGTTTCATGGCACAAATGGATTATGGATGAATCCCAACGAGCAATCACATCACTAAAATTACAGATCAAAACCTGCCTGCCATTTCTGCCCTCTCCACTTAGCATTGGGCAACAAAATATTTGTACGAGCAACAGATTCGGTGGATCCACAATCAACAGAAAAAGATCCAGACAACCATTTAAATACATTTCCATAACAAGTTTCATGTATTAAAACCAAACCAAACCCCAGTGCATCCTGATCCTGGATTTTTCTGCACATACCAGATCCACTGACTGATTGTTTCCTTGGAGAAATGTGGCATCTTCAACCTAAGGCAGTGACAACCATGCACATAAAAATGCTTTTATGCATATTCCACAACAGACTTTTCACCCACAGTACAAAATAACAGTACAACATATTGAACAGGTTGTTACACCCTACTTACCATCACCTTGTAAAAAAAAAATCCATTATCCATAATTACAATGAGATTTTTTTAAAACATAAATGAACAACACTTGCTCAAACAAATATCATTAATTTTATCAACGTATTCTCCAGAGTTCTTTATTGATCAAACAAATACAGCCTAAAACAAAACCAAAAGAAATTCAGTCCTTCACTGTAAATGAGAAAAGACAAGAGCAAAATGACTTTCTGGCAGTGCCACAAACCATGGACTGTTGCAAACAGTGCAAGAACTGGGACGGATGAGAATGGAGCAGCTGAGACCAACCAGCAATCTGCAAGTACAACAGTATTTTGAAGCAGTTCTAGATGAGCTACAGAAGAACAGTTTCAATCTAGTTGCTTATGAGGAGTAATCTGGCAGAGGACAGTCAACATCAAGGACTGGTAAAAAACAGTATTGAAGTAGGCAAATATATTATGTACAAAATGTAATTCTGCTGGCTGAAGTAGCTAAATAAACATCAGTTTATTTAACTGATAATACAGTTATTTTAAGACTAGGGAATGAAGCAGGTCCACCCTTCTCTCTTAGAGAATCCCAGAGGTAACTGGTGAGAAGCTTCAGGAACAGCTTTGCCCTGACACCAGACTGTGCTCTTAAGCTGAACTCTAATGTAGAGATCTGCAGCAAAGCCTTTGCCTCATTCACATAGGCAAAACTCAAAAAAAAATTTCAAATATTCCAACAGTATCAAAAAAGTCTTTATTTTCATTTGCTCTCCCCTTCCTCACAGCTCCCCCTCAGAATACATAAATGGTCTCTCAGAGAAATGCACTTCATTCTTTACCAAAGAAGCAAATTAAAAACAAAACATGCAAAGTAGTGATAAAATATCCAAATAAGAACGCCAAGAAATGCTGCAGACAGAGTTCTTCTGGTTCTACATCAAAACCAAACCAAGCTGCCTGGGCTGTAAAGTTTTGCCCTGCACTGAGAGGCACCAAAGCTTTCAGAGATGTGTGTCCTACCCAAAGATGCACTACATGGATCTAGCCCACTTCAGCACAACCAGAGGTTCATTCACTGAGTGAGATCTGAGTTCTGGTGACAAACCAGCTGCCAAAGTAGAAAACCAGGAGTCTTGTCAGACCTTGAGGAAAGGCAACACTGGGGGTTGGGGGGAAAGACCTGGAAATCAAATGATTTCTCCTGCGCAAGAGCATGGTTTCAGTTACAGTGGAGAGGAGAAGCCAGCTTGCAGTGTGACAGGCACAAGCCAGCTTTGGCACTTGTGTTACTGAAAATAATGTGGTGACTGTCCCCGGCTCAGCAGGCAACCAGCTGCGAAGGTTTATTTGCAACAGTGACCACTCGAGCAGCGAGGCATTTCTTAGCCCAGGGAAAGCTTGTTTGCTGCCTGTAAAGCTACCCAAGCCCAGCTGTTTTTAAACAGAGACATGAGGTAATCATTATTTCCAGAAGAATTAAGAGGATGTCAATGGTGGCATACGAAAAATGACAGTAAAAGTTTAAAATACATGAACACGTAGGCTTAACATCTAGACTGCCTTTTTTCCTTTTTAAGCCCTATCCAATGAAATACAGTTCAACAGCATGAAGTGCAAGTTGCCTTACACTGGCTCAAAAAATAAAGAAATCACTGGAACAATCAAACCCTGAACATTCCTTAATTAAATGGACAAGTCTCTTGGGAATGACATGGACTGAGACCATACTTTTTGTAGACCAAACCTGAGCAGAGATTGGATTTTGTTTCTTTTCTGTAAATAGGCAAAACAAGTATTTCAAGATACAGCTGAAGTGGTTTCAAAATAGCAATGACCCGGGTCACAATCAGAATTTTGTATATACAACTTGTATATAACTTAAAAAAATAAAGAAGTTCAAAATACCTCCAGAGAACATTCTAGGTTAGCAAAATGTCCTGTACAAAAGTAGGCCACATCTGTTGGTTTAAAAGAAGTCCACAGCAGCCGGTCTCTTCTTAGCTGACATAGTAAATGGCTTCTTCACCTGGGGCTCTCTTGCTGGGGTAACTGTGGGTGACTTCAGCACCCCATGACGGGGCTTCTGTTCGGGATTGAAAGCCACACGGGACGGTCCTTCTGGGCTCACTAATATACTCTTGTCAGTCTTTTTAAATTCTGTTGAAAAACAAGCCCACAAGTTAAAAGACATGCAGCTCCTGGAATAACTGGGCCTGTCACTCAGCTGTGGAATTGCCCAGCCCTGGAATTTTGCCTGAGATCCTTAACTGCACTAAGGATCAAAAGCCTAAGACTTTGCAGAGAAAACAGATGGTGGAGAAGCACATCTCTTAGCAGAGCCCCTTGGAGAACAGGGAGACAATCCGCTGAGACACAAGTGCTCCAACTATCCTGAAGAACACCATTCTGGAGTTTCAAGTATGATGATGGCTAAGAAATGCCTCTACTCTGACTGTTGAACAGCACTGCTCTAGAGACTCTTGGTCATCCCTTCTGCCAGCAGACAGGCATTTGTTTTTCATTTTGTGCAGTCATGTCATATTAACATAAAGACATATATCTAAATACACTGTTCTCAATTTTAATTTGACCTACTGCACACCTCAGAGTTAAAAAATAGCTTAAATGAATACATGGAATACAGTTCTATGCTATAGAGCAAGACATTTATTTAACAGGGAAAACAATGTCTGTTTACAGGAAGGAAGTAACATTTATCTACTCATGGCCACCAGCAAACCACAGGCAGCCGAGATAAAAAGGAAACTTTGCTATTATAAAGTCTGATCTTACCAGCATATCAGCACCCTTGTCCTGGGAAACAGAAGTGTGCACTGAAGGCTGTGAAACCCACACGTCTCCCTCAGAGGTGCCCTGCAAACAGGCAGCTCAGGAAGGTGAGTCCATCACTGCTGCACGTTTCCATCTATGAGGCCCCTTCTGCAGGTCACTAATGCAGGACCCTGGAATTGCTCAAGTCTAGCTGTTGGGCTGAATGTCCTAAACATTACCATCTCCTCTGGAAAGGAATTTGGGGAGGGTTTGTAAATTATATACAATCATTGCAACGAAAGGATCAGAATCACCCTGTTCTAGAGGTATTCTATAGGTGTGTGTGAGTGCATAAAGCTTCCCCCTCCCTCAGCTACAAGACTGTGGACACACACAGATGTGTCAGACTCACCAGCAGTCATGTTTTTATTCAAGCCAAACGTGACTTTTTTGGAGCTGGGTGACTGCAGCTTGTTCAGCTATAAAACAAAATGAAGACATGAAATAAAATGAGATTTCTGAGGCAGTGCTATGAGCTCTTCTACCTGCATCCCACCAATGTAAAGCAGCCTGTTTTCTTCATTTGACTTAGAGCTGCCCCAATCCCCTAGCACTGACCCCTGCTAAGACAGAACTGTTTTACTAGCCAAAAGCAAACATCTCCATTTGTGGAGAAATTACATACTCTCCTTAATGTAATTACATAATTCTACAACAAACAAGATACTTGTGTATTAGTGGCCCACTTCACTCAGGCCTCAAAGTGCTGAGAGGACTTGAAAAGCCTGACATGTTAAAAAGGTTTAGAAAAGAGGGCAGTCTTTTGAAGCCCTGTACTATTAAAATCTCCATAAATGGGAAGAAATGGAAGATCAAAGTTCCTTTGCAAGAAAAATTCAGTTTGTGCTTTTGCTTTCTTGTGAAATGAGTGAATTCAGAGTGGTGTGAGTTCACCAAGAAGGCACTTTTGAAAGCAGAGGGGAGGAAAGAAGAGATTTTAGAGATGCCTACAACTCATTTTCTGAAACTCTGGATCCATGTGTGACTCTGTCTATAGGGAAATGCAACAGCATTTCCAGTTTTATCTGCTCCTGTTAAGAGACTAACACAGAGTGGGAAAGACAGCACGAGTGAGGTCACATCCTTGGCTGGGGCAGGTCACTTGGGAAAAGACTTGTTCCCATCCTTCTGTGGCATCACCTTACCTGCAAGGATGTCCTGGGGGAAGAGATGGCGCTTCTGGCCTTCCTGAAGAACACTGCCTTTGGTAAACTAGTTTTTTCAAATTTTACAAAATCACTTCCTGGTTTTGCTTTCTTTTTCTTTAATGGTGACAGGGCAGCACTGCTTTCCTGTGAAGGAGAGAAAGGGGAAAATGCTCCAGTACAACAGCACTGTAATTAACTATACTTGGTACACAAGCTCATCATCATGGTTAACTCTTAAGACATAATTTTGCAATTAGCATGACTGAAAGCAGAAGTTTAAGGCAAGCTCTGCAGAGAAACAGGAAACTGTCAGTGCAAAGCACAGAAGGAGGAACTTGTAATAGATTTGCCAGGCCCATCAGAGTGCAGACAAACAGGTTTTCTCCATGTGCATGAGGCTGTCTTACAACTGATCCAGCTCTCCTGCACACAAGTGATTTTTTTTTATCTTGACCAGAAGCAAAAACTATTCTGTGGTACCTCTGGATGCATAAGGTATGCAACTAATGAACAAACCCAGCTTTGGGCTAAGATGGAGACTTTGGAGCAAAAATAAAGTGGAGTATGAAGACTGTTTACACTCTTGTGTATTGTTCCTAGTTTGCTGCCTCAAGTTCATACTTTTGTGGCATTTAAAGCAATTCTTCCCTGCAGCAGAAGGCAATTCTTATGACCTGTACTGGCAGAGCTTTCCAATCTGCTGTCTACAGACTGTGAACCAGTCAGATACCTGTGGACCACTGTCCACAGTTATGCTTTATATCAGCCCACAGGTGTGAAATTCCAAAAGCAGTTCACTGATAAGCTGTGGAAAATGTCCAGGGGATATGGCATCTTTTGATCTGGAAATCATTTGTGCTTTAAATAAAGTGAAAAATCACAAGCCAAAGCTTCCTGAATTGTGTATGTAACTGTGAAGTAATGCTGATCTTGTCTGTTTTTTCCCCTTCTCCTCCTCCTCCTTACTCTCAATATTTGAAGCTAATTCTTTGGAGGTGTGTGTTGTCCTTGAAATCAAGAATCAAAACATGCCCCTCATTTCTGGGCACAAGGCCAGGATTACGTAACTAAAACCAGGAAATAAAACAACGTTATTTTTCAAGCAATGAAAACAAAATTAGCAAAGCTTTACTTCCTCTGCATTTGTGCATTTTAGCCTTACCCTGCCCTCCTCTTTCTTATCCCAATGCTCGCAATCTCCTCCTGACTCAAGTCCCAAATATCTCTCCTTGTCTCCATCCCTGTGCTCCCACTCAAACACACACAACTACCTGGACTCGGGTTGTGCTGCTGCTTTTCCCTCAGTGCCTACGTTAGTTTGTGCCAAAAACTCATTTCCATGAAGTGTGCAGGACTTTCTGATCTATTTCAGGCCTTGGAACCTGTTGGTCAGTTGCAGCAAAGTTTTACAGCAATAGATTGGGGTGGCATAATCATATTTTCTTAGAAACTAAATTTTTATAGACAAGGTATGCAACATGGAATATTTAGGCAATAGGAGACAAAACCAATGGTTCCTACTTTGGAAGCCCTGCAGTGAAAGAAATGCAGTTTGCACAATTCTGGAGGGAGAGAAATGCTTTGGTTCTTCCCTCTCAGTACTTTACCATAAAAAAATAGAAAATGCCAATTAAGCAATGTTTCAAAGTGCATTTTTTCTCCCTTCATGGACTGAGGAGTTACACCAAGTTCATATACAAGGCTGCATTACTTAGCTAATCCTACAGTTTTAAACTTAAGTCAAACCAAAGTGAGCTACTAGGCTAATCATATGCACCTTTAGGTCAGAGGCAGATGTTGCTTTGTACTCAGACTCTCAGTTATGCATTATGGATTTTCTTTCCACCAAAGTGATATTGTCAGCAACACTTTGAAGAATATAACTGAACCCCTAAAAGTGTTAGAATGAGCATGCACATGGCAAATGAGTAGTTAAAAAGAGTTTCAGTGGCAGGAGAGAGAAGAACCCCTGAACTCTCTCTCTTAGCCACACTATCAAAAATATAGAGTGCAAAATGCTTCTTGACTCCCAAGTTGTTGAGCAAAATCTACCCTATTGTACTTATTGCCAAGAAGAAAACAGGGGTGGGACATACGGGGGGGGGAGTAGTTTGTTTCCAAACTGCAATGCATACATTTTTGAACAAGACTACAATCAGTTCTTCCTAGTGAAAAAGCACAGTATTGTCTTTATAAGAAACTGGACCACTCATAAATGGGATCATACAGGCACTATGAACATAATTTAATGACATTAAAGGTCACAGTGTCATATTCTCTGTTCCCTCCTACCTCAAATACTTTCCCCAGACAGCCCTATCAGTTTGTTTAAGATGGAGAAAAGCCAGAGAAGACACTCCTGGAACTGCAGTGGGCAATTTCACAAGGAGCTTGTACTGATTTAAGTGTGTGGTGCTGCTGCTGCTGCAAAAGGGATGCTCCATCTTCCCATTTTCATCCTTTTGCCAAAATACGTCCTTTGTGAACACAATGTAAGCTTAACCCCAGAACAAATGCAAAAGAAGAATTAACACAGGGCCAAAAAAAACAAAGCAAAAAAAAAGAGAATCCCATCCTGTAACATCCCAAGTTTCAGCTACCTGGGTTCTTCCAGCTGAGTATCAGCTTTGGGTGTTGTGGCACAGGAGGGTGTGAGACTAGCAGTGTGGGAATTCCAGGAAATCAAGTTCTTTTTGGTGCCAGTGCACCAAATCATTGAATCAGCATTCAGCCCACAGAGCCCCACACTCAGAAAGCCAAAGCCAAATTTGAAACTGAGCCTGGCAGCTCATGAAGAAGGCAGAGCAAAGGAATGAGATGTACATACCCCCCTCCTGCTTTTCTTGCAAGCAGTCTCCAGAATCCCATTGGCTTCAACAGAGTTCAGCACCTCTTTCACTTTTCTCTTCTTTTTCAAGGTGGTTGCATTCTGACTGGAGACTTTCATCCCCTCCAAACCAATGAGCTTCGTCTTGGTCTTCAGTGTGATGTTTCCAGGGGGCACAGATTCAGACCCTGCATTTCTTGGCAGGGTCCCCAGCAATCCCTCCTTGTTGGGTTTCCTCTCAGATTGCTGCAGAAGGGGATCCCCATTCACCAGGACAGCCCCTGCTTTCTGTTTCTTCTTCACAGCCTTAGGAGTTAAGGGTGTGACAGATGGGCTGACATCCTCTGCTGCACTGGCATTGGCTGGTCCATTCTGACACGCTGGTTTTGCAGGAACATTCTGCACTTTTGGATTAATTTTCTTCAACTGACTCTTTTTACTCTGTTCTGCATCAGTCAGATTGCTCTGTGCAGAGATGCTGTGATTTTCTCTTGTGTCAGTTGCTACATTTGTGGTCTCATTGGCCTCATTTAGTAGCAATTTCTTTTTCTTCCTCTCCTTGATATTTTCTGGCACCTTTTCCTGGCTAGAAACATTACATCCAGATGCTTCAGCTATTCCCTCCTCACAGTTTCCAACAGCTGCTCCAGGATCAGCATTTGAGCTGTCCCTCTTCTTCCTTTTTTTCCTCTTCTTCTGGGGAACTGATGGCACTTTCACACTTGACAGCTCTTCTTTATCCTCTAAACTCATCATAAAAAGAATGCCACATAACATAGATGTGAAACATGAAGGTACTTGCAACAACTGAATTCTACCCTATTTTTGTTCCTTTTCTTTTAAAACAGGTGTTACCATTTTTCTGCTATCAGCCTGCACAACAGTTTGGCTGTTACAGCTGGTCAGGACACTGCAATCCTATGATGTCTGTCCTAATTAATATTTTGCCAATCTTGCCTTGCCACAGCTAACATCTAAACTATTCCCTGTGGCAACCTGATTTTTTAAAGCAATATTCCTAAAAAGAGTTGTTATTATCCACCTGTTCAGCCCTTCAGAAGGGCAGCTCAGGGGTTTAATAGTTCAGTGAGATATTTTTGGGCATGATTTGGCATGTGCCACATCAATACAGGTCATGATGCTACAGATACAGCATGTGGCTCTCTTCACTTTTCAAGAAACACCCCCAAATTCTCACATTTTAACAGTCAAACTGCTTTAGGACTGACACATTTCTGTTTTCCTACAGTAAATGCAACTGCTCAAGGAAGCAAAGCAAAGAACTGCTTCCAGTTCTCCTTTCAACAGAAATTTTTGAGGTGATGCTTGCCTCAAAATTGGTAACAGAATTCCCACCACTTTCAAACAGAACTTGATTTCACATTTAACCTTCATTGCAACATTCGTGCGAATCAGCACACCTTGAACAAGAAGAACCTTCTTCAGAGCAGCTTCTATCTGACACATTGCCAAACCACAGGTCTCTGCAGATTGTCTCTCTTCCGAATGCTGATCTTGCCTTACCTTTTACTTTTTCCAACTCGTTTTTCTCCCAGGGCTTGACGGCTTTTTTCTTTCGCTTTCGCCTGCCAAATTCATCATCATCATCTTCCTCATCCGTAGAAACATCTTCAGGGATATCTTGAGGGAAGATTCCTGTTGAGGAAGGATAAGGTACAAGAAAACAAATAGTTTTATTTCTATGAACAGTTATGATGTTCATGTACAGCAGAATTCCCATAGAAAGAAAAAGCGACCCCTTTCCCCCCACTCAACCTGAAAGAAAATTGCACAACTGATTTCTATTTAAGTAGAAATAATCATCTTTCAATTAAGGACAAAGTACAGGGTTGCTCAAATTGTGAGGGGGATTTGGCCGTCTCACCAAAAACACATAATGTGTCTTAATGAGATTTAACACCCCCCCAAACCCTCAAAATAGTATTCTTGAAATACACATTTAAAAAAAAAAACTATTTCCAATACACACTGTACGGGAACATTATATATCCTTTAATGGAAAGAAATTAGTCTCTATCTGCTGCTTAATTACTGACTCTGTCCTTACCTTCTGCTAAGTCCTGGAACCTGAAGGTGGGGAGGAAGGGAGAAAAGAAAAAACAGAACAGCATTACTGGTTTAGCACCAATAGTAACAGCAGGACAGTATCACCACACTTACTATGATTTTGTCAAAATAGGAAGAACATGTTTTGAACAGGAAGTTACAAAGAGCTCATTCCAGAAGAGACCTGCCTCAGAAATCCCCCAAACTCAAACCAAACCACTGAAAGGATTGAGGAAACAGCAATTTAACACACAACCTGATGTCACATCCTGCACTACAAACCCACCCTGTGCAGATAAACCCAGGGCTGTGACCCTCTCCCGTGACATTGTCATTGGGACAAATGAGGGTGGACAGAAGGCAAAGTGAAAGTTGTTTAGGACAATGTGGCACATGCAAGGAGTATTTGAACAGAACTCACTTTTTGACCAGCTTGTACAGACGCTTCCTGTTCAGGGAAGGTGTATTCTTCTTGCTCGCCAACTCAAAGAGCTTGTCAGCAACAGCCTTGTAATCAAACTGTCAGAAGGAAAGTACAACACAGCTTTTCTTAGTTTATTCATGCAAGATAACCCAATGCAACTCATGTTACCCATACTTCAAGTAAAAATACACATCTTTAAACAGCCACTTCCTTTAAACCCCAAATATTTTTCTCTGTTGAAGTTTACACCCCCTTCACACACCCATACTGAGTTTTCCAGATTGTTGGTTCATTAACAGAACAGCTGAACTCGGTATCACTTTCTCAAGCATTCTTACCCTTATTTCTTACTCAAGAGAAGCCAACCCACTTCAAAACTCCCACAAATATTTAGCTAAATAACAGATTCAAAGTGTGTCATGCCCTAATTCTTGCTTGAAAGCCAGAGATGCATGAAGTGTATCTACCTGCATGTGTTTGATGGGTGGATCTGTCAAAAACAGTACTCTGCACTGGGTCTAGAGAACCCAAATTGTAGCATTCTCCTCTCTCTCCTATGTATCCCATCATCCATTACTTTTGCACTTATTGTCAATGAAACTTAAGCTGATTCCTTCACCACCCACAGTGACTTGTCTTTTAGAACACATTAACTCTTGAAACAGGGAGGAGTGAAAAACAGAAGGTACAGGAGAGAGGAAAGAAGAATTTAGAATTTAGACCTGGATTTATTTTACTACTACTCCCAGAGTACACATTACACTAACATCACCTTACATTAAATCAGAAGAAAATTAAAATTTTGTAATATTTATTCCTTTACTTTTGTACCTCTTGAAAGGGATGGGAAAAGGAAAAGAGAGAAGGAGTATCAATAATAGAGCAAAGAAGCCACAAACCTGGAGAACAGTCCCGATCCCATAATCAGCATTTTCATCAATATCCTCTCTTTTTTCAGAGCTCTGCACTGATTTTCTTGAAAAACATCTGTCTGTTATTATAGAAAAAAGACTGAATATTAATTCTTAGATTGTTTGAGATGGTAATTCCAAAAAAGCAAGCTTTGTTAAGCACATTTGAAGGGAAGACAGCAAAACACAATTATCCTCCCAACACTCTGAACAGCACAGAAATGTATTTTTAAGAAACAGATTTTTTAATCCTAGCAAGTCTTACCAGGGCAAAACCTCTTCCTCACCTTTGGATTTAGGCACCTCTTCCTTCTCCTGGTTGCCTTCTTCAGAAACATCCTCCTCATCACTGTTGCTACCCAGCTCTTTCATCAGGTCCTCGATGGCGAAGGGGGACTGATCCACGATCAGCTCAAAGATGCCAGTGGCTACAGAGCTCAGCACACCCCGACTGTGGTAGGAGAGAGCAGGGAGAGCTGAAAGACACAAGTGTAAACACCCTCCCTTCTCAAATTAAAAAAGGAGTAGAAATTTGAGGAACATGGAGAAAGAAGTGGAAGAACTAATTAACCAACAGAGGTTGATAAAGTTCTTATAAATCCATGATTATCTACAGCTTTGATAAACACAAGTTATCTTTAAATGACTCCACATTGCTGGTAAAATATCCTTCTTTCTCTACATGCTGAAGTTAAAACTTTTCTTCAATACATTTATTATCATGTGGAGTGCTAAATTCAGAATTTATTAATTCTTAGAAGACACTTATCCTTTCATTAAACTTACTCCTTTGATTTGGCAGCAATTTTGCAGAAAGGTTCAATGAACTTGAGATTCTGGTCAGCTGTGAGCTGTATGATTAGAAAGAGAAAAACAACAGTGAGTACAGTAAATACTGCATGTGTACACTCAAATTCCTTGAATACTTGGTGTTGGGGGACCTTCTTCAAAGTCTTTCAGCATACCAATTCCAACTGAGAGGAGTATTTAGAGACATTTTCTTACGAACGCTACCATTAACTTCCAGATATTCTCTGGAAGCAGTATAAAAACACTGACTTTGCTGAGTACAGAAATATAAGAAAGCTTTTTATTTTAGATATGGAAACAAGAGGCAGAGAAAGCTTGAGTAGTTTTGTGCACTTTCACAAGAAAGTCTGTAGCAAACAAGAGTAAGATCTGGCTTTCTCTTAACTGGATTGCTTGAACCAAAACACTGTCAGCTCCAGTGGTGCTAAAAATCCTTCCCTGAATTCAATTTATGAGCATCATCTTTGATTTCAAACAGTCTAAGGGACTAACTCCTCAGGCTTCCTGTGAGTGGCTTAGCTACAGTTTTGTGTCTGTGGAGCTGCAGAAAAGATTTGGGCTTCAAGTACAGGCACTTCTCTGGTGCAGAGATCTTTTTCTCTCACGCTCCAGAATCCAGAAGCACAGAAGCTGCAGGTAGGATTGCTTCCAGTACTGCAAGGAATACAAATGGGAAATTGCTAATAGCTTTGTCCACTGCAAGGAGAAGTTATCAGAGGCCAGAGACAAGGGGAAGTAACTGAGCAGGAGCCTGGGATGAGTGTGGGGCTGCAGGCAGAGTGGAAGAACAGAAGTGCTCTTTGGAAGAAGCTCAGCAGTGAGAGCTGCAGTAACAAACGTCCAGTTGCTGCAAAACTAGAACATCAGCCAAATTTAAGGGCAACTGCAACAGCAACACAGAGCAGAACAAGACAGATATCACCAGCAAAACCAACAACTGGATGTGGAGGATAAACTGCACAACACACAGACAACAGTAAGTAAATATTAGACAGCTTTGAAAGCTCACCTTCTTTTTTAGGTATTAAACAATGAAACAAGAGCAGGCTTGACATCAGTTTTTGCAAAAGCAAAGACTGGAAAACATGTTCACACAAGGGAAAAGACACTAAGTCCCTTCTGTTGAAACAAATGAGACTGGTCTAACTTTTCTATCACTATTTCCAACCTCAATTTGGAGCAGCATAGCAGTACTCAGGAACTTAAGAGAAACTACCATATTCTCACTGTCAAAGACATGAATAAAAGTAAAAGCATAACTTGCAGTAAGTCACCTTCTTCATGCTTACTCAGTGCGGCTATGTTACATTTAAAATCATCAAAAAATACATAATCTAAAAATCACATTTCCTCTACAGTGTTGCATGCTACAGTTAACATTAATCAGGAAGGAAACAAAAACATGTTTTCTAACCTCCTTTGCACCAACTTTAGCCAATTCATCCAGGTAGATATCAATGAAATGTAACTTTATCCCACTGGGAGCATTGCTGTCTGGCTCCATAACTTCTTTCATCAGCAGCTGCAGCAAGGGTTCAACTAGACTAAAAAACAGAAATGAAAAAAGAAAGAACAAGACATTCAATTCCTCATGTTTTATTTGCTTTGAAAACAAACTCTAGTCATAGAGCTTTACCAGTTCTTTATAGTTCTGCAGATATCCAACACTCAGGAGAAATAAATCCAGAGATCAATTCTTACATCTTAAAGCCAACTTTAAAAAATATCCATGATCAGAACTCCTTACAGTCTAGATGGTTTTGCAGCATCAGGCAATCCACTTGACACAATTTGCTACAGTGAAGATCACTGGTTTAGAATTCTCAACTTAATTTGGGCTGAAGTTTATTACGCCATTTATTGATGGATAGGAGGAGGAATTCTGCCATTTGAGCAGGGCATTCCAAAGACACAACTGTCACATGCATCCATCCTTGATGGGCAACACCTTGTACCCTTGCATTTGAAGATGGAACTCTGCCACTGTACAAGCTGGGCCTGGCATTACTGTAAATAATTAAAATTGCCTTTGTTAATGATGAATAAGAGAAAGCTGTGAGTGAGAAGTTTAAGTGAACACAGATAAGGGACTAAAAAAGGCATCTGGAGAGAAAGGAAAGAGAATGTGGAAGAAGAACATAACTTGTTTAGACTGAAGTTGCCAGTAGTGGTAAATAGAGGGGAGTGACCAAAAGAAGGATGTAACAATAATGAGAATTCATTCACTTGGGTCTGTGAGGGGAAGGACACTGCAGTCAGTGCACTGAAATTCAAAGTAACACGCCTCGATTTTCCTTTTTTCTAGAATCTACCTATACAGGCACAAACTAAACACAATGTCTAGATCCAGGACTTCTTCTACACGGCCAGAGATGCCAGTAAACCCCTTGTACAATTAGACATGATGATAGGAAAGGAAGAGAAGTCTGTGAGACAAGTTCCATTTTGGTGAACAACCAAGCATTAGATTTAATACTGATCCTTCTCAAACTCTTTTAAACTGTGCAGACTTTGCTATTGTTTAATCATGTTATTCATTGTCCCTTAGAGCAAAATAATTACACTGAAGAGACTAAGGGCTGAACTAGGCATAAAATATCACCATTCCAACAGTTCAAGGCAGAACTCACTGAGATGTGTATGAGTAGGTCTGTGGCTCAGTTATTCACTTATGGGGTGACATGGCTCAGAACCATGCTCTGATTGCTGCAACTGAGCAGCAATTGGGACTTTTTTCCCCTTTTTTTTTGGTTTGTTTTTTTGCCTCAAGGCCTATCATTGCTATCTTATATAAAAGTAAAGCTTTTTATAGTCCAAGCTTTCTCCTGTGGTGTTCTTTGGTACTTCCTATAATTTTGCCCAGAACAAACATTTCCAGTCCCGAAGAGAATTCAAAGCATTCAAAACCCATAAACATTCATTTTACTTCAATAAACCTTTCTTCAAAAGCATTTCAAAAGAGGGGAGAAAGACATGCTGGGCAGCTTTTAGGCTCCACTTAGGAGGGAAAGGCAGTTCTTGAGCTCCCTCACTCTGCAAAGAAAGGAATCATGAGCTTCCCTTCCCACATGTCTCCACTGGTGGTGAAGGGCCTTCAGGCCATCCTTCCCCTGGCACTGGAAAAATGGGAGCCAAAGCCAGAAGAAACCTTGTCAGAGATCAGTTTGGGTGACCACGTCTCTGCCATGGGAATGTGTGTGGGGAGGAAGAGCTCTGGCTTTATCAAACCTCCTCCCACTCCTGCTCCTGTCAAGGAACATTTTATTTTCATCTCTTCAACCTGTGGGCACTTACCCAGTGCAAAATGAAGGTGGAACAAGAGGGATGGGGTGCACTTTAGCTTTGCATTGTATTCTGTTTCCACAAAAGCATGTCTGTATGCATTCTACATTTCAGAATGCAAGAGAGAGAAAGGATAACCTTAACAGAGGGTTATCAAGCACTTTCAATTAAAAGGCTTAAATCTCTCCATCAGTTTAGAGACAGCAAGCTTACAAGTGGTACAAGAGCTCAGGACAGAACAAATGATGGCAATTATTTGTCTTTTGATAGAATATGAGAGAAATACAACCAAACCCACTGATGTATAGAACAAACAGGAAGATAATTTACAATTAATGAGTCCTGCCTTATCAAAAGAAAAGTCATCATGATTAAACACAGTAAAATAAATCTTTTTTAAAAGAAGTCACAACTAATCAAAAAAGCAACATAAACAAATTCCTTTTCCATATTTTTTGGGATGCATGTTCCTTGTCTAATCTCTGTGTAGGTGATATTTCATTGATAGTTCTCTGGCTCAGAAAATTAAATACATCAAATACTGTATTTAACTAAAAGAAGTGTAACACTTGACTATGTTTCCAAACTACATAAGTCATCTGAAGAACAAATAAGCCTTAAGGTTAGGGCTTCATGACAGTGCTATCTATGGAAAAAAAAGGATCTCTTTGATAAAAATATATTTGACAAAAGTCAATTGGGCAAGTTCTTTATGATGCAACTCCATTCAGAAATCTTCTTACCTTTCATCCCATTCATTTCTCTTCAGCACTTCAAAGGACTGTCTCAAAATGAGTCGCATTAGCTGCAAAGGACAAAGGTTGTTATACATGAAAACACGTAGAGGAGTCACTGTGACTGAAATATGAACACACTTCTTAGTAAGCCTCTTTGTAGCAAGAAGGTGGAAGCTGCCTCATGTCAACATTTTGACAGGCTTGTCTACCATGGAAGGCAACAGAAGGATGCTGTGAAGCTCAAAAAGCAGCAAACTATTTTCATATGCTAAGCACAGAAAAATCCATCACCTCTTCTACCATGCAGCATTCTCTTGCTCCATCACCCTGATTTCTCCATTAAGTGCTACCAAATCTATGAAAACTCACAGCTTAAACTGGAGACAACAATATGGGACAGATGATAACAATAATAATTTAATTAGCTTGCAACTTGCACTAAGAGACAGTCATATGTAAAATAGCTACACTCAACTGGTTCAAAACACTTATTGAAATAACTGGTATCTGCTAACACTGGAAAACAAAAATCAGCCATGAATGTGCCTCCAATTTAACTTCTTTCAAAGAAGATTAATGGGATTTTGTTCCTTACAAAAGTAGGTCTTTTAAGATTCTTCTCTCACTGATTTTTCTGCTTGTTTTAATACTCTTTTTCCATAGAAAAAATTCAGACAGCTGAATGTACTACGGTGGAAAATTGGAGCTCTACTTACAATTACTTTATACTCAGTCATAAAAAGTCTTTAAACAGTCTGATCTAAATAACTCATGTTGATACACTCTCCTTTTAGATAGTATATTCCATATAGAAATCAATGAGAAAAATCACTATGTTATAAAGGCAAACAAGAAAGCACTTGAGCCCTGTATAACCTATAATGGCTTTTAGATTTGCAGTGGTGAGTGAAAGCCTTAAAAACAAGTAGCTCTTGCAGTGGGTCAGGAAGATGATCCCTGGCCTCCTCTTAAAATACACATAAATGCAAGTGCAGACCAAAGCTGCCTTCCAGCACACCACCACCACCACCACATCTTTTATAGGAGAAAAATTTATATTATTAAATAAAAGTAAACGTTTGTATTTCAGATTAATCATTACCATGTAGTACTTATCGAGGCGCAGGTTGTCTATCCCATTCCACTCACGGTTCATCGTTTGCCAAAATGTCTGGAGGAACAGGTGTCCTGTAAGAGTGTTAGAAAAAATACCTGCACGTCTGGCACAAGGGGTTATCTTGCTACCCTGACAGAATCCCAAGAAATCCCTTCTATGTGAGAAAGGAATGCAGTTCCCTAGGGATTTGCCTAGTGACAGGACAGAGCTATGGGAAGACGTCCTTGAGACTGGTACAAGAAGTCAATTAAACTTGAGAACAACACAAGAAAAGACACACATCTCCTTATAAAGTTCAATTACTGGGACAGCTTTGTAGCTATTTTGTGTTATATACACACAAGTGAGAGCAAAATATCCACTCTGCACTTTTTCTACTCCTGCAGGTTTTGGCATTGACTGAGCACTGTATTTCATGTGCATTTTGACTATTAAGGGCCTAACAGTCATGAAACAAGGCTGGTTTTGAGCAGGAAATACACAGTGCAGTCTATGCGGAATAGAGAAGTGAACAGGCTTGTTTTGCTACCCGTCCTGCAAAGTCTCCCCTTCATCCCATTTGTGCCTCTGCAACAGCCACAATAAACTGCAGTTCAGGCCCCCCTTAATGCAATCACACAAACCAATTTGACAGAAAGGAAAGAAAAAAAAGCAAAGCAGCAATCCCATCTGTCTGTCTCTATTCTGGCACTGTGATAGTGGCCTCAGAATCACCAAAGATTAAAGTACTTTACAAAGCATTAGATAACATAGTACTTACGGGCCTCTGTATTCTGAAACACGTGGATAAGCTGTGAGATATTGGCTGCAAGTTCCTCCTAAAAGGAAATACACAGTGTAGCACATTTCAGAGCTTGGTTTTCTCACTAAACACACAACCAGAAAAGGCAGGAAGTGTAAACTTCATGAAACATCTCTAAAAATGAAAAATATTCTCTTAACAGCTGCCTTAGTACTGAAGTTATCCTTCTATTGGGATTAGGTCAGTTGGAACAGAAGTTTCAATGGTATCAAAATGTGTTCATTTCACCAGATCTCTGCACAAATCATCTTTTTCACAGCAGACAAAATTATGTTAAGAGGAGAAAAATCCCACATATTGGAATTAACCAATGATGTAAAACTTTAAGGGCACATATAGGTCTCTGTGGAGCTGTCTGGGCTATGTGTGAGATAAACCTTGTTCATGCAGACAAGTGATCTGAAGACTGATTAGGTGAAGTTACTGAGAACTGGTACTGCAAAACCAGACACACTCAACCAAATATTAAAGTTACTATACCTGCAGCAGAGGTTTATCCTGCATCCACATACAATAGAACAGGCCCTTCCATATTTTCAGCAGTTCTTCCTGGCTGAAACCACCTACGGTACAGAAAAAGTCTGAATGAAATGAAAAAAATAACCCAAACCACATTTCCACCAAAATATTTTCATGCAGCTCCCTGCTTCCTGCTCTGGTTTTGTTGTATCTCTTGGGTAAATGTTGGTTGCTACTGTAAACACACAAATTGGAAGGCAACTTGGCACAGATGAGTGATTCCATGACTGCAAGCTTCTACTTTGTACTGAAATAACAAGGGTTTCAAAGAAATCCCAGCTGAGATGAATACTAAGATAATTCTGATAAATATTTTTAGCATCAAGTCTGAAACACATTTTTAATGAGGGCATCAGAACTAATTCTATGGAAGAGGTGATTTTTTTGGGGGAGTTGGGGGTTTTTGGGTGTGTTTTTCTAAGTGAAGTCCCACTTGACCAATAGTTTTACTCCTTACTAGGGGCTTGTTTTGCTAGAATAAACTTCTAGTAATCACACAGTTACTTCTGTACAGAAATGTATAATCAAAGAGCCAGAGAAACCATAATGAAAATACACCCAATACAGTTAGCCTTGAGATGTACTAACATCAGAATTATAACAAAAATATTTAGTAAATAAGTTTTTCAATACTAACAGTATGAAAATTCTCGTCAAATTCACACTGAAGGAAAGTATTACATGAAAAATAAAATTCTACTGTCAGTAAGAGTGACTCAAAAACTGGATCTTTCACAAAATCAACTATATTTCTGGAAAGTAAAACTGTAACAAGTATAATGCTGCAAGGCAGCTACAATGACCTCCTACAGCTATTTCCAAACTATGCCCTATTAAATACTCCCAAGCAGTTGCAAGAAAAATCACTTTAAAAAGGTAATCATCTTCAGTAAGCTCAAATTTGCTCCAAAAAGATCACCATTTCAGGGGTCTGCCAGTCAAAAAGCCAGAAACCCAGTGCTAGATCTAAATTGGGCACCTTCTCCTTGGACCAAGTCCTTTGAAACTATTATTATTACTGCATCACTTAGACAAAAAAACTGCAAACACATTAGTTGAATTGACTGCAGTTGTGCTTGGCTGAAAAAAAGGAAAGTAAGAGCAGAGAGAGAGGGAGATATGCAAAATGCTGTGTAGGAAGGAGTATGTCCATGAATATTAAGCATTAATTACAAATTTAACTTTGATTTGACAGTAATGTGAAGATTAAGTATTAAACTATTCGATTCACTGATTTAATATTCATTGAAATATTAAAATTAATAACATTTCCTAACAGAATTACATGCTATATATACCTTTTGATAAGAAGCAGGCTTAATCTCACACACATCATTAACCTTACAGGGGCATCAGACAGGAGGTTGCTGCCAATAAAGATGGCTCAGGAGTTCACAGAATCAAATCATATACTAATTTAAGTTGGAAAAGACCTCTAAAATCATCAAGTCCAACTGTTAACCCAGCACTGCCAAGGCCATCACTAAATGTGGTGACACAAGTGCCCCATCTACACGTCTTTTAAATCCCTCCAGGGATGGTGACTCCACCACTGCCCTGGGCAGCTGTGCCAGTGCTTGACCACCCTTTTGCTGAAGAGAATAGACTTCCCATGGGGTTGCTTTTCATACATACAGGGCTTTTTAAAGTGTCCTGGGCAGTCCTGCAACCATTTGGCATGGGATTCCAACCAAAAGGTTTTAGAGCAAGTTTCTTATCCTACTCACTCAAAAAGTAGTTTCAAGATTGTTTTCTGCTTTTCAACTTTAAGCTCCACCCCCAGCCACAGTTGGAAAACAATAATCACTCAAGCAAGGTTATTTTAAAACCTGAATGTATTGTGTTAGCAACCACAGTGCACAAAACTGAAGGCCTTTTTCACCTTAAAGGTACCTTGAGAAAGGTTCTGGCTTGAATTGTAACTCTGTGCACAGTGTTGGGGCTTGGATTAGTAATGTTACAACCTTTCACTGATACTTCAGTGCAAGCCTTGTCAGTATTTCTGTCTGGGACTTGGGCTGCTTTGACATTGCTACCATTAAAATGGTTGAAATTTTTCCTATTCTAGACAATCTCCAAGAATGAGATCCACCCAGGCACATTTCAGTGGCAATTCCATAAATCCTGTATAGATCTGGGCCCAGGTAAGAGCAGTTCTGTCAGACAGAAGACCACTCAGCAATCTTTCCTCTAAGTTATTCCTCCTCACTTTTCTTTCATCAATTCATTTAATGATGTCTCTATAAACACACCCTTCTATTTTTATTGGCACAGTAGAGCATGCTCTTCTCTTTCAAATCAGCTAACAAGAAAAAAAAAAACACAAAAAGGATTCCTTCCAAGGAATAAGGTGGTCATCCAAGCTCTGGTTCTCTGTAGAAGCTTCCCCAGCACAGACCACTCTGAGCAGCCCTACCTATGTAACATCTGGCTGAGGTGAACATCAGGAGAACTCCAGCACCTCCTTTGAAACTCAGGATGTTCTCAGCAGCTGAAGTTAGGGCATCTTACCTGGCTTGCCTAATGTGTGAGTCTCATCCCTCTCAGAACATTAGATGGATATAAGGCTTCTAATTCATAAATAAGATTTTAAAATTCTGTCTCCTGAACACGCTTTCTCTCCAAGCCCAAAGAAGATACCCTTTGTTTCAGTACTACCAACCTGAATAGTACCTGACAGTAAGTAAATCCAAAAGCTCTGGAAATTAGTCACCCTTGTTTCCTGCTCATTTGCATGTCATGGTCTGCTGAATTTTAACATGCAAAAGGTTCAGATACCAACTGAGCAGTTTCCCAGGGGTGGTTTCATAATGTCTTAAGGCAGTAGCTGAACCTGCAACCTTTTCCTTCAGTTAGGGCACTCCTGTCCATCTTGTGGCTACTTCCACAAACCCAAAGGAATCTGCACTTTGCAAAGGGATGCACAGAGCACTTCTGAACACAGAGAAGCCATGAACAGCTCAGGAAGTCTCCAGTGCTAAAAATAACTACAGGGTCAAAAAGTATTTGAGAGGTATATGGTGTGTACTCACTTGTACTAGTCCCGAGGCAATCCCTAGATCTATGTTAACTGTCAGAAATGGGATAATGGGCTATTTGGTTCTCTGGCCTGACCCTGTAAGGCTGTTCTATATGCCCTTTCTTCTGTCAGATGTGGCTAATGGACCAAATACTATTTGGAAAGGGAAGAAACAACATCTATCTCTCAGTGCCTTTTCAAGGAATTGACTCAGCTCCAACCAGCATTCCAGCTGCAGTTCAGCTCTTGGGGTCAGGTCTAGGCTAGTTCCCCAAAGCCAAAGGGCTGTGGGTGCAAAAACCTCTGCACCAGTTTCCCAAACGCTGCAGGAAGCTTCATGAGGTGAGGCTCAATGTTCTGAAAATGCTCATGACCAGATTCCCATCCATGCTGTGTCCAAGCTGACACCACAGTGTGCTGGAAAAAGCAGTCCAGAAACACCAGAAATGCCCCAGATCCTGCACTGTCCTCCTGATCCCTCCAACAGGAAGGTTTACTGGGCTGGGTGCATGAATCCACACAGTGCTATGACTCACCTCATAAGGTTGTATTTTTATACAATATATATGTATGAAAACAAAGCAAATAATATAATAATATATAATATGCAATTTATATGTATTATAATGTAATATAATGTATAGAATGTAATATAATGTATAGAATGTAATATAATGTATAGAATGCAATATGTATTAATATATAAAATACGGACATACAGTATAATAATATAAAATATATTTAAATAATTATAAAATAGTTTATAAATATATATTTTATATAGGGAAATATGAAATTATTTATATATTATATACAATTTATACACACACATATCTATCTATCTATCTATCTATCCATCCATCCATCCTACCTAATATAAGGTTACAGGAATAACCTGCACCCACGTGGGAAGAGCGCACACGAGGCACTTTCAGGCTGGCACTGCCCGACTCAAACTACCTCCAGGGACACCACTGAACTCTAAGGGGCCGGCACACCGCGCCGAGTAGGATTTTTGGGAAAACTCGTGGGGGGAAAAAGCGCTTTCGAAGCCATGAAAAGTAAAAAAATAAAATAAAAAAAAAAATAAAGAGAAGGCAATGAGAAGGACCCACGGGAGGCGGGTCCCGGCACACACACGTGGTTCCCTCCCCATCCATCCGTCCGTCCGTCCGTCCGTCCATCCCTCCGCATCCCCCGCGCACCGACGGTACCGGGGCCGCTCCCACCCCCCTGCCGTGTTCCAGACCCAATCCCAGACCCCTGTCCCAGTCCCCAGTCCCAGTCCCAGTCCCAGTCCCGGTCCCGGTCCCGGTCCGTACCGTCGGGGCGCTGTGTCCGCACCCCGATGTACCCGCGCAGCTTCCGCAGGGCGCGGTCCCGGGTGCGCTTCTCGTTGGCGGCCAGGCGCTGTGCGAACTGCACCTCGGGCGGCTGCACGGCCGCGGGGACCATGGTCCTGCTCCCCTCCCTGCCCCCGGCCCTGACCCCTGTCCCGGTCCCGATCCCCGGGCCCGTCCTGCCCGCGCCGGGCTCTGCCGGATGGCGTAATGGGCACGGAGCAGTGCCGTCATTGAGGGGAGGGGACGGGGTGGGGACAGAGCGGGAATGGGGTGGGAAAAGGGGTGGGGACAGGGATGGGGACGGCGGGGGGAATGGGGTGGGAAAAGGGGTGGGGACAGGGGGGAATGGGGTGGGAATGGGGGTGGGGACAGGGGGGGAATGGGGTTGGGAAAAGGGGTGGGAATGGGGAGGGACAGGGGTGGGG
>JAWWMO010000001.1:113065909-113155602 GCA_035047845.1 Dendrocincla fuliginosa
TGCAAAAGTGCATTTCCTTAGAGGCATCTTCAGTAGCCAGCAGAAGCTCATGCTGTTGGAGTTCTGTAGCTGGCATTTGCCAGCCTTGGGATTACACAGAGACAGATGAATCTACAGAAATTACTTAATTTTTGGAAAGGAATAAATGAAGAGTTTGGGTATGCAGTTTTAGTGCACTTCTGTGTAGACAAGTTGTTCTGGAATGAAATTTGGTTTGATGGAATAGTTATCTGTCTGGATATTCCTTCAAAATCAGGGATATATATATATATGTATATCTATATATATATCTATACAGGGATACCTATTGCAGTTCAGCAATAGGTACACAGTTAGTTTTGCTGTGCACCCAGGTCTTTAGTTGTGTAAGCACACAGGGTAAAATCCCTGTAAGATTTAATATTGTTGCATTAGATATTACTGAAGTGGGTCCCACCCATTATTCTTGTTAATACTGCAAAATAAGTGGCAGGTAGTTTGTGTTTTCTTTTGGATGAGTTCTACTTAAAGCATGGATAGTCTAATAAGAGTAGTTGGTGTGGTGTTCCTGGTCAAAGCTCTTTGTGTCTTTGCTGTTGTGCAGGATATGACATTATCTAAATGGGTTCTCTTATATGCCAGGAGGGTGTATTTGTCTGAGTGGATTGTGCTTATCATATTATGAAGTCCTTTAGCATTTTGGGATACAAGAAGATAGTGTGTATATATATGTGATTTTTGTTCCTGTTAATCACTCTACTGATGTTTTTCATTTGGTTTCTGTTCTGCTATAGGCATCCTTGCATATAGTTTCTGAATTATTTGCTACATATTTATCTTCTGAAGGAAGAAGAAATGATTCACTGAAACAAACATAAAGTAAATGCATTTTCTGGTTGAGCAGTGTCCTTTTCTAGGTTGTCATAAATCAACATTTTGCATTCCAAAACCTCTGTGCAGAGCTGTATCACTGATCAGGGAATTGCTGTGCTTTCTGAACCTGAGCAAAACTTGAAGTCCACATGTTATTCTTGACTCATATCTTCTATGTCTGTCCTTTAGTAGTTCCATACTTGAGCACTGCTGTGTTCTTGTGCCTTGACCTTTTCCTGAAGATGGTGGTGTTGCATAGCACAGGGATTGCATCGGGATGTGAACTCTCAGGAGTGTTGCTTCCAGTTGGTTGTTTGCTTTTGCAGGCTTCGTTTATTTTCCTGGCTCTTGAATGTACTATTTTGTTTCCCCTGCCTCATATCTTTGTTCTGATTTTGCTTTTGATCTATTAAAAATTCTGGCTTTTCTTGTGCTGGCTTTGCATCTTTGTTGGGGGATATAGATTTGGTCTTTACTGGGGGTTATGTCTTACTATTCAGTGTTAGCATCCAAATGCAAAATTCAAGTAAAATGTATTAAAGATACATTTCCCTAAGAAAAGGACAGTGCTGGAAAGACAGGGTGAATATTAGGATCAGATAGGAAGATGTCTGTGGACATTTTGTTGTTGCACATGGTGGCAAAAAAGCTGATAGGCCTGGCAGTGAGTCATAGAATTTGGCCAATTTGCTTTAAAACAATCAAATATTAAGAAATAACACTTTTCCTGGGCAACTGCCTATGAAGAGAGCAGCAAGTGTCAGTCTTTTGCATGTATTAATCTATTAGGTGAAAGAGGCTCCAGAGAGTAAATATGCACAGAAGTCTACTTGATAAATTTAATTTGAACTTTACAAATCCTCGCCTGCGTGTTCCATTAGCAACGTGATAAAGCAGCACAAATCAGGCTGTCAGGTGTGATCAGGAGGCTCAGTAGGTAATTGATGACAGAGTACAGGCAGCTTTGTGCTGGTTGATATCACATTACATAAATTTTCAGATGAGTTTGCATTTCTATTCTTTCCAGACCCTCAACACGAAACATTAAGGTGAACCCCAAAAATTACAAGATACTGATTTTAAAATATTGATGACAATATATGAGTGAAAGTCTTGTTCTGCTTAGATGCTTTCAAAATATTCACAGGAAAGGTTCCTTCTCATTTCCCCATACTTCATCTTGCTGTCCAGACATGCTGGGGAGGCTGGGCAGAGAAAGGTTTTTTCTGTAGTGAATCTGAAAATCCCACGTCTGTAAAATGGGCAGAGTAAGATCCTTCTGTTCTTTTGACATTGTGTGATCTGTGAATCTCTCTATCTCTCTCTGTCTCCTAATATGTGCATTAGCATAATTTTTCTTGACTGGCCTTTGTCTTTCCCTGCAGCAGTGTCTAATACCACCCCACTTGGAGTTAGCAGGGAGCTCCCACCCACCCTGAGAGACCAGAGACTGCAGAGTCCCTGCCTTGCTCTCACTGTCTGTGCTGGCTCTAAGCTAAGAAATGCAGCAGCTTCACTACCCCTGTGGCAGCTGGTTGGAAGCCAGTGAGACCTAGAATCATACCCAGTCTCAGGATATTCTTCTAGCCAGCTTTCCATGTGATTGGAGAAAAGTACTGCCAAACTGGAATTGTGCTCTGGTCCTGTAGGGTTAATCAGTTCTCTTTTGTGGCAAGAACCACTGAGCAGTTCACTTAGGGGATGATAGAATCATAAAATCACAGAATGGATTGGGTTGGAAGGGACCTTTAAGATCATCCTGTTCTAGTCCTCCTTCCACTTTCCTCTAGACCAGGTGGCTCAGAGCCCTGTCCAACCTGCTGGATGTACAGCAGTGCCTCAGCTTTCCTGGTGTGAAAGGCCCTCCAAACTTCAAACCTTAGATATGTTTTTCCAGGAGCTCTGTGTTACTTTGCCGCTGCTGATCAGGAATATGCCAAGAGGATAGAGTTGGAGGAGGCAACAGTATTTATCCTAGATATCCAGCCATGTTGGCTAAAGCAGTTTTGAAAAACAAAGCAACCCTCCCTTCCTGTAAGATGTTTCCAGTATCTTTTGTAAGGTGTGAGGGAAGACTGGCCCCTGATGCTGAAATTCCCTCTCTCCAGAAGAGACATGGAGCTCTTTGCTCAGGGGGAGATGGCTCTCCTATCAGGCTTCTCTAGGTGCCACTCAGTCTCAGTGGGTCACTTGCTTTGACCTTGTGGACAGGCTTCTGGTTACTGTCACCCTGCACGATGTCCTGGCTGCTTAGACACAGCTCAGGGGACAAGGTACATGTCTGCCACTGCTCTGAGTTTCCCTCCACTTCCTATATGGCCATGATTGTGTTTCTTTTTCTGTCCCTTAGCCTAGAAACCTGTTGTGGCAGATATGAAGTGCACCCAAAATTTCCTTGTGCTCTTCCAGGAGAAACTAGACCTGCGCCAGCAGCTGACCGAGGCCAAGCAGCAGCTCCTGCAGCAGGCAGAGTATTGCACAGAGATGGGGGCAGCCGTGTGCACCCTGCTGTGGGGGGTATCCAGCAATGAGGAGGCTGTGAAAACCATTCTAGGAGGAGTAAGTATGGCAGGTGAATACTGACCCCTGGTAATGCTGTTAGGCCTTTAAAATGAGGACCTAGCTGTGTGTCATGCTTTAAGGATATTTTTTCAGAAACTGTTTGGACAGCAAGAATGTTTTCTCGTTTGCATGTTCACCCATTCTCATTTAGGAATTATTGGAGTTATGAAGTGTTACAAATAAATGCAGCAATTAATTCTCACATTTCCAAACAAGGATTATCTGTTTTCCACCACACACAGTTAAACTGGAAGCAAAGCTACAGCCAGCACAATGTAAATATCTTCACGAGATAACACAAGAAAGAAAAAATTCCTGGGTGCATGCAGCAGTTGCCATGCCTTTAGAGAGCTTGGGGCAGTTATTTCCATGGAAGAAAGACAGATCCATTCATTTTCAACTTCTTTAAGTCTTTGTCCTGCCTTCATACTTGCATGACTCTTGGAAATTTAAGAGAACGTAGCTGCTAGTGGATCTGATTAAGTCCTCATTGTTAAACATGGACAGGTAGATTATTTGAAAAAAAAAAAAAACCCAACCCCCAAAACAACAACAGTTGATGACAGTGGTAATATTACAACTAGCATAGTTTCACTGCCAAGTGCAGCTGGTAGAATTAGGAGGGATCAGAGGAACAGGCTGATAAAAATATGATTTTCATTCTTGACACAGCCAACATGAGAAAGAATTGCTGTATTTAATCTGAGTGAACTGATGCCACAATTTCTTCTGGCTTGGTTTTTCAGCAGCATGATGAGCAACTGAGTGAATAGGATTAGTTCATTATAGTAAATGGTAAACTAGTGTAAGAGTTGTTCTAGTTTGAGTGCATCAAAATACGATTACAACTTAATACTGGCTATTAGAAAGCTGCACAATGATGCCTTATGGTGATAACCCCTTATGACTCAAGATCCAAGCAGCAGCAGCAGTTGCTAAGAAAAAAAAAGTCTCCAAAAACACTGTATAAAGCAGATAAATTTTAAAACAAAAGACAGGTTGTTGAAAGCAGTCTTAGGTATCAAAATTCAGTAGAATTAGGTAAAAACAAAACTGTTACCTGAAGATTTGTATAAAGGTAAAAAGCATAACTGTGAAGATGCAATGCTTTGGGCTTTGGGTTGGCTTGAAATGCAAAATGCTTCTCCTATAGTAATTTCCAGCAGTCATTAGAGTTTGTTGAACTGCTGTACTTCTGGTGAAGCTCATAGCAACATTTTGGGGCTTCATTTTCTTGTGATGGTGCACATAACATGATAAGAAACGTTCCTGGGTTTGCAGCAAGGCTACTAGGAAAAACAGAAATGGATTGTGTGGCATTATGTCAACCACAGATTACAACTGGCAATGAGTTAGGACATTAAAAGATGGTGGAGATTTGTAATACAAAGTTTTTGGTTTGGTTTATTTTGGAACAAGCTGTACAGCCTGTAGCATCTTTCCCCCTCCCCTGAGAAGGTGCCACAAACTACAGAAATGGATGAGAACATCAAGAGTGCTTTGAAACTGATGCTGATGTTTAAGCACATGGGGAAGGGGGCTTCATTTCAGTAATTTCATGCCTTAGGGAACAATGCCCAAGCTTTTTTCGGTGATACAGATGTAGGTCTTTCTTAACAGTCCTCTAATGCAAATGGACTGAAATGATGTCAGTGACCAGTACACCATTTGTGTCCATAAGGGTTGGGGAAATTAAAACTCAAGCAGCAGATTTGAAATGTGACACAAGTGGTTTTCAAGGCAGTGGGGCTCTTCCTGCCAATATGTAATGTTTCCAGAGAGAACTCAAAGGAACATCCAGAGAAGCAACACGAGAGAGAGTTTTTAAGGTTTCCTACCTGAATGTGCTAAAAAAGGAGTAAATTAATTCCCGTGAGATTGTTTTAAATCTTTCAACAAGCTTCAACCAGATATGACAAGGTTCTTGCATGGAAATGCAGACTGAAGGTTTGACTTCAGAATGACATCAGGGCTTGCTTCAGCTTGAGAGATTTGGGATCCTACAAGGTATTTTGCTACTTCAGTTGTCTGCTATGGTGACAAATTACTGTATTTTATGGCAGCAATTTTTCACGTTAACTGGTGCTTTCACACAGGAGTTACATGGACAGCAAAGGGCTCATGGCACCATCTGAGCTCAAACACCTTAATGGCTGCTCTCAGAACTGCCCTTATCTCAGTGTCTGTGGGTGAGACATTCTTCAGTCCCAGAAAATGCTGTCAAGCTAGTAAGACACTGTGCAGAGTGTGTAATGTTTGCTATTTATAAACCTGATGGGTTTCTGCTGCAGCTCCTTGGACCTCAGCACTAGTGAAGTAATGGCTGTTAGAGAGGAGGTTCAGCACACAGGACACCAGTGGCACCTCAGGAGATTGGCAGAGAAAGTTTTCCATGTTTTATGTGCAAAATAGCAACTACTCAGTGTGCTTACTACTCTCATGTTCCCATGTGAATATGTATTTTCATAGCAGACTCTCTTATTTTCTCTTGCACCTTCTGCTTCTTGAACTGTGGTCACTGCTTATGTTAAAATTGCCATCTTTGAGGTGTGGTGTCCATATCAGTATAAAAACTACATCCAGCACATGCAGGAGTGCAATGATTTCCATCCTCTTTGCCCATGATCCCTTCATTCCTGTTATTCTGGGACCACAGCATCACTTCTGAAGATACTGAGTGTGGACTGAGCCTGCTTTTTGTGCTCTCTTTCTCCTGGAGTCACCTCACAGCAACTGTACCCCTTTGATGTGGTGAATGTGCAGCACTGGAGGAATGAATAAATGTTGCCACTAGTTTTGCACATATTGCAAAGCAGTAATTTTAAAAAGGTATTAAAAATTTCAGTTGCTTTGCAAAATGAATAAAAGTTCAGGCATTTCTTGATCTGTTCCATTGGGTCACTGATGGGAATGACTAGTTTCAGCTGCCTCATGAAACAACTGGAAAAATTATTAAAGTCATTGGGGAACTCAGCATTGTGGCCTCTCTGCTATACTATTTGGGTTTTTTTATTTTTTAATAAAAAAATGTAGCATTGAGTAGTTTCCCATTTTCTTCTGAGGCAGTGGTTTCAGATATTAGGAGATAAAACGTCACTTAGTGAATACCTGGTATTTTCTGTTGTTTTCTTGAAGTAACTGGATGTTTTAATGATTTGGAAGGTTGTCCAGTTTTACTGTAGCATCTAGTAATTACAGTTGCTGTAGTGTGTGTAATCTTTTTTTCTCCTCCACGCTTGCAGAGTAAAGCAGTGAAGTTTTTCACAATCACTGCCCAGACCATGGAGAGCTTTGTGAAGTCATTAAGTGAAGACATGAAACAGCAGGATTTGGATTCTGATGAAAATCAGTTTGTATTAGCTTTGGCAGGGATTGTAACAAGTAAGTTAATGTTCTCCCTCAGAATAGCATTCCATGTGTACTGGGAATCTGTATTGCCTTGTAGAAGCTGCAGTAAATAGAGCTTTTCAAAGTTTTCAGTCGATGTTGATCTCTTGGGTGCTTCCTGGTCTTTTAAAGTCCTAGCAAATTTAGTTACTGACACGTCTGTGAGGCACTGTGCTGTCTGTGACATCCTTAAGGGTCAGATGGGTGAGAGCCATTGAGTTCTGGAATTCCCTAACACATCTGTTCAGTTTGGAGCGAAACAGGGACCATTCTGGTAGTCTTCCATGTTCATCTTCATTTGTAAATGTCAAACAGTTTACCTTCTGAATTGCCAGTAATGCCAGCATCCTCAAGATGTTATGAATTGCAGATGGTGTGAGTAGATCAGCCCCAGGATATGGTATGGACCAAGTATTTTGCAACTCCTTAAATATTTTGTTGCTGTCAGATGGACTGTACCTTTGCTGTCCTAAGAGAAGTAAGAGGTAATAAACCTGACTTCCATGCTAAATACTTCTTTTTAGGGCCAGAAAATAAGTAGAAAGCCACAGTATGACTGCCCTTGGCTTGGCAGGCTGTGAGAAACAGGGCTGATACATCATCTGCATTTTTGTGAAACTGCGTAAGTGTCGAAATGACACTAATGGCATGATGCAAGATAGATGAAGCAGGGGATATTTATACAAATAAGTGAATCCTGACTGAACAGCTTTTCTGAATGTGTGATTTTTAGCTGTTGCAGTGCCATTAAAGATTGTAATAAAATCAATATGTGATGCATTATGCCACTGTACCGAGGAGGAATCCAATTCTCTCAAATTGCTTCATTGGGGGAAAAAAAACAAAACAGAAGGGCATAGCAAAAGCAAAGTCTGAGAAAAATAAATATTTAAAGGCTGACAGGATGGGAGGGGGAAGCTGGAGTTCTAGCTGTGGAGGAATCAGGAACAGGAAGGTACCTGTTTAATCTCCTGTACCAGGTACCTGGTCACCAGGTTCTGTCACTAGGTACCTGCTTTCATGCCTTTGGAGGAGGCTTGGCCACTTGCACAACTACAAAGGAACTTGAGTTGCTGGAAGACACGTCTTACATATAAGGATGCCCTAAAGTATGGGGCAGGTGAAAGGGAAAAATCCTAAAGGAAAATCTGCTTTGGAGCAGTAGTCTTTCGAAATAATTTTGGTTTGGGTTTGTGCTTGAATAATGCCACGCTTGCAGAGAGGTAGGAAAAGAGCTTTTGAGTAGATGTTCATGAGAGTTTTATGTGTAATGTGCCAGGTATATTGAACTGAGCAATTGTAAAACAATCTGCAATCTCGTTTCTTTAAAGCAGAACCTATAATGGTCAGCTTTGCTTCAGTTCCACATCATTTGCAGGTGAATACAGCCTTTTGTTTCATAGTTCACTGTGTTGCTGTTAGGACACTGGCCACTCCGAATAAATGTTTTAATGGCCAAAGTAGAATTAGGAAGGAGCTCAACCAGTGTAACTTTGCTGCTTCAGTATTTGCTATATAGATGAAAGTAGTTTGAAGTTTATGTAAATGACATAGATCATTCTTCAGAGCAGCATATCTTTTTAGAGCTCCTGACAATTACCATAAACTTTTGTTTGAAACCTGATTTTTATGGTGCTGTTTTGTGCTCTCTCACAGATGTGGCTGCGCTGGCGTGTGGCCGTGAGTTCTTGGTTAGCTCAAGTCCTGAATTACTGGACACGATGATGCACCTCCTGGGAGACATGAAGCCAGGACTCTGTAACAAATTTAAAGTGTATGATGACTTCTTTTTTTTTCCCTTTCAAATTAAATGCATTATCTTGCAGTGTAGCTTACAGTAATGAAAGTAGTTTTCCCACTCTCCCATCATCCCTTTCCTGGAGAGGAAATAGTATTTTTGGAAGCTCTTTTCCCAGTAGCATTCCTTGCAGCTGTACTAGGGTTGGCTACAAGGCTTTATGCAGGTTTTCTGTGTCTTTGGAAGTCTCTTAAGCACCATAATGTTGTAAAGATGAGCAGGGATGCCCCCTTCTACCTTGGGAGGTAGTTCTGAGTTGTGTGTCAGATAAGGAAGGTGTGAGTTTTAAAACAGAGAGGATGTGGGAAGTGTGGACTCATATTTATTCCCATCCAGTATGAAGACTGTAAAATACCACATCTGCTTAGTGGAGAAAGTGAGTTATGGATCTGCTAAGAGAAAAAATTAAATTAGTTTAGACTACTTAGTAGCCAGACTCACCACACACTTCAGTTTCTAAGAGGTAATTCCTATAAAGGGGTCTTATGATACAGCATTAAAGGCAAGGCCATGTTGCACAGTTCAGATACTAGAAAATACTTTTCTACTGGTGGAGAGATTAAATAAATTATTGTCTTTGCCTTTTCCTCAGAGATGTTACAAGCTGAGGATATATGGCCTTGATTGAGCAAATTACAGTGTCTTAATGAGTGGCTTAGCTGGTGAACTGTGGGCACTGGTCCTGTACACCTGGTTCATTTGGTCATGAAGGTGTTTGAAGCCACTTTGGTGGGGTTTTTTCACAAATGGGACGCACACACAGAGACATAAACAATTCATACTCCAGCCAGCTGTCACAGCTCGGCTGACAAACAGCAGCCACAGTAACTTGACCACGTCCTTGCACACATTTAGGCAGGTTGTGTGGGACAGGCATGGAATCTGGCTCAGTCTTCACTTTGGAGAGGTTTTATCTTGCCTAACCTCAGCTATCAGAAAGGGAGATGTCAAACATCTGCTGACTGCCTGGGTTTCTTCCCACAGGCAGTGGAAGGAGATGCTGCTGTCAGGTGATTGCTCGTGTGAGGGGGGACAAGTCCCCCTCTAAAGGTGTTTGTCTTTCCCTGTTGGGTAGTGAGGGGCAAGCTGGACAGCCTGTACTGTAGGTAGTGGCTAGATCAGTTAATTACTGTGTTTCCCAAATATTGGGCTTGAAGGTCAACTGTAGGGGGTTTTTTTTAAGCCCCAATGGAAAGATTTTATGAGAATGTCAGCTTAAAAAAGAAAAAGTAATTTGTGCCTTCATGTCTGTAACAAACAAAAGAAAACAAACAAACAACCAAACAACCATGAAAAGAGAACCTATACTGTTTCAGAACCTGTAAATGAGGAAAAAAAAGAACTTTGAGAGGAGGCAGGAGAGGAAAATGTTCCTACACAAACACACACTCTCAGAGAATTTCAAGTGAATATGTGCCTGTGGGTCCAGTTAAACTATTCTTGATCATTTCAGTCTGTATTAATGTAATTGGACAATGTAATTGGATTTTGAAGGCCTCTCTTTTGATTTTATTTTTTGGGTCGTTTTCAATTATATTTCAAAATCTGCCTGCTTTGCTGAGGAATTACACATGGTGATATAAACTTGGCTGCCATACAGCACTGCTGGTAAAATATACATAGAACAATCCCATGGACTGTCTAGGAATTCAACAGGGGCCAGTCTTGTAGGCCAACAGATTGAGGGAAGCTTGGAAAAGAGGTTGCACACCGTAGTTGATAAGTGAGAAATGTTAAGCTTATGTTACAATAGGTTGAATTCAGTGTGGTGATAAAGTTCTCTGATGTTCCACAGAACCAACTTTTTTTTTTCTTACTCTGAACTTGTCATTTGATAAAAAAATTGCTGTATTCTGACATTAGAGCAAATGCCAGAAAGGACGTTTCTTCATGGCCTTGTCATGGAACGAGAGAGCCTAATTTGCTCAAATCCTGTAGTACAAAATGTTTCTCCTGTGTTTGTCTTTCATATCCATGATCAGGCTCCTTTTTTTCCCTTTGAGCTCCCTGTGTGTCTTGTCACTGTTCAGTTCTGAAAACCTGTTACACTAGATTTTTTTTCTTGTTCTTTTGGGAAATTTTACAGTCTCACAGCCAGCAAAGAAGGGTTTGGGGGTGTTGGTTGATTTGGTTTTAACTTGTTCTCTTCATGTAAGGTTTTTTAGCTGCTTGTTAACCTTAATCAACCTTTTCATAAGCAGATCTGTCTGTAGAATTCCCTTTTCTTCCTACCATAAGGGACAAAATGAAAGATATTTGCGAGATAAGGATGTGATAATTGCCATAAATTGTAGTGCAGTTTCTAAGTTATGTACGAGTGGACTCTGGAATCATCATAAGTAATGTTTTCACACACACTTGTATACATACACGCACACAAGCACGTTTTTAAAACTACACCTCGCAGCTGAAAGTGTCTGTTCATTATTTTGGAAATGCAATGTATTTTTCTCAAAAATCATCATGGTGTTACATAGGAAGACATCAACTTAGAATTTAATCAGTTAAAGAGAAAATTTGGCTTGTTATTTTAAAGGGTATGTTGCTTAGGTTTGAGGTTTTACAATTCTTTTCTAGCTTTTATTTCCAAAAATGTTTTTCATTGCTGTGTGACAAAGTAGGGGAATCTGTGGGTGGAATCAAAGCAAGCTGATAAAGAGGAATTCTGTTACATAGTTCTAGCAATCCTGTGTTTTACTTTTACAAGTATATAAATAAAAAAATTACAGGGAGGACCTGTCATTTATTCCAAAACTGCTGTGATATCCGTTGTTGTCTGTGAGTGTGGAATAAATATATTCAAGGCATCAACATGAGTGCTGGGACTGAAATCTCATGTTTATCCTTGCCTTTCTGAAATAGCAGTGATGTGAGGCTTTAGGTTTTCTTCTCACTGGTATAGGATTTGTTCAACATTTGTGTTTGTTAGTCAATAAACATTTACATATTCATAGCTATAATGAAATTGTTAGCAATATTTAACTTAGTTGAAAGTAGCCAGTAAAAATAAGTACTTTAGTACATATTAGCACATTTTATTTACTAATCCCATGTATTAAGCAGACAAGAAGAGGCTTTAGCTGTGCTTTTAGTTCTAGATTTTAAAGAAAGCATTGACAGATACAGTAGTACAAGATGTTAATTAAATTTGGCTTTCCTAAATGGGAATATTATGAAATGCATAATTAAGACTCCCTCCATATTAGAAACCAAACTAAATATTGTTTATCCCATAATTTTGTGTGTTGGGTTTGCTTCAATGAGCACTTTTGCAATAATTTTTGCAAAAAAACTTATTAAATATCCAGGTACTAGAGGTGAAGGTGGCATGAAGGGCCTGAAAATACTTCTGTGTTCTGAAGGTGCTTGATTAGATATGCTATTACAAATTAATTTGCTACTACATTGGCTTGTGGAGTGGGTTATGTCATCTTCCAACACTCCAAAACCTCAGCACTTCCCTGGGTCACCACCACCAGTCCCTTCTGTCTGCACAAAGCAAACAAGTGATAAAAAAATACAAACATAGCAGTACCTTTTTACGTCACTTTATTTCTAACTGCAAATGTCAAACAGATTAAGGGTGAAAGACCTTCTCAAGAAATGTTAACATTGCCATTATAAGATACTGGTTTATTGATCATTTCCATTCTGGCTGATTATAGGGAGTATGACTGTGCTCCTTTGTCAGGGCTTGTGTTCTGGGAGCCAAGAGCTGCAGGGGCTGTATGAAAAGCGTATTTTCCCATGTTTGGAATACATGTTTTAACAGTAGAAACAAGAGCTTGTACAACATGGCTTAGATTTAATTTGAGACTTAACTCTTTTACCAAAATATAGATTATTATCACAGGCTTCTTTGTCAATATATGCCTGACACAAGTGCAAAAGATGCTTAATCATGCAGAGAAATCAAAGGCCTTCACATCTTTTTTTTTCTTTCAATTCTAGGCTCATGCTAATGTCACTTTACAATGTGAGTATCAATTTGAAAGGCTTGAAGTACATCAGTGAAAGTCCAGGGTTTATTCCCTTGCTTTGGTGGCTGTTGAATGGTAAGTTGCTCTAAGAACCTTGTAAATTGTGACTTTTGGGATTGTGACTTGACAATAGGTGCTGCAAACAAAAAACCAGAAATTTATGTCTGTAACTTAATTAGCTTTTGACAGATTAAAAATAAACAAAAAAGGCAAATAGCTAGAGGGACTGAGTGTGTGCACTTCCCACAACATTTTTGCCATTGTGTGTAATATTCCATTAATATAAAAATTTGTGGGTAGTAGAATTAAAAATAGAGAATGGAGAAATTTGACGAAGTGGGTTAAAAAAAAAAACCACCTTCATCTTCACATACCAACTTTAAAATAAACCCTGAGGGGAGCTATGTGTCAGTTCACTGCCATTGAACAAAGAAAAATAGACACATTTTGGGGAAAGAAACCAACTGTGTAACTATACTGACCCATTGCACAAGTGACCCTTTTACATCTGCAGAGAGGCCTTGTGCTCTAATAGGATTTGAGTTTGCAGGGCTTGAGTGCTATTCCCAGCTGTCTTTGGCCAGTGCAGGACTTCAAGGACGTCAAGGACTTGCGTTGCCTCTGTCAGATACATCAGTGACATCAAGGCTCTGCTCTTTTGGAGCCTGGAAATCCCTGAGTAGGAGCCAGCAGAGATTGACGTCGCCAGCGTGTGCCCAGCTCATGGAGGGCAGCAAGGACAGCAGTGAGGACAGAGCTGTGACACTGTCCTGCCTGTGAACTGCTGCTGGAGTTGCTCTGTCTTGGCTTTCTCAGGTTTTTGTGAGAAGATTTTGGTGTGCAGATCATAGGGCTGGGGAGGTTATTTATCCCTCTGTGCTGCAGTGCAAAATGCTGCTAAAATCCAGCTGGTGAATATTAACAGCAGCTGAAGGGAGAGGGGTTGCATCTGCCTTTTCAAGAAATTATTTTGATACTGAAGCTTTGGAAAAGGTTTGGTTTGGGTTGATAAAGTGGAAGCTATTTGTATTGCTCACAGTTCCCTTTGCTATTTTACAGAAAATGCCACTACTTGTGCTTTTCATCAAATAATTTCCTGCTGTGGAATGCCACGGGCTCTCTCTTGTGAGGTCTCAGGGAATTAAGTAATCTTTGTAAGGGAAAACACCAGTTCTATAGAATTTTTAAATATATTTTGAGAAAAATTGTATCCTCAGAGAACATCAAATACATGGTCCTCAGATGTGCTTAGAAATTTAGCATATGTTAGTCCAGGTTTTCCTTTTATTATATGTTGGCTAATACATACATAAGCTGCTCTAGCAAAAAAGTACCAATCCAAAACACCCTCCAGAATCGTGCCTGAGTTCCCAAACATGCCCTTCTAAATGTTGTGATAAAATAAAGAAGGTAATAATTTGATGTCGTCTGTTGCCTGAAAAAGGCTCCTGGGTCACACAGGAGGATGAGTTGGGGCACAGTTGTAATTAATTTGCAGCTACTAATGGAAATAAGAAATGGAAAGGCTACTCTGCAATTTGGAAGTGTTAATTGGGCATAGCTGAGTTGTAGAAGGAAGGACGGGCATGGCAAATTCCTTCACATTTTGACAATAAGGTCTATGCTTACAGCAAAGGAGGAGGAATCTCAGATAAAGCACTCTGCTGGTTCAGATTGCTGACTTAGGAGGAGGTCTGCTTACTGTCAGGGGAGAGAGAGGTGATTGGTTTGTGTATCAGATAAGAGGTCAGATCCAAGACCCAGTGTTGTTCCTGTCATTTTGTATGAGATCTCCATAGTTTTCTCTACATTTATTCTATTTCTGAATGTTTCAATATGCAAAATTCAGTAGCTCCCTCCCACTCTTGTTTCCCTGGACAGCATCTTCAGCCTCTGCTGTCCATGATTCAGCTTATAAACACCTGGAGCTGCTACAGCATAAGGTCTTATTTTTTCCATGCAAGAGTGAAGCACTACACTGTGCTGGCAGAGTGTCCTGTACGTGCTGCCTGCCTGCAGGAAGCTTCTTCAAAGAGTGTTTTGATTAAGGCTTATGGGATGACTCAGCTTTCCACAGTTTTGTGCGCTTTTATCAGCAGTCCCACTAACAGAGGCCCCAGAAATCATCCTGTGATTTTTTTCCTTTCATTTTCAGAGAATCATCCTGTTTGCTTTTCCATCATCAGTCTACAAGTGTCTGTGACCTCACCATATACATCAGGCCCATTTTTCTCCCACTGCCTCGTATGCGGCTGATAAATCCCTCAAATTCCTTCTCTGAATTCTCAGTCTCTGCCCATCCTTGTCCTCCGAAGAAGAATGTCCTTCCCGTTAAGTGAAGAGAGCAAATAATTGACTCAATTTTCTTTGTTTCCCTTTGTTGTGTCTGAAACAAAGTGGGATTTGCTTCAAGTTGTCTTGCAGGCTTTTTGAAGAGACAGAAACGTGCCTTGACATCAAATACATGGATTTGGAGAGAAAGGAAGAAAAAATCTAATAAAGGTTTCTAGTGAAGTAAGAATGTTAACAGCAAACTGTCCTACTGTCTTTGGAAAATTTGGATAAGCTGGTGTGGCTTCATGTTCACTAACAAGAATTCTTACAGCTGGAGTCTGTACTGATCGTAGAAGAAAACCAAACATTTGACACACTTTTTGAAGGTAGTGCAGATCTGTGTAGTTTTAGCACTTCATGAGGTGGGGTATCTTTTTCTTCTTTATTTTTATTTTCTGCCTTTCTAAAACTGTCTAAAAGATGGGCACTGAATATCCTCTGTGTAGGTATCAGCTATGCCTACCTACACCTTCCCAGCCTAGTGCCAGCATCAAACACATCAGTGATGACTCAGATTTCTGCCCATGGAGCAGCTTGAGGGGTCAATAGAGCTCTCTTCTTGTGGAGCACCATTTGTTTGCAGAGCAGCTGTTCCCATCTTGGAGAAAATAGGCAACTTTAGTTTCCTCCATCAGCTGCTGTCCCTGTGTTGATGTCCTGGCTGAGGCTTTTATATAACTTGCAGGTTTAAAGAAGCCCTGTCCCCAGCCAGAGGAAAAGAAGCTTTATCATTTTGGGTAGAAATTCACCCGAGACTTGTCAATATTTTTTTTTCTAGTGCTTTCAAGCTATAGGGCCAATAAGACTTCCATTCTCTAATTCCAAAAGAGGTAGATTGGGACTTTTCTCTGACAAGGATCTTTGAAGATTAAGAAGACACAGTCAACTCAGATATTAATAATAAAGACTAGATCTATGTTTTTCATTTTTGATCATGCAGAACATCTGGCAAACAAATGAGTTCTGGAGAAAAAGAGTGTAGGCTCTTCTCTGCTCTGTTTGTTTGAGTGGGGTCTTTTTTCCTGGATTGGGGGATTTTTTTATTATTGTGCATCTTTGTTTTTTCCCCACTTTCTTTCCTTTGAATGAAGTTTAAAAAATCTTTGGATACATGAGGAAGCATGGAATTCAGAGACACTCTGTCAGTGACATTTTTGGTCTATAGCTGGGAATTTGCTCCAGGTACTTCATTAAACAGAAGACAAAAAAGAAAAGTATGACTAATTTTAGATCTTGCCCTTCCATTTCCTACACCACAGTTCCATATGGAAATCTAACCTTGTTTATCCAAATTGTTTGCAAATGATGGTTTCTATTATAAATGTTGTATGAAGCACATTCTCACTTTGCTGCCTGCACCCTTCAATATTTGCTTTTCATGACTAACCCTGAAGACTTCTAATGCCTTGCTCTTCTGTCTGAATTCTGCGAGAGTTTTTGAAAATTCAGATTATTTGCATGGCAGCATGTTATTTAAAAGACATCTGGACAAACAGAACCCTCATATTTATAAACTGATGTCTGTATTACAACAAATTTTTATTCATAAATCAAAACCTCAGTTACCAGTCTTTCAAGTGCTCAACACTTTCATGCTCTTCAGACTATGCAATGAATCTTAAGGAGTGGATTGCCCTTGTTGCTCTTTAAGAACACATCCATTTTTGTAAATGCAGAGATGTCAGCTGTGAGGCAGAAAGGCCCTGAGCCACAGTGAGCTGAGAGGCTGGAAGAGAGGCCAGGGGAAGTCTCACTGAATGCTTGTCCTATTCCATACTACCCTTTTCCATTCTCAGCTACTTGCCTGGATGGAGCTCCAGCTGGATGCAGCACGTCTGCCCTTATAGGAGAATTCTTGTTAGCTGAACTCCGCATGAGAGCAGCCACCTGGCCAGGGAGGAGACTGAAGGAAACCCAGCTGTCACACAGGAGCTGGGGCAAGTGCTTTGCAGAGGGAAAGTGCATTTGTGTCTGTAGGAATTGCAGCAGCAAAGCTCAGTCTGGTTTTTTCTGCTGTGATGTTCTCCCTGCTCCTTCCCCACAGTGTCTTTACTGCAGCATTTCTTATCTCCTCAGACCTATCAGCAGTACAGAAATGCCTGAAAAACTCTCTGCTGCAGCAGATGCTGCTTCAGCTCCACCAGCATTGGCAAAGCAAAGGGATCCTACATGGGGGAAGCCATGGCCTTGGCTGCCTCTGTTAGAGGTGCTGTGAACACAGGTAGTCTGACAGGCTCATAAAAAGGAAAGGCTGAGTGACAGATCCCCCCCCTCCCTTCCTGCTGGAATCAGGCACTAATTGAATTGAATGACACCTACAGCAGTGGTGGGAAGCTTTTGAAATTGTAAAATCACAGAATGGTTTGGGTTGGAAGGGATCTTAAAGAACATCCAGTTCCAATTCCCCTGCCATGGGCAGGGACACCTTCCACTAGACCAGGTTGATCAAAGCCCCATCCAACCTGGCCTTGGACACTTCCAGGGATGGGGCAGCCACAGCTGCTCTGAGCAACCTGTACCAGTACCTCACCACCCTCACAGTAAAGAATTTCTAATATCTAATTGAACCCTACCCTCTTTCAGCTTAAAGCCATTGCTGGTTGTTCTATCACTACATGTCCTTGTACAAAGTCCTTCTCCATCTGTCTTGGATCCCCTTCAGGTGCTGGCAGGAACTGTAAGGTTTCCCCAGAACCTTCCCTTCTCCAGGCTGAAGAGCCCCAGCTCAGCCTGTCTTCACAGCAGAGGTGCTCCAGCCCTCTGATTGTCTTTGTGTCCCTCCTCTGCTCTCACTTCAACAGGCCCATATCCTCCTTCTACTGGGGACCCCAGAGCTGGATGCAGCACTCCAGGTAAGGTCTCACCAGAGCAGAGGAGAGGGGCAGAATTCCCCCGTCCTCTTCTGCCCTCTGTGCATTGGATGCAGCCCAGCACACATAACTGAAGCATGTCCAGCCTCTCACCCACCAGCACCCCCAAGTCCTTCTCCTCAAGGCTGCTCTCAATCCATTCATCCCCCAGCCTGGATTTGTGCTCAACATTGCCCTAACCTATGTGCAGGTCCTTGCACTCAGCTTTGTGAATTTCTCTGCTCTTGTGCATAGGCATAGCTGTAAACAGCCTGCTGGCAATAAATCTTGCATTCAGGTGGCCAGGGAGTGGCGTGGCCATGTGTAAATTGAGTTCACACGACTCAGAGCCAATTGTGGATAAGCTGTTCAGCACTGATGTAATGCAATTACCTAAACCCTGCTGCAGGGAACGGTTCATCTGAGAGCGTGGTGCTAATGACAGATGTGACTAAAATCTGTCCACGTTTATCAGTTGCTTTTGTCAGTGAGTGGCAGCCAGTGACATCAAACGGTGGAGCTGGCAGCTGGCAGGACGTCAGCAAACTCCAGCAGTTTCAACACCTTGGTAAAATGACATCAGTATCTTATGATGGTGGTAGGTTTGTGCTACGCTTGTGATCCCTGGCTGAGGCAAGCAGCTTGATTTCTTCCCCTCTTCCCCAGAAATAATGGTTATAGTTTTGAAATTTTAGCTGGAGATGGGTGTGTTGGTTGTTAGGAGGATATGATGCAGTGATTTGATTACAGCTAAAGGTTTTTTTTTGATCTTGTACAAACAAAATGTTACTCAGCTAGTGTAGAAATGACTAAATCTGGAAGCTATTGAAATAAATATAATGCTGATGAATGAAGATTCCTTGCATTTCTCTGAGTGCTCTGTAGACAGGGCTTTTAGAAAAAGTCCCTAATGATATTGGAGACAAGAGAAAGGGTTCTATGGTTTGGTTTTTTTTAAAATCCTCTTAGGAAACATGATTATCCATAATAAGTAGTATTCTCAAAACCACATGTAATCCTGAGGGAGTGTATTTTAAGGCATATGTATTTATTTAACTCAGAACATTTCAGAATACATTCAAAACAATGGCAATCTGAGGTTAAATGTGTATTAAGTCATCTTCTGGTGCAGGATCATTTCCTTCCTTTGCTGTGTGCCCGCGTGCCTAATCTGTTCTTCATTTGAGTGACTCAAGCCGTTGAGCTTCCCTGGCTGCTGCTGGAGATTCTTCCTAGAACCTCTTTGCTCTTACTGGAAAACCTCCTTGCTTGTCAAGCTGGAAATCATTTCCTGATCTCCTACAGATCCTCATTTTGTTGGCTTCCGTGCTAACGCTTCTCCCCTCATCAATTCTTTACTTTCTACAGCATTTAAACAACAGTAGCACTGATGCCTGTACCACTGTTAATAACAAAGCTCTTTTCATCTTACATATATGAAGCTTCCCAGCAGAACTGCAAGCCATTACAAGTATTAATGCTTTATTTCATGGTGGAATAATGTCACAGGGAGGAAGATTGTAATGAACTACATAGATTTCACTCCCCAAAGCTTCTTTCTTCCCTATTTGGGCTATAGTTTGTGGCTGCTATTTCTGGTGAATAAACATAGAATACTAAGTGTAGAAGAAGGGGGCAGGTGATGTGTGCAGAGTTTGAACATTATGTGTGGCAAAAAAGCAGGCATTAAAAAACTCCAAACCTGTGGCAGGTATGAGACCAAAATGGAAAGAATTAGAGGATGGATTCAAGGCTTTTAGTCATATTTTGATTAGGTCAGAATAAATCTGAAAAACAAAACGTGCACCCAAGTTTTTTTTAAAAAAGATCCACTGAAGTGTTGCTGCCCAGGAAATTGGACATGAATTCTTGCTGTCTGTGAGGCTGAGCTGCAGCTTTTCTCCATGTGTTGTGGCTGCTTATCACCTAGAAAGTTGTACCTGCAGCTGCTGCTGGAGGTGAAGATGGAAAGAGATTCCTTAGAGCCTTCAGCCCAAGGATCAGTGATAGAGGTGGCAGTACCATGATTGTGCCCACCTCTGTGGGGTGTACAGCACTAATTAATCATTGGGGTTTTATTGATCTGACATGTCTAAAATTGTCCAGCATGCCCAATAGCTAAGATTCTTGTTGCACAGAAGATGAGAAAATTCACATTATTTTTTGGGTTTGGACAATGTCTGTGTCCTCAGATTAGACCCTACTCTGCTGGTTTTCCAATAGAAAGTAGAATTCCTTTCTTAAGAGGTTGATTATTTCCATTTATGATGGAAGATGGAGGAACAGAGAGTGCCTGGCTTATGGGTGTAGATCAGATGTCACAATTGTTAATATTGTACTTCAGCCGTGTGCTACTGGGAATTACTTAAAACCCCCCATCTCAGCAGTCAGTTTCTTGCCTAAAGTCATAGTCTTCTTCACTGTCCATCACATTCTGTTCTCTGCCCCCCTGGGTGCTTTCAACCCCTGTCCTTTAATGAGTAATTCTCCTCAGTCATTTTTCAGGTCACCAGTGTTAGGTATTAAATAAGCCAGGAAAGGAGAGAACTCACCTCAGCCCACCAAATGCTTCCTGCAAACTCAGTACAGTGTGATATATCACTGCATTGCATTTATGCTCCTTCAGTGAGATTTTGGTCTCTCTAGTGTTTTTGTGCACAAAGTGATCTGAATTAATTTTCTCAGCACAATGCTGTATCCAAAGTTTGCTGAAGACTAGGTATGCTAATGAAAAACACATTAAGAATGCATGGCACATGGGACAAATAACTGCTTCAGCCATAAAAATATATTGGTCGTTTTCATTTGGAATAAGCAGAACAGAGAAATCTTTCTACCACGTGCTTCTGATAAAGCTGTAAACCACTAAATGCAAATGGACTGTTGTGAATGATTAAAATATAATGCTCCTAATGTTTCAGTTAATTAAAAATGCATCCTGTGTTCTTAGCAGTGGAGTTATTGCATGTCTTCCTGGCTTAAGTCAGTCAAAGGTCTTTGCTGCATTCCTGAGCAGCAGTGCTTAGCTCCAGTGCCCATTTCAATTTTGTGTAGACTGCATTAAACACTTGGAAGGTTGATACGTGGTTACTAGAGAATTTTATGAAGATTAATGTTTTATTGAGCTTTGTAGAAATCAGAAAGCTCATAGAAAAAAAAAATGAGAGAAAAGCCCTGATGATTTACTGCAGATTTGATTTGTTGGTCTGTTTGTTTTTTAAGTCTGAATAATCATGGGATATAGCTTGTTCTGCTCTTAAATCGGATTGCAGCCAACAGTACATCCTGGGTACTGACTGGATACATTCAAGTTGATAAATTCCCTGCCTTACAGCATTTTCAACATCTGAAAAACAAGAGAAAGGCGCCTGGTTATCTCTCCCTCCCAAACAGTGAGCAGAGGCTGCTGAGAGAGGACAAATATGCTGTTTTCAGGTTCCTCCTAGAGCCAACCAGCACCAAATGCCAGCTGGGAATTATGACACTTGGGTTATTCCCTGTCTGGATCATGAGAAATGGCACAGCAGAGCTTTAATGCTGCCTTTTTTGACTCATAATAAGCACTGGATATTTTTCTTTCCCGCTTTCAGACCCGGACACAGAAGTTTGCCTTCATGCTCTGCGGCTCCTGCAGTCAGTGATCCTGGAGCCAGAGGTCCTGGCCAGGACAGCTCCTGAGATGAGGGATACTTTGCCATTCCAGCGCATCCTTGCCCTGTCAAAGAGCCGCAATGCAGATCTGCAGGCACTTGCAAAAGAACTACTTGAAGATCTTAAAATATTTGAGTATGAAACATAGAAGAGCTTTTTGACACCAACTGGTTATGTCTTTCCTGTATTTTTATGCTGGAAGAGTTGATGGAGATGGGCTTGACTGAAAGAAAACCACTGCCTAAGTATCTCTGACCAAATCCTTTTAGGAAATTAGGTAAACCAACTAAAATAATACTAGGGAAAATGTGTTGGGTTTTAGCTGCCCAAACATAATCTTCGGGGATCTGGTAGAGATGGGACAGACTTAATTGCTTTGAGTAGAATTTTGTTGGTAATGGGTTTCCAAAATGGTCCAGGTTATGTTGCCTATTTGCTGTCTGCAGGGAGTAAAGCAGTGTTCTCATTCATTGATAATACATAGTTTATTGCAGTGGTAAAACTCCTTTTGGTCCATCCTTAAGAATTACTGTACTGTGAGGAAAACTTTGTTGCCGTTCATAACTCTTCCATGTCAGGATGAACCCCACTTCCAGTTTTATTGTTGTTATTTCTCACCTCTCTTTTTCCATTCTAATAAAGGAAAACTGAAATTCTGGAGCATGTAATGGATTCTGCTTTCAAAATTTGTATTCAGTTTCACACTTAACTGCAAGTCAACTCAGTCTGTGGCTGCCAGGCATGCTAGCAACTGAGCTATTACTTTTAGAAAAGCCCTGAGAAAGGAAACAAATTGCTCTTGTCCATAGTAGTTGTGTGCTGAAGAGGCTGAAATGAACTGCTCCTCTGTCGTGAGCAGCATCACTTCCCCTCTCAACAGTGGTGTTTGTTAGAGCCTCTGAGTACAGCTTACTTACCTCAGGGTAAATGCAAATACTTCTGTGCTTGGTATTAGTAGAATTTATAGGGTTTTAAGAAAAAAATAGCATCCACTTCTGTGATGGCAGAAACAGAGGCAGTTAGGTGAGGCTTTTCAAGGGAACAACAAACGAGATGGGCAGTGCTGTTGGTAGCACCTTTTCTCATACTAAAGTTACTTCCCCTCAGCTGGGAACCCAATGTCTTAACAAAATACAGTGTGGCCTTCCAATCCAAATGTGTAGAAAACACAAAGTAAACTTCATAGGATTTAAATACTGTGATTGACAGACAGCTTTAGAGGGAGACCAATGTAAAACATGCACTAAGGTATAGGGCATCTCCCATTAGGCTGTTTGCAGAATGTTGAATGTTCAGAGTTAGAAATTTAATAAATCAGCTTAAAATTACTTGGCTCAAATGCTACAGAGAGTAGCAGTCTGATTTGGGGCTGCAGAATGAAGATTAAGATAGAGATCTCACACACGTGAGCGGATTGCTTGGGGTTCTGCCATGTCTGATTCAACACTGCATTGAACTTAACCAAGTGCAGGTTTTTGGAAGCCTTTAAATCTTCTGTAAAGTGTGATTTCCTTGGATTTGTTTTCTTATCTTGCTATCCTAGTTAATCCTCCTAGAGTTTAATCCTAAAGGGATCAAAATGATAATTGGTAATTTCCTAGAATATCAACTCATGAAAGTGTTCAATTTTAAGAAACACTGAAGGGCATCCATTTCCCATTTAATTGCTATGTGCTCACGAAGGTCTTTCATCAAACTTTTGGAAGCCAGCAAGTAACAGAAAGAGAAAAAAGTCGTTCTGAGAGCAGAAGAGCTGATGAAGCCTCATGTCTTGTGGACTAGAGATATTTCTTGAATACCACCCTGTCCTTCCCAAGCTGAAACCAAGTCCACACAAGGTTAGTAAACTGTGGCAATGGGCCACTGACAAATCCAATATTATGAGAGGGACTGGCAGTGCAGTGGGACCTCATTTCCATGTGAAATCAGGAAACAAAACCATCATGACTGTTCATTTTAATTGTGTGCCCACTGGCATGGTCAGCACTTAAAGCTGTGCTGAAATAGGTGATTTCAGACACCACAGTTTTTCCCCAACAAGCTGCTCAGGCGTGATGATGAATCTTTCAGTGTCTCCCAGGTGACTGACCCTGTTTTCATGTGTGGCTTGCCAGAACTGTTTCTTCAGAGCCAAGCCATCAATGATCCACCAACCTGGAGAAAGTATTTTTTCTGTACCACGTGTTTCCTAATTCAGGACTGATAAATAAGAAAAAGTTGCCTCATCTGTGAAATACAGTGGATATTTAGGGCAAAAATACCAGAAGCATCAGAGAGAACCTGTGACAGTTCTCTAGGAAAGCCTGTGTGTTTTCCCTAAACTTACTTTGTCCAGGTGTTCACAATTAATGTTAGAATTTTTATGTGGGTTTATGAAAAAGAAAAAAGACAACATTTTGGGGGCACTTGTTATTACAGGGAAGCAAGTTCATAATGCCTTTTGGTTTGGGACAAAAAAGTGTCACTGGAGGCAAATTGTGCTGAAGTAAGGTGAGTGGGTAGAAGCCAGGGATAAGCCTTAATTAACCCTTAGCATTTCAAAGTGTTGAAATATCATCAAGGTGTCTCATATTTAAATGTTTTAGTGAAATAAGATGGACATTACTGGTTGCAGATTGCACTCTGAGCTATTATCTTGTGTGCTGATAAGCCTGAGAAATCCCTGTTTAGAGGAGAAGAGTATTTAAAGGCTTATTTTGTCTTCATGTGGTTAGTGCTAGAAATTAGTCTGTTAAGTAACTGTGGATCTCCTTTGAGTCTCCCTCTCTGCTGAAAGACATCTTTTTTGACAGGTTATGAATAAAAGAATGTCCCTAAATAACAGAAACTCTGAAAACTCAGAGCATGGCAAAGCTGTATGTATGGAGTTGAACAATGGGTGGCACACAGGACACAATATGACACTACAAAGGTCTGCTGCAGTTAAAGACTGGTCAACATATGCCTTGTAAATCTCAGCTCTTTACTTCAGTCTGAAACTGTGGACCATTAGGAACTGTTTTACCAGTTCAAAATCAAGAGTTCAGCCTGTGCTCTGGGAAACACTGGCTTTGGAGCGTTGCTTTTTTCTGGATCCTGTTGAAAAGTTGGGATTCTTCTGTGTAGTAATTGATTAACTGTGTTACTATCTCACAGGAGTAAGGGGGATTCACACAGGCAAAGCACTGTTTCAGTGGCCGGGTTCAAAGTCCAGAGTTAATCCAGCATTGCTTTTTCCTCTGTTGCACAATCTCAGAGTGAAGGAGAAAACGTGAGTTTGGTGTTGCTTTGAGATTATCAGTTACTCCAGATTTACACCCATATAACTGAAAGCAAAGTTTGATTCTTATGTTAAGCTGATTCAAAAGATAAAAAATGTGTTTTGAAAGCTCTTAGAAGAAAGGGTTTACTCACACTATCAGCTGCACAATTAAGATTGAACTTGGCTCCTTTCAGTCTACAGTGTAAGAGCACTGTAATGATGTCCCTGCTGATGCTCCTGGGAGATACTGGTTCTTCATATTGGATGATGATGATGATCAGATAGATGAAAAGATAAATAAAGATCCCCTAAACTTATTTCCTGTAACTTAAGAAATTTATCTATGTAATGTACTGCCTCACTAGATCCTCATGTGGTACCTCAGGTCCATGTTTGGCCTGGGTTATGAGCTGGCTAAAAAGGAACTGGAAAAGCTCAGTAGAAGAAAGGAAGGCCCAGTGTGAAGGCAGAGCTCCCCTGGTGGCTCTGTGCCCTGTGCAGGAGTGGCCTGACATCTCCAAAGGGCACTGAGATCTTGGATGGCAACAGCAATCAGCTGCCCAGTTCCTGAGGGAAGGTGGTGCTTGGTTGCACCCTGACACTGGTCCACTCCCAGCACTCATGGCAAAGGTGGTGAACTAGAATTCAAGATACATCATCCTGTTATGGTTATTTGAGAGACAGCAGTAAGTCCCTCTTAAGGAAGAATTGGAGGAAGATTGGTGGTGGCAATTTGGTCCTATGGCCACAAGTGAACTTCAAATTTCAGTTGGTTGCACCATTCATTTAACTGCTCCTTTGAGTTATCATTTGCACTTGTGATATGCACTGATTAGCACAAATTGGACTTCAGAACTGATAAGGTTTTACAAGTCTTGCAGTATTGTATGATTCATCTCCACTACGGCCTTCAGTGCTGCAAAGATGCAGGAGAAAAGAGTTTTACTGGGAAATAAGGAACCTCTGTTTTCTCTGTTATCCCTGCCCAAGGCTTATACTACAAGTTAAGAGATATGCAAAGCATGGCTGCCCCTTCCTTTCTCTTCACAGCATCTCATTTGCAGCTCCATCTGGCCATGTCTGTGTTGTTCTGTAATTTTCTTGGTTTCTGTGCAGGAACTTTTGCAACTGGGAGTTGCTTCTCGTATACGTGAGTTACAAGTTATAGCTGATAAAAAGTCATTAGAGAACTCTTGAGGTAATACATATTTTAACTTCTCCAGTGCTTTATGATGACCTTTACAACCTATAACTTGCGCAGTCGGAAACCTTGAAAAGACTTTGACCAAACTAGAGTTACACATGTAATTTATGGGACCATAATTTTTACTGTGGGCGCGACTGCAGTTAAAGCACTTCAAATGCCAGGTGCTGAGTATTTTTGAATGCACGTGTGTTTCATCTTCTGTGTTGTTGGGCTGCACTCAGGAGAGGCAGCAATCCCTGAGGGCAAGGCTGGGGTGAGCCTCACCATGGGATGAGGAAGGGCAAGGTGTTGTGTGACCTGGGGCGTTCTGCCAGGTGGATGGAGAAGGTCAGGTCTGACTGAGCTGCCTAAGAGGCTTTCATGCCACCTGAGACTTGCTTTGAACTGAGTCAGGGGAATGGGTAGGGTGTTAAGAGAGCAAGTGAGCTGCTTGAAGCTCTTTGCAGAGATAATACGTCCTTGATTCTGCGGTTATATCACCCCTGGGGTCAAATAAAGTGCAGCAGTCCCCCTGTGCTGGCACAAAACAGAAAATGGAGAATGCAGGGGGAAAAAAGCCCAATTCCTGGATCTGCAGCCCTTCCTCCCGAGCAGGAATAAATTTCACAGAATCACTGAATGGCTTGGGGTGGAAGGGACCTTAGAGATCATCTTGTTCCAACCCCACTGCCATGGGCAGGGACACCTTCCACTAGACCAGGCTGCTCAGAGCCCCATCCAACCTGGTTTTGAACACTCCCAGGGATGGGGCAACCACAAGGGCATTTTGGCTTAGGCATGGCATGTGCAAAAGCTGGTGAATGCAACCAGCCCCTGTCTGCTCACCCACGTGCTGCAGCATTACCAGAGGACTTGCTGCTGTGGTTCCTGGTGTTTTTACAGCTGTTGTAGGGCTGGCTGGGGCCATCGGTGCAGCACAGGGTCTTCAGGAGTGCTTCTTCAGGCTCTGGGTTTCCAGGAGCTGCTGGCTTGGGGAAGAGGGTGATGGGCATTCAAAGCCCAAGGAGAGTCTTCCAAGAAACTCTGGTGGGAGCCTGGATCTATCAGTGCTCCAAGGCATGTGCCAGAACATTGAATTAGAGGTGGAAGATCTGTGAGGTGATGCCACAGTGATGGCAAAGGAAGAGAAACATGGGGAAAGTGTCCTTGGTACAGTCTGAGCAGGGAGCAGATCACTGAGGTGCTGGGGGCTCTTCAAGGTGGTGCCGTTCCTGCCCATGGGGCTGTGGAGCTCCCAGTGGGGCTTCCCGGCATCAAGAGTGCAGTGAATGGGGAAGGGACTGATTTGGGGTGGGTGGAAGGCAGCTTCTGGTGGAAGGGGAATGTCCACAGAACTGGTGGTGGGGCAGGGAGAGCTGATCTGCTGCCTCAGCCCTGCAGCAGGCTGGGCCTGGAGGGAGCTGTGGGATGGCAACAAGGAGCTGGCACATGCGGCTCTGTGAACCCACTGAGCCTCTCTCTGCCTTCATCTGCCTCCTCAGCTGCTCTGAAACATGACTGGGCTGAGCAGGTGCCACACAGCTTTGGCACACCAAGGGCAGCTCCTCCACACAGCTGTTGGTGGCACTGGAAGGAAACATCAGGCAGGTTTTCTGGCAAAGGGACCACGTCACGTGTGGGCTGTCTGGAGCTTTTCAAGCCGAGCATCTCTTGCTTCCACTGCATGAGTGGCCATGAAAGAGGGTTAGATGGGCCATAATCAGCCCAGCAGAGCACTGGGAAACCCACAGCCATCAGCCAGGCGCTCCTGACACCAGGATGTGGGGACCCTGCTGCCTTAGAGCAGACTGGGAGCCAGTGGTGAGAGGAGTGAAGTCTCTGAGGACGTGACTGGAGAGCTGGGGGCAGACATGCTTGGGGTTTGAGCAGTGTTCCAGGCTTTTTGACCAGCAGTGGGGCAGCATGTTTCTGCTCGGGCTGGGGGGCACTGGGGTATGTGGTCCTGAATGAGTGTCCTGAGCTGCCTTACTTTGAAGGGGTGATCAAAAGCACCAGGGTCTTGTTTGTGCCAGAAAGTGGTACTATTATTATCCCTCACTATACAGGATGGCTTTTCTGGGTACTGAACCTGGAGCAAAGGACAGGGTGGCCAACCTGAAGGGCAGACAGACACTGTGAACTCCTGCTGAGCTCCCCAAAGGTCCCCTGCCCACCTTGGCAGCCCTTGCTGTCCGTGGAGGTGTGTGGGCAGAGCTGCTCACAGGGAACACAGGGGACATCTGGGGATCTGTAACACATAACTGGCCCAAAGTCACAACACTGGTGGGCAGTGTTTTTTGTGTGCAGGCTTCCCACAGTGCTTGCAGGCTCCCAAGGGTGCACTGACAGAAATACAGGTGCTCTTGTGACTGTATTTTGCATTCCACAGCCTGGTTTGGTGCAGCTTCCTTTTGGAGAATGCAGTGGATGCTTCTTCCCATGCCTGATGCACAGAGACACAGAGAGGTCTCCATGCACTTGGAAATGGTTCAGCAGCAAGAAGCGACCCATAGCGATTGCTCTTCTTCCCAAACATCCTTCCTCCTCTTTGTATCACAGGAACTGTGTTCTTTTTCCTTCAGGATGATTTTCATGAACATCATCACTACCTTGGTAAAGCAGAAGCTTTAATTTCTTGGAGACAAGAGGCACTGAGTGCGGTGAGTCACCCGTGTTCCAGTAAGGAAGCCCCTTCAGGACACCTCTCTAGCAATGATGCCCTGTGCAGTCCTGATTCATTGCCGAGCTCTTCAGCCCTGACAATGCTGACAGCGTGTAATACTGCCCTGGAAACCTTCAGAGATTGCTTGTCAGGCTCAGCCAGCATCTCCAGTGCTCAGGCAGCTAATCTGGCAGCAGACAGATCTCGGGTGAGGGAGCCAAGGGAAAGGAGGTGCCCTCTTGGCTGTAAATGCCAAGGGACCAAACGGTGCTGGAGTCGTTTCATGAGCACTGATGGCAACCTGGAGCACAGTCAGGAAAAAAGGGATAGCCTCTGGGGATCCTACAGCCAGCTGAAAAGCTGAGCTGCTAAAAACAATAGTGCTGCTGTCAGTGGCGTAGGGAGAGGGGAGGTTTCAAGGGCAAATTACAAGCATGAGAGCACAGTGACACTGATTTGGAAGCTGCCACGGAGCGATGCACTGAGCCTCTAACAGAAAGGGTTTGGTATCCCACAAGCTTTTGTCTCCAGGATGATACACATTTTTCAGGACTGAGAAAGGGAGAAAGTGCATTTGCCATTAATTTTTAATTATAATGGAGTGTTCTGAAGTGATAGGGAGCTTCTACTGTACAGGCTATCTGCAGCAGGGGGTGGCCCATTGACGACCTTCTCACTGATAAAAGGTTTTCACTGCCACAAAAGAAGCACAGAGGAAAGGGCAGGAAAATGTTTCTAAGGCACTGCTATAATGCCACCAAAAAAGGAAACAGTTCTACACAAACTAAGTATTTCCAATGAAGTGCTCTGCTGCTACAAAATTTTAGTTTTTAAGACCTGCACTTCAGTTTCTGTGGGTACAAGAAGATTGTACAACTTGTGCTCCACTGGTGCCCAGGAGATGCTGCCTCCATGGTTCCTGCATCCTGGGATGCAGCCCTGCAGGATGAGGGCATAGCTGCTGGGCTTGTTGGGGACTCAGGAGATGTGGATTGAGTTCCCTGTGTAGTCACAGACTTCCTGTGTACCCCAGTAAGCCACAGTGACAAAATTTACTCAGGGGCTGAGTTTCTGCTGGAGCATTCCTGGTTTCAGAGGGAGCATGCTGAAAGGTTCAGTCCTCCAAATTAGATTCCTGCTTTGGTTCTCTTCTCCTGATAACTCTCCTCCTTTCTGCATTAGTCTGACCTCTTTTAAATACATTGCAGAAGTCTTCAGGATAAGTGACTGAAGTGTCTGGCAGACATGAGGAGCCTCCCATCTTGCTTGGCTACTACTGCTTTTCAAGTAATGGGTGGCTGAGAGAAGGAGAAGAACAAGCCAGAGGTACTGAGGATCCCTGGGCTCCTGCTCCCAACCTCCAGCTGGCTCTGGGCTCAGCTGGTTGTATACCTGTGACATTGCCTCTGCTGACCTGACAATCCACCTGTGGTAATGAGTGAGACCCGTGCAAGCTTCTAAGGGGACCCATCTTTGCAAAGTTCTGCAAGTCCTTTCCAGCCCAGGAGATGTTACTCCTGCCAGGTCACAGAGAACTCAGTGGAACAGAACACCCTGGGCATGCTGTTCCTGCCCATCTGCCTCCCAGCTTGCACACAGCAGTCTGAATTTGTGTGAACTCTCTTGGGCTCACTCTCCTTTTGGCACCCATGTTAGGCGTGAGCCCAAGAGAGTTCACACAAACTCAGATTGGATCCTAAGATCCTAAATGAGATGCTAAAATACTAAATGAGACTGAAGTGAACCTTTCTGGATGTCTTGAGGGAAGACAAAAGGACAGAGGACGTTCTGGCACCAAAAGGAAGAGAAAAAAGAAACTTGCTTCCAAGGGTTCAGCCCTTAAGCACAGTGACATAGAAAGAGGGAGATTCTGTTTACAGAGGAAGTGAGGAAGGAAGTGAGAGGAGGGAGGAAGAAGCAGTTCACCAAGGAAAGCTCATCCTTTGGGGCAGGGAGGAGAGGTTGGTCTGAAACACTGTCTGTGGCTGCACAGCCTGTGGCACTGGTGCTCTGCTGTTTGTGGGCCAGGCTTTGGGGGGGCCCTTGTGTCCCCTTGTTTGTGCCACAGCACAGGCAGACCTGGCTCCCTTCCCTCCCCAGGTTGCTTTTGGAATATTGAATCTGCTCATTCTTGAGGAGTTCAACTTCCTTGGGAAGTAAAAGGTACGGTCAGGGAGCAGGCAACCTAAGACCTTGAGTGTGTCTTAGAAACTGGAAAATGTCCCATGTGTTTTGTTCCTGCTGTTAGCAGGAGCCTGGAGAAGCTGCTTGAGTCTACAGCATTGTTCTGCCTGTGGATCAATGCATCTCTCAGACCTTCATCAAGCACAGCATGTGTTGGTGCTGCCCCTGCAACCCTCATCTCCCTGTCAGGTCTCAAAAATTTCCTTCCTTCCTTTCACAAGGTCTTGGAGCAACCTTCCCATTCCAACGAGCCTGCTGGTACCTTTGGACAGTGTATCTGATAAACTGACAGCAGGGTAACTGCAGTGATGCTCCCCTTGATTGCAGGGGCTGCAAATCCTGTCCTAACCAAGCAGGCTGATATTAGACCTTCTCTGCATCAGCAATGAGCATGGGATTGCAGCAGGGGATAGAGCAGAATGGGACGGGAGAACACCAGCAACACTGACCAGAGTGCTGTGTAAAGTTACCCTGCCTGTCTGGAGCAGCAGAGTCAGGGCACCAGGGGCTGCCCAGCTGTGGCAGGGTGCCTGCTGTGTGCCCCATGGCCACAGCCTGCAGGGAGGAAGGCAGGCAGACAGGTAGGTGCTGTGAGTTTCTGTTTATCCAGACCCTCTCCCAAGGGCTCACTGTGGTTCCCTTCCTTCCTCTGCCCTGCAGGGGATGCTTTGTTTTTTTTACCTTGAAAACCTCACTGTCCTTGAATTCAGAATAGCAGCCAAGGCCAAGGATGCAACAACAGGGGCAGAGGAAGAAGTTCTCACAGTTGTCGCGTGATGGGAATCTTTTTCCATTTCTTGCCCTGTTCACTTCTTTCTGTAATGAAAGGCACCTCCCTCTGTTCTGCTCTTTCCTTTGCTGGCCATTAAGCACTAGAAAATGGGTTTGGACCTTAGTATTGACAAAAGGCTGAAAACTGCTGTGCTGGCTGGGATAGAGCTGTCTCTGGTCAGCAGTGCTGGAGCTGATGCTGCTCTGATTTGTACTTGTGTGATGGGCATGCAGAGGTTCAATATCATGCAGATAACACTGTCAGCTGCAGAGCTTCAGGTGCCTGTGCCACAGTGGCAGGAGACAAAGACATCAGTAACAATGAAATGCTACAGAATTAGCACCTATTACATCTTGTTTAACAGATTTTCTGCACAAGGCCAGAACTAATTTGCAGTTCAGCAGCAGAGGAGCTGTGTGCAGGCAGCTGGCTCGATTCAGGGGTGACTCAGCTTGCTAAGCATGTGTGCCCTCAGGTCTGGTCATTTCCCAAGCCTCCTGCTTGGCTTTTCTATCTTACAAAAATATTTGAAGAACTAACTGAAAGTATGTGCTCAACAGCATGTCACAGGTTGCGAGTTTCTGTGAACATCCGGGTTTTCTCTTGAGAAAAACAGCATAGAAAATTTGGGGAGGGGAGGGAAGTTGGATTAGGCTTTATTCTTTTTCTCTTTGTTCTCCTTTGTGGGGTAAGATTTATGATACAGAGCAAAACCAACCACACAAAAGGACAGAAATGGGAGTTTGCCAACAGAGAACTGAGGCAAAATGTAACCTTATCATCAGTGATGTCATTTTCCAGATGAGAAGCACTGAAAGGCATTCCCAAGCCATTACAAAGGCTCTGCTCCTTACCTACCACTTATTCAGAGTCAACCCCACGTGTGAGCACTGCTCAGCAGATCTCTGCCTGCATTCCTGCTGTGCCAAGGGTTCTTCATGTGCCTGTGCAAGCCAGCAGGCTCCTGGGGTTGGGATTCTCTGGAGCTCTTTCCCAGGCAGTTAAAAGGAAACTTGCCTGTCTTTCCAGGAAAAGATCCAGAGAAAGCAGTGGGAGATTTTGAACGAGGATTGATTTCTTTCCACACCTCCTCTGTGCAGACCAGCAGCTCAGAGCATTCCCCTTGGCCACACCTTTTAGTAGATGTTCCCTGGGCCAGAGTCCTTCCATGTGGAAAGATAGTGAGATAAGAATGAAGCTTGTGTGACTGCAGAGAAAGCAGTTACTGATGAGAAAACCACCTTTTGGTGGGCACTGTGATTTTCCTCAAGACCTGACTCCTCAAAGTCTTTCACAGTAGGTAAAAATATGCCTTTGTGCAATGAATGCAAAATGGGCTTCTTGCACCTGTAAGGTGCCCTTTTCCTGCAGGTAAGGAAGAATTAGAAGGCTTCTGTAGTGTATAGCAGCATGTCACTGGGGATGGGCCACTGCTCCTTGCTCCAGCAGAATTAATATTTGCTTCATCTATTTTGAGATGAATGGGAAATTCCAGCAGCTGCAGAAGGGTATGGTTAAAATCCAGCATCACGCTGAGCTCCTGGGACTGCCAGGCAAGGCATCTCTCTCCTAATGATGACATTTTTAAAAACACTCTCAAGGTTTGATCTTGGTCCCACTGGGCGTTTTGCCATAGATGTTAATGGCTCTGTGGCTGATCTCTTAATCTCTAATGCACCTGTGCAAACTTGACTGTTTATTGCAATTTCATGCTTTTTGGAAATCGTCTCACACTAACGCCATCAGGGAGAGCAAATTTTAAGGTCATTAGCTCAGGACATAACAAACAAATAGTGAGAGAAACCAATCTGTAAATGTCATATTTGTTTAACACACAAAGTAGCTCCTGAAGAGCAGTTATCCTTATGTCTAGAGACAGCATGAAAATTACGTTCTGTGGCTTGAAAATGTGGATCTGTTGAAAGTGAGAAGAAAGTAACATGGCTGTTTATCTTCTCTACTCTCTTCCTTATCTCCTCGTTGTTCTCCCTTCTCTATTCTCTTCCCTTTCTCCTCATTGTTCCCCACGCATCAGTTGTTTGACTTGTTCAACAATGTTCTTTAATTTTTTGACTACAGACCAGGGCTCAAGGCATAACTAAAGGCCTTCAGGTTCTACTGCTGGCATTTTATAACAGGGTTTTTTTTGCTCTGAGGATAAATAATGCTTTCTAAGTGCTATTCCCAATAAAAGGAACTGTGGTGACTGGGAAGCGTTATCCCTTCTCCACATCAGTATAAAATACTACCTGATGTAAATGCTCTCTGAACAAAAAAAGGGCAGAAACAGGTAAAGCTTTTATCACTGGAGTCAAGTCTGTTCCATCAATCACTACACTTAAACCACAATTCCATGTTTGCCAGTGTTTTGCTTGTGAAGGTAAGCCTGAACCCATGGCCACAAACAAGTGTTAGAACAGGAAAATCAGTAAAAAGACATGTAGAGACTCACTGTGCTATGGATTAGATTGGAGGTAAAAGAGGAATGTGAGTGAGGGACTGTAAGCCCCCTGTCCTGTAAGCTCTGCCTCATGGTGGGCATTTGCCATGTGCTGTGGTGGGGAGAGACCACCCAGCCCAGCTGCTGCTGGAACATGAGCATCTGCCTGGCTCTTTGTCCCAAGTATTGTGTGGTCACTGATATATTTTAGTTTGGTCCAGAAAAAGTCTTCCAGCTGCCCTGAAGAGGATCTATGTGGGTCAGAACAGTGGTGTCACCACAGGTTCAGTGCACAGCATCATTTTGCCAGTAAAAGCTTCTCCTGTGGCCCATATTGGTCCTTTCCAGAAAGGTGGGGTGTCCCCACTAGGGAAGGAGCTGTGGGCACTGGCACAGTCTTAATGGGTTGTGAAGGTGGTCTCAAGACAAAACCTCCTCTGCTTTTCCCTGGGTATATGAAGGCAGGAGCTGGTATTGTGTTGCAATTCCCCAGATAAGAGGCTTTTTCCTCCCTGTCACCATCCACCCTTCCTCTTCCCCAGTCTCAGCACAGGACACACTTTCCAGCAGTGCTGGAGCTTGTGAGGCAGCACAGATTTACAGATTTAAAAGAAACCATGACAGTGGCTTTCCCAGTGGTGAAACTGGAAGTGGGAGACCAAACCCCCAGCTCCTGAGATGGATATTTAGTGAATACTCACCCTGCCCTCCTTTAGGTGTCTGAATCAATAGATTTGTCAGCTCTGCAAAAACTGAGTGTAGCTGCAAGTGAGTCACTTGAAGCACCCAAGTGTTTCTTGGTTTATGCTGAGCACAGAGGCTCTTGGGCCTCCTAAAGCGTGTGGATTAAATACTCTTGGTGTCCAAGATAAATGGGGTGAAATATGCACTCCTTTATGTGCTACAGCAACACCAGGCTGTCAGCAAGCCCAGATAAGCTTCAGGAATGGATAATTATTACAAGGCATTGTGTCACACTTGGGTTAAGCATGACAAGAATTTCTCCAGTGTAAGAAGATGTCAATGTTTGCTGAAAGTATAAGCATTTTTTCTTGCCTGCTTAAGATATTTGTTTGGTCATTCTGGAGCAAGTTAACACTATAAATTTACACTTTACAATGTAAATGTTAGTCCACTAGCTAGTTTTTGGCCAAGTTTCTTTAAATATTAGCAATGTGTTTAATGGTTGCTTTATTCATTTCAGTTTCATACATTCCTCTAATTAATCTTGTAACTCAGCAGGGTGGTTGAGGCTTGAAGCGAGGCTTCACTCCCCTTATGATGACGTCTGTTTGCTTTTATCAAGCCCAGTGACTCAGTTTCAATTGATTTGTACAGCCAGAGTTCCAGCCACTCTAGGGTGTAGATGCAGTTTCAAACAAAGAGAGACATACTGAAGGGCACATGGAAATGCTGTTGGTTTTGTCATGCATGGGGACTCGGTCCCTTTGAAGGCTTCTGTACAGGGCTTCAAGTTTTGTCCAGTGGAAATGTGAAATGCCAGGATTTGCTGTTCAAGTGGCAGGTGCAAGGAGTCGAAACCTTCTGGATGCTTAACAACCTGACACTGCCATAACTCACTTCAGCAGCAATCCAGGCATTCCCACCCAAAATGGGCAATCAATCAGCACTGAAGAAACAGCAAGAATTGTGTCTTCCACAGGCACGTTGTTTCCACTGCGGTGGGGACTGTGAGAAGACTGTGGCAGCTGCATCTAGCCAAATCACAGCCCACAGGCCAGACTCATGTCTCCAGCAGAGCAGATGCTCTCAAGGAAAGTGCTGGAAGTCTGGGCAATCGGTACTTTTCTTGGGAGGAGGAGGGGGATGGAGCACTTTTTCCTGAGCCATTGTTTGCTCTGATCTGTACTCCAGCATGAGCTGGCCCTTTGGCTTTCTCCAAACATTCCTTGGCCACTACCTCATACTCTGGCAGGAGAAGGCACCTCTCCTGCCCTGTAACAACCCTCACCATTGTGCCCAACCCATGGTCCTGTCACATTGCCCTCAGCAACGCCTTGCTGAGTGCTGCCAGGAGGAACACGTGTCCTGCCTGGACCCTCCTCTGCCACACGACTGTGTGGTCCCATCCCATCGCCTGGTCATGGAGCAGCTCTCTCCCATCACCTGGTCATGGAGCAGCTCTCTCCCATCACCTGGTCAGCTCTCTCCCTTATGGGGGCATTGTAAATGCTAAGGAAGCTTGTGTGGATCCTGGAGGAGCTTAGACAAGTTTGTGGAGGAAAATCCACTGAGCGTCACCAGAAGGGTTATGGCCATTGCAGCTGGCTCAGGAAATCCCTGAGGCACAGGTGGTTGTAGGCTGGAAGGGCATGGAGGAGAGGCATCAGATGCAGCTGCCCCATTCATGGTGAGCCAGGGGAGCTCAGCCAGGCTGTGCTTTTGCTCTATGACATCCTTTGCAGCTCCTGCAGCAGTGGGTGCCCTTGGCTCTTCACCTCTGCCTCGCACAGGGGCTCAGCTGCCTTCTCTTGTGCTGCCCACCCGCTTTGGCCAGTGCTCTCAAGCAAGTGGGACACCTAAACTGGGTCAAAACCCAAGGATTCTTTGCTGTGAGGGTTTTTTGTTCTGTTTTGGGGTTTTTTAATACTTTTCTGTTGGATCCATTTCCTAAGCCAGTTCAAAATGTGGCCCCACAGACAACGGTGCTGGGTAGTGTGAGGGGATGGCTCAGGGGACAAGAAGGGAGGGCAGTTTTAATTGTCTGAGCCAGCATTGATGCTGATGGCTTTGTATTGTGCAAGCATGGCCTCTTAGTCCTGGTGTCCCTGTGTCCACAGGAACCTTTGCAGCTAAAACCTCACCTGATGGCAACAGCTCCCCGGTAAGGTTAGGAGAAGTGTGCTAATTTGCAGCAGCAAACAGTGATTTTAGAGAACATCCCATAGCTCCAAATACTCCACATCAATCCTACCCAGCCAGTGGGCAGGTTCCTATCCTGTGGCAATGAGTTCTGCAGGTTGCTGGAGCTGTTCTGCATTCTTTGTAGTCGTACAGGTACAGATCTGCTAAAATATTTTCTCTTTCTCACAGTCCACATGAATAAAGCTAACAAAACTCTCCCCAGCTTACCCACCACTGCTGTGTTTCCAGAGCTAAATCCAAGGTTTTAAAAGCCATGTGGCTTCTTTTAATTTTATTTCTCTGCTAGGAAAAAAAGAAAATAGAAAATACATACCTGTGTATGTATATGCATGTGTATGTATGTATATATATAACTGTTGAGAAGAATAACCCCTGCTCTCGTAGCAATTTTAAGCAAGAAAAGGTTCCGTGGAAAGCAAAGGAGACATCAGTCAAAGAAATGCTGGTATAAAATAATTGCACACAGTCCTCTGTGTGCCCTAATTGCTGTGCAGCTTTCTGGGAATTCAGTATAGCCAGAAACCCAGCTTATGGATGGCAGCCTTTGGCTGAGAGTGCATATTTGGCTTGGTAAATTTGTCCCTGTTTAAAGCAGGGATGTTTCCAAGCACAGAGTGCAGCCCCCCCTGCTCGTGGAGCCATCCTGTGTGTGCTGTGGAGACACAGCAATAGGTACATGGCACGTGAGAGCAATCCTACATTGACTGTACCTTTGTCTGTTGCATATTGCATGTAGAGCCCGTTGTCCATCTGCCTTTCTTCAGCCTGACTCCCCATGATCCATTGACCCTTTGGGGCAAAATTTCCCTTTGGAAGTGTAGCAGCTTTCTGTGTCTCCAAAATCATCACTCACTCTGGAAACCTGAGAAGTAGCTCACTGAGGAAAACGCAAATGTAGGTCTGACGTATTTTTCTGCACCTGAAAAACCCAAACCAAGCAGGCTCTTGCTGTAACATGATGGGCCCAGTGCAGGGGGACAGGGTGGGACTTACATCCTGGCCGTACATTCCTTGCTGAATTATAGGCCCGAGGCAGAGCCCTCATTTTCTCCAGATGACTCTCAGGAAATACCCTCCCCATCAGCTATTATTGCTTAAATAATAGGGAGGGAAGTGCAACTGACTTGAGCAAAGAAATATCTGAGGCACTCCATAGGGCACATCCCAAATCTGGTGCAGGGCAAGGCAGCTAAGACAACTGATTATAAAGTCACTCAGTGGGTGTATACAGTTAGTTCTCTTTTTGCCCCAGAGTTATGAGGTCATGTGGAAAAACACAGATTCTTGTTTAGAAATGGGTAACTTGCTGAAAAGAAACATTATAAAATCTGTTCATAGGCATGGGACTGTCCTTTCAACATTTGTGTCATAGATTTAACCTCAATAATGGGGCCTCCAGGTAGGAAAACATGCATGCAAATGTTTGCAGGATTAGAATCTTAAATGTTAAGTTTCCAGAAAGTCCAGTCCAGGAAGGGAAAAGCCTGTCGAGGGAGAGGTCTGCTGGGATTTGATTTATGAACAGGACATCCTGCTTAGTTCTGAGATCTTGCAGATACGATTCTAGTGAGACCGCTGGGTTATTGTGATGGCAAAGAAAAGGAGCTCACCCTCTCCCTTGTCTGCCAGAGGCACTCAAACCTGTCTGGGCATCCTATCAGTGCTGAACATTTGGCATTCTTTATCATGTTTCATCACCAGTGTTTACGGAGTGATGTTAAAAATGCACGGCATGTGTGCAGCTCCCTGCTAGCAGGCTGACATGGCTGACATTAATTAGGGAGTTGCTTGCTGTCATCTCTGCAATTAAGCTCGGGGTTGATTCCATTACCCAGCCACAGAAGATGACTGGCCAGAAAGCTGGGGCAAAAGGCAGTGTGAGGTAGGGCTTTTTGGAGGATGTGAGGAGAAGCAGAGCTCTCAGGAGGATGTTTCCCAGTCCTTCTCCTGGATTACTGCAGCTGCATCTACATTTTCCATGAGCTGTGACATGGGCCTAGCTCAGCTTGTGCACTCAGGTTTGCTCTGTGTGGGAACCAGGGTGAAATGGGGATGTGAGAAAGGAGGTTTCCCTCCCACACCATTCTCTAGTAGCAGATAAGAGACATCCAAGACATGCTCTGGGGCACTGATGTTGACACGTCTTTAGAAAGCTGCTTTGTTCTCATGTTCTGGGATGCTCAAACCACTGAAGGACTGGCTGCCAGGGGCTGCCTGAAACTCTCCTCTGGTTTTGGCTGGAACTGCAGCACTTCAGCACCTCAAGCTACTTCTCTGCTGCTTAAACGATGCCAGGGCACATTCCCAGACATTAAGACTGACGCGTCTGTCCTGTCCAAAGCACATCTGTGGTCCTTCAGATGATTCCCAGGCATGGCTTGGAAGCCAGCAGGGCCTGGAGACCATTCTTGATAGACATTTGAGATGAAACTGTCTTGTTTTGTCAGATAAGAAAGTTCAATAGTCTGGAACTGGAGTATCTCATACTGGCTGGCCTTAGTGCCAGAGGACAGACCTGGGCATGTGTGATACACTATTATGGACGTAGCCTGGGTGTCTCCAGCTGCCTGTCCTTAGGATAGAAGGCTCTTTTGTTTACAGAGGGGTTAGAAAGGGTTGTACAGTGCTTTAAAGGTCAGTGCTGGAGCTGGCTGTTCTACTAAATACATGCAGAGGAGCTTGGTGGGAGCTGGTAAGGAAGGAGTGGGCTAAAGTCACTTGTCTGGCTGCCTCCTCATACATGAGGGAAGGAAGGATCTGAATTAGAAATGGGTAAACTGTGTTTACTTGTGTTTCCTTCTGGCCACACCACTGACCAAGTTGACTTTTTACCTTGTTTTATTCCTAATACGTAATTTATTCACCTCATTCCTTTACCTGGCTCCACGTCCCCGCAGTCCAGTGCTGAATCTTGGGTTTCATTGGACATTGCAGAAAATCTCCAGCCCACCTGGTTGTCAGTGGACAGCCTGGGTGTGTTATTGGGAGGGATAATTCATTCAGCTGCAGATTGACAAAAGAGTCCTCCAGGCAGTTCCCTCCCTACCTCATTCATTACCTTGTCACTGGCTGAATCCCTGCAGTTCATCTGTGTGCTTTGTCATTTTCCTGGGAGTCACGGCACTTCACTTCTACCTCCAAAGGGAAACCAAATCAGAAACAACCCCAGGCAGATGTCTCCTAGCTGCCTCATGGAGCAATCTGTGTCCTCCAGTTGCTGATGTCCAGTTATAGCTGTGTCACCACTGGAATGAAGAAGCTCAGGGTGGGTCTGGCTGCCCAGAGCTTTCATTTGGGAAATCCCCCAGTTTCTAACCTTGTCAGTAGCCCCGAAGGTATGTGGGGCTGCTAAAATTAAAAGAGTCTGCCCCCAGGACTGGGATGGATGGCACGACAGCTGCATGGGTTGTTAATCTAAGGAAGGGTTATTTAGCTGTGCCAGCCACAGGCACACGTCATAGCTGCAGCAGTGTCTGCTGGAGATGTGATCCCTCAGTGAGGGACCCCTGCTCCCCCATCCCAGGGCAGTGTCCAGCTTGGGCACAGCCCCAGCTGTGGGGCCACATGTCCAGGAGGTGGCAAATCTGGGTTTGGAGCACTCTATCCTGGGCAAAAGAGCACTGCAGCCGTGTGACACGAAGTGCTTCAGAGGAATAACATTTCTCGGCTAAATCAGAGAGGTGTGAAAAATTCCAGCTGGTGTTTGCACTGCTCTGTGCCTACAGGGCTCTCAACTCTTCCCCAGGATTTTGCTCAGTCATCCTATCTCCTTTCCAGTCTCAGTTCTCCAGTGCCGTGACCACATGTGTGGCCCACCCTCTTTTAAGCAGATTTGTGCTCATGCACACCTTCTTTTGCTCAGATGCTCCCATGACTCAGGTAATTCCTTGCTGACAACTGTCTTGTGCCAACCACAGCCCTCACCTTGGCTTGTTGGCACTGAGCAGAGTCCCAGCACCCCTTCTGCTCTCCTGCCACTTGGCCTCATTGCACCCAAACTCTGGAAAACCGAATATAAGCACAGGTGTGCAGCCCACCTTTGCTTTTTGAGCTCTGAATGAAGTTCCATGCAGTGAATTGGGATGGGGCAGGTCCTACCAGGGGTTCCATGTAAAAACCCCTGTGTCCCCAAAAGCAGATGAATCAGGGAGAGGGTGGATAAGAGGACAAGCTGCAGTGTCAGCATGGGAAAAGGGCAACTGAGAGCCAGAGGGCTCAACTGTCCTCCCTAATCTCATGCAGGGAGTCTGTAGCAAATTTAAACAGCAGCTCAGACTTCCTGTGTCTGGGTCCCAGCCACATAAGAGCAGCTTTTGGGGTGATGAATTGTCAGCTGGCTCTGGCCCAGGACAGAGTGGATACGACCTCATGCAGGGTGTTTTAGAGGCGTGTGGGGGAGAGCTGGTGTGGGCTGGGGGGGAGGCAGTGGGCACTGTCAGGGACACATGTGACTGGTGACAAGCAGAGGAGCTGCCCCCTTTTCTCTCACAGGCGATTTCAAGGTGACTTTGAAGTGGTCTGTGAGATTTTGAGCAGTTTTGTCTGATTTCTGAGGGGAAACTTGGTGTCTGCCGCTGGAGACTCCAAGAGTGAAATAACTTGCCTGATAGCAAAGCTCCTGTGAGACAGATCCTCTGTGGGTGTAAATCAGCACGGTCCCCTTGGTCCCATTAGAGCTGTGCTGGATCACAGCCCATGCTCCCAGCCATCGTCCTGGCAGTCAGCAGCACTGGAACAAATTCAGGTGTAATTGCTTCCCACAGAGAAAAAAAAAAACTGCAAGGAAAGGCATCTCGCTTAGTGAGGATAAATCTAGGTCTCATTGTTTTCCTTTCCTTGAAGGAAAGCAGAGTTATGATGCAAAGGCAGCAAGAGAGGAATGCCATAAAACAAGCAAACGAGGGTGGAAAGGTCTGCCTTCTCACAGTATTTTTTTCCCTACATACAGCAGCTATCCAAAGGAACTTGAAGGAAACCTGAGGGAATGGCTGCACAAGCCTTTAAAAAAACCTGGGCTAGTTCTCATCATCATTACATTGTTGGTTTGGTTTTTTTTTTTCACCAGTGCTACTGGGTTGATTTTCACTGCAGTGACACAGCTGTGAAACAGGCTTAATGTAGTGGAGAATCAGACCTTATGCATCCAAATTTGTTTTTCAGAGCCATGCTTTTCTTAAAGGGGAAAAAAAAAAGCTCCTTGACTTTAAGGTAAGCTCCAAATCTTCATCACACCGTGAAGATTTGTAGATATAAATCCCATTTAGATGACTTCATAAACCACTGAAGTACTCCACAGCAGAAGGATTTAACCTTGGGATGTTCACTTGCTGTAATGTGATTAATGAGCCTTTCCCCATGCATAGCAGATATCTAAGCAATTTTTTGTGTATGGAAGTGGAACAATTGTCCGGCTTTACGCAAATGAGGAGCTACTTCAGTGTTTGCCCTGTGAAGAGACTTCAGTTTCAATGGGCTTCAAGATTGCACTTTTGTGTTAAGTGGAGCTGTGATCTTTTTCCAATGAGTGTTGCTATGCAGGGCCAATTTGTGACGTCCATTATTCTAAAATAAGTAACTTCTGCACAGCAGAAATATGCTCCACTTGCACTGTTAATCTCTCACACAAAGGCATGTTTGGAAGAAAAGTTATTTATTGCAAGTAATAAATGCAGGTTCTCAAAAGCATTTATAACTTAGTTTCCAGAGCACTCCAGTTTGAAATAATTTCCTTCCAATTTTCTATATTTTCAATCTCTTTCCTGGCTGTTTTACACCATATATTGCATACTTAATTATTCTCCAAAGGAGAATCTCAGCCATTAAAAATGGGATATATAACAAGGTTTTTCATGCAAGAATTTGCTCCTCAGGTATCAACTTTGACCTGTTATAAGAGAGGAAACCTGTCTCTATTGAAGTCATGTTATATTGAAGTGTCTTGTCTCACCTGTGTAGATGGTTATAGATCTCACCTGTGTAGCTTATGAGCTGTTCTCAGTCACTGGTGTAATCGTCCTTTGAATGTCCTCTGGTGGAAAACGCAAACTGTAGTTAACACTTACCCAGTTTTTACAGAGAGCCAGGGTGCAGTGGGATTTGCAGCCAGCTCATCTGGGTTTTTATACACTATCTTTCCCTCTAGATAAGCTGCCTCACTGTGAAAGCAGAACGGTTTAAATTTGTCCCAGAAGGACCCAGAAACCTTAATTTCATTGGAAACCACATGAGTTAGTAGCTATTGAGGACTCCACTAACCTGAGGAGTTTGTATGGGTTTTCTGGGGCTGTTCTCAAGAAGGTACCGTGCAAATATATCACTATTTGGAAGGATTCTTTTTAGTTTGACATTTCCTTGTAGCTTTGGCCATCAGGTACCATGGGACTGGGAAATACTATTGGAAAACTCCATGGCAGCAGAAAAATGAGTGGCTTGCACTGCTGTTTAACTCCTGTGTGGGGCAGGTTGAGAGATCCTGACCCTTTTCCCTGCCCTAGAAGAATCTGGCTGTGGCTGTGCAGCTGCACAGCTCTCACAGTGGGAGAAGGGCTGACTCCATCCTTGTGCAAAGGGTTTGCATACAGGATGAACTACAGCTGCATCCCTCTCTTGTTTCATAATCATGAACAAATTTATAGTCATCCAAGTAGGTATGAGAATAATTAGTGAAGTGGAAATGAATGTTTCTAGCAAATAACATCTGCTTAAAATCCCTACTTGTCCGGTGTTTTAGAGTTACTGATGCCCCTTTGGAGTGGGAGGAATTGCAGGTGTTCCTGTCATGTCTCTGCCTTTAGAGGAAGGAGGAAGTTAGAGTTCAAAGGGGGAGTTAAACCACTTTGGTTATACTAAATACACACAAAATCTCTGTGGCTGTACTGGAAATATCCACATTTCCCTCTCATTTTCAAAATCCTTCCAGGATTTCATCTTTTCTGGCAGACTGTGTTAGTCAAAAGAGGCTTCTCCTGTTGTCTGAAAGGCCTTTTGCTTGACAGCTCTGTCACCTGAGGAAACACTTCTTCAAGTTTTCCTCGAGTTGGTTTGATTTTTGTTTTGCCTTTTAGCCACAGCAAAACTTTTATCCCAGCATCACACCAGTTTCCACAACATTCCCTATGAAACACAGGGCAGGTTGTGTTGACTGCCAGTCCCTTTGCAAGGTTTAAAGCCTGTGTGGGACTCTGGTTCAGCAACCGAGTTCAGGGAGTGTGAGGAACCTGCACAGGCATTGGGCTGGTGCTGGGATCTGTTCCCAGAGGATCATAGACCATGAGTTTTCATCTGCAGCCATTTCCAAGGCACTGACACATCGCTGTTTCAGCCCGTTCTAACCCTGTGGCATGTTGCATGGCTGGCATTTGTTATCCCCAAGCAGAGCTATAATGATATTGCTTATGGAGACTGCAGAGTTCCTCTGTAAGCCAGAGGTTTCTGGGAATCTTTCCCTCCTCAGCAATCAGGCTGCTCTAATCACAATTTAAAGGGAGACTGCAAAAAGCTGTGAGCTCGTCTGTAAAGTCATGGCTTTCTCCTCTTTCACTTCCCTTCCTTCACATGTCCCCGGTGTGAAGCTGATATTTATGTATATGTAAAGCCTGTGCCCTGGGGGAGGTACTCCTAAGTGAGTCAGGAATTTGTTGTGTGCCTAGTTAGCACACTGCAGCCATTCCTGCTCGGTCCTGCCACCCTCAATTTCCATTTATGTCGCTGGGAAGAGAGGAGAAGGCTCTTCCCCTGGTGTTGTCACAATTAATATGCTGGCCAGACTGGCTGCATGCAGGAAAAGAGGGAATGCCACCCCTCCTCAGGGCTTGTGCCTTCTCCTGGGGTGCTGATCAGCATCCATGATGACCTGGACAACTGGGAATGACACAGAGGACAAACCTCACTCTGGTAACTGCAAAAGAAAACAAAATTCCTTTAGGCATCATACTGTGGTCACTGGTTGTTCCAGGAAAGCTTTGAACCCAGTAAGAGGAGGCTCCACACAGCCCCGTGAATATCTGCAGAGTTGTTGAATTCTCTCACGTTGACAAAGTTTGAAGATAACTCACCAGAATATTTTTGGGCTTGTTCTGGAGTCTAGGGCTTCAGCTACAATTCCAGAAAGCTTGAACTCTTACTTAGGGGTCGAGTTAGCAAGTATAAATGAGGGTTCAAGTTAGCTGACTGATCCATGAAAGAGGTGGTCTATTTTTTACAGCTATTTATGCGTGAGTGCACACGCAAGCACATATATACAAGGAAGAAATGTGGGCTGTTCCCTTGGCCTCATCCCACTTTCCATGGAAAGAAGCGTTCCCCTGGAAGCTGTGGCCATTCGCTTCTTGCAATCTGCCACCTGTCAAAGCAATTTGAGATTTGCTAGTGACAACTGAGTGCTAATGTCTGCCATCCCTGCCCTGCAAATAGCCGAGGCATTCCAAATCCCAGGGCCCTTGGCCCTTGCGTCAGCTCTCCTCCCCGAGATTAGTTCAAACCCAGCCAATCACCCAGTGGCCATTTGGAGTGATTCACTCTTAGAAGTACATATCTTCAAGACTCACTAAAACTTCAGGGGGAAAATGAGTCATTTCACATTATAGAAAGTCACATCTTGCCCTTGGTATTTCTATGTATACATGAGCGATAATCATTTATTTTTAGATAAATTTCTCCAGTATAAATGCTGCTTCCTTTGATAAAGGTCGTTTTGAGAGCCACTGTTAATATTCTGCTTATTGCAGAAAAGCTATAGGAGTTCATTTATTTATTCATGCAGTTGAGTGACAGGGAGCCACAGCAGTGGCTGATTGTTGGGAGTCAGCCTGCAGACAGGGTCCCTGTTGCTAGGCTTATCTGCCCAATATGTGTTCAATAATGCAGTGAAATCATCCCCTTTCTGGCATTTGCTCGCTGTTTGAATCACTCAGATCTGCCTCCTAGACCGTCTGGTGATGACGCAGAAAACCCCGGCTTTTCAGGGAGAGCCATTAGACAAGGTATTTGTCACGGTGTCCTGGAGAAGATCTTGGCACTGGGTAACCAAGGGCAAGCAAATGGATAAAGCGAAGCCTCAGGCCTCATTAACTCGTGTCAACATCCCAGTGAACCAAACCATTCGACCAGGCAGCTGTGGGTGGGTGTAGTTTTGGTCTGTGCCACCCACAGCACATCTGTGTGTGGACCTGTGGCTGTTCTGACATGTGCCACACCTGACACCACACCCAAACACTTCAGCTGCAGCACACTCTGGATAACACCCTCACCTTTTTTGGGTAAAACACACCAGCACTTCTGTCTTGGGGTCACCTGGCCTCGCCTCAGCCAGTTTCACTCCTGGCAGGTCCATCCCCTGCTGACCCTGGGTGGGGTGGGCACCACAATTCCCTCGGCAGTTCCCAAGGGGATCCAGCTCTTGAGCAAGCACAAACTTCCACTGCCTTCTCCACACATCAGCAGGGAAAGGCAGGGAATACCATCTACCCATGAGAGGCGTTTCAGGGCTCTGCCTGAAGGGAAATAGGACAACTTTCTGCTACGTTTCAATGTCTAAAGGAAGTGTCTTGAGTTTTATATACATATGTGTGTAAATGGATGCCTTTATTACAGAGAGCGTGCAAATTGGTATTTAAAAACCCAAATGCAAAGCTGAGTGTCCCACAGGGGAAGTTTGCAATTTATTGAGATTTTGTTTGCTGGCTCCCCACCCTGAAGCAAAGATGATTTGGATATAATTCTGTACAGAAACCCAACCATTAATGAACCTAAAATAACAGTGACCTTTGCGTCAGGGGCTCTGTGTGGCTCAGTAGCCAGATGCTGGATGGCTGGGGGTGTCCAGTGCCCCTTGTGCCCAGCTGGCCCCTCAGCAGCCTCTCAGTTTGGAAGCTTGGCCCCTGGGTTTTGGGCTGGACCCTCTGCAGAGGAGATGGAGTGTCCTCAGGCACAGAGGGAGGGAGCAGAGGAGGGAGCTGAGTGGTGCAGGCCCTGTGTGCTGCCTGTGGATGCATTCCCATCTCCTCCCAGGGCAGTGCAGTGGGTCGAGTTGTCTCCTATGCCAAGCTTGGCTTGAGTCTTTCTCATTTGAGCCTCCTGACCTGTAGCATACATTTTTGAGGGAATTCCAAGTGCCTTTGCCCTTCTGTATGGACATGTTTTCCCCTCCCCATTCCTCTCCTGCATCTCCCCCAGCCTTCAAGGCCAGAGTTCATCCCTGTTCCAGAGCCTCTCTCCCTGTCTTGTTCCCCAGGACAGGCATCTGAGAGGCAGTTCCCTGTGCATCCAATAAAACCTGGAACAAACCTTGACTCTGCCTCCTTCCCATCCTCCAAAAGTTAAATGTAGTTTTGGATATAAACTATCCAGATTAAAGAGGCATCTGAGGCATTTTACTATCCTGCTGGCTCCTAAGTTAAATAAACACTATAAATTGCGGAGCCAGATTCCACTCTGACTGAACTTTCACATCAAGCTTTAGTTTGATGTTGAAATAAGGTGACACACCGGTTTCAAGAGTACTGACTTATCCCCTATTGGTGTTTATGTAAGGAGAGTTCAGCTCATGGACTTCTCCCTGAACCACGGAGGTACTGCCAATGTCACTCCAAGTGGTGTTTTCCTTCCCTGTCTCTCACTGTTCCCCAAATGTTCAGAGGGAACAGGGGGCTTGGGCAGCATGTGTGTAGGGACTGTTTGAGCACAGATGTTATGTCACTTTGGCTCAGGGTGACAGAACATAATTATCAGAAAACATTTCTACGTAAAAGGATCGTTGTCTGCTCTGTTTAAAATAATTTCTGGCAAATGAACACATCGCAGGCAAAAGACCAGCCATCTTCTTATGGCAGGATAGAAATGTGTGTGATGAATATGCATGGTAAGGCCCTGAGTGAGAGTTAAGTTTGCAAGGCCTCTATCTATTTACAATGAAGTTTTCTTGCTACTTGACAGAGAAAAGAAGGAAACCCAAGGGAATAGACATGGTATATGTGATAGAAGATACATTCCTGGATGTGATGTTCTGCGGTTTTTACTGCAACAGCAAAGCATATTCTCAGGTGGCTTAGCAGAGGAAGTAAGGCGAGTACATTGCATGCTTCCATTAGGACATATTTATGTTTTGTGTGACTGGATGACATAAACCACTGGTTCTCATCTCCTTCTGTAGCTGTGAAATCTGGCTGCGTTCACTCTTCACTAGTCCTGCTGGAAGTCAACACATCAGTGAGGATGTTGTTTGGAAACCATGGCCATAGAAATTGCCAAAACAGACAGTGTAGTGCTGCTTGGTTTTTTTCCTGTCTGTGGTTCAGATACAGAACACACTTTCCTATTCTGCTTCTTCAGCACTGTTGGCTGAGACAAAAACTTTTCAAATCTTTTAAATTATTGCATCCGTAGTCTTCAGTGTTTTTAAATCCCTCAATACTGAAAGGGGTTGCCCAGAGAAGCTGTGGATGCCCCATCCTTGGAAGTGTTCAAGGCCAGGCTGTAACCTGGTCTAGTGGAAGGTGTCCTTGCCTATGGCAGGGTGGTGGGGTGTTGGAACCAGATGATCTTTAAGGTCCCTTCCAACCCAGGCCATTCTATGATTCTGTGATGACTCTGTGATTCCATGATCACCTTGCTTGACCTTTACATGATGGAAGACTTTGAATTTTACCCTCCAGTTCCAAAAAAAATGTACAAGAGCTTTTAGTTGAACAGCACCTCTTAAGGAAGGTTTGTCATCCTAGATGTAAAGGCATCAAGTAACTGGGATTGCATTGATTAACCTCAGTACTGGACATCTGTTAGAATACTGTTTTCCTAAATTCAGTTTCCAGCTGCTTGTTCTACCACTCCCTTGCCTGCTTTGTGAAGGAACTGTCTCCACTTTACATGGCTTCCTTGGCAAGGCACCTGGACATTCCCTTTGGTGAGCTGTGTGGAGATCCTGACTGAGCTCCTAATCAATTCTGACCTTTTACAGGGATCTATTCCCATTGCAACTTGACAGATCAGGGGGTGCAGTTGTGGCTGGAATCATGCTTAGTGCCCCATGGCCAAATGTGGGCTTTGTGCTCATAGGGCTGGCCCCAGTCAGGTGCTTACCTTGTCTGTGTGGTGCTGAACATGCTCACCTCCCTCCAAACTATTTGCTGGCAGAGGACATTCAGCATCTCTCAGGCAACCTGTGCCCCTTGGATTATCAGCTCATGTAAATGGAGTTTACTGACACCTGGAATTCCCTGTCCCTGCCAAACAAAGGGCTGTTGTGTTGAACAGGCCACCCCAGGGGTTTCCTCTTGGCCAGTCAGCAGCCAGTTTGAAGGTAATTAGGGAATCCTGGGCAAACTGCAGGTGATTTGTTGGGGTTGCTGTGATGGAGAAATATGAGGGAAATGGAAGGATGGAAGGAGGACAGTATGTACTCCAAAACTCGTGTTGTTTATTTAATTATGGCTTGTTTGCTGGCTTTTTTGGTTGTGTTTTTATTTTTTTTCCTTAAAGCAATCCCTGAAAGTCTTATTTGCAAAGAAACATGATGTGCTTATCAACAGCAGAACACAGAACTGTTTGTTGAGCTGTGGCATTTTTAGCTTCTGCTCCCTTGAGCCACTGCTGAGACATTGAGAAATACTTGTTTAGTGGCCTTAGAGTTGTGTAAATCATTTTAGTCAACAAACTTGGCTGCTCTGTCAAGTTTATGTGCCCTTAAAATGTAATAACATTAGACTATTTATTTTTGCAACATTAATGTAAGTACTTTTGCTTATAAACAAGAAGCAGCTATAAAAAGGACTCAGTCAGTCCTGCGTGTGCAATAGTGCTCCTTCCACAGGGCCAGCCCTTTCCAGGAAAAAAATAAATTGCTGTCTGTCTGAAGCCTGTGGAAGTATTTTCATTCACTTCAACCAAATCAAGATTTGGCACGATAAGAGAACAAGTTCTGGATGGCAGCAAAGCCAACCTCTCCCAGATGCACAGACATGCATTTTGTCCCTCTCTGTTTATTATTAATGTGAATCCCAAAGCATTTCTTGAGTCCATAATCCGAAAATGAAGGTGCAAACACTAAAGCTCTCCCACTCGCTCAGAATTCAAAATTCCCCTTTTTCCACTGTGCCATGGGAGTTTGTCAGCAGCTTTCCTGCTGTATGGATTATATCCTCTATTTTGCAGCTTAAACTTTGGTATTTTTCCCCATTAGAGCCCTGCTGGGAGTATTCGATTATACAAAGGCTCTAAAGTCAGTGGCAAGGATTCTTACTGACTTCAGTGGAGTTTGGATCCAGGCCATGTAATTAAGCCACAGAAAAGGTTAGTTTGCTCTGTTTAACTGTGTTACCTGAATATGGTCATGTAACCTCCATCCTATATGGCTAATAAAAATGGCACCAAAAGCTGCTGAATAACCAGTAAATTGCTGAAAGTTTGTTGCTGTTATTGGTTGAATTATTTGTTGCCACTTGGACCTAATTTTTCCCTTTTTTTTTTCTCCCTGCAAAACATCCTAAAACTTTCCCTTTCACTAGGATTACTGAGTTTTGCCAGCTGATGGATGCATGGACTGTATTCATACACCTCTGAAAGAAAGGTCTTTGGATGAGCTGGAATGGGAGCATGTCCTCTTCTCTATCCATCTTCCATCTCCATTTTCTAAATTGGATTTCTCCAATGACAACTGTGAGGATGCTGGTATGGGATGTTTGGATGTGTTTCACCTGTGATGGTAATGACCAGCTCTGTTTTGGGGTCTCAAACTCTTCAAAAGGGCCTCCAGCTCCTCTCTGAAAGATGCTGGTATGATTCCCTCCTCCTGTGCTGCTCATCCCAGGTATTTCTGAGCTCCAAGACCCCTGAGGAGAGGCAGCCAGAGGAATGAATCCTCAGGGTCCCAACCCCTACAGATGGGCTCACAAGCAGAGGGCTGTGGGAACAAGAGGTGATGGGGAAAGGACCTGGAGGACTGAGGCACTGTGATGTGCTTTCCTTTCTTGGAAAGGTGGGAAAACCAAAGGATTTTAAACGTGTATCTCCAGCCTTCAAGAGTGGCTGGCCCTTCTTCCTCTGAAGGAAGAGGAGGACAAGGAGGAGGAGGAGGGGGAGGAGGTCTTAGGACTCCAGTGGCCAAAACAGTAAAGCAAAATCTAAAACAAATCAGGGAAATCTGTTTCCCATGAAAAATTATCAAAACACAAGTTTGCCAAGCCCATCCCTGATGTTTGTGGCTGTAAAGATGAGCATAAGGGAGGGTGTGTGTGTGTGAAGGACAGAAGCTCAGGAGGACATCTGAGGAAGGCATTCCCATAAACAGCAGGCAGGGAAAGGGATGGGCACCATCTTCTGTAGTGTAGATTCCAGAGAAAGGAGAGAGAGAGAAAATTTGGAGAGGAGGTCACAGGAGTGACTGAGGGTGGAAATGCCCAAACCAGTCTGCTGGGGATGGATGTGAGAAAGAAATGAACAAGGTTTGTGAAGGAAACAGCAAGAGGTAGATTATTCATGAACCAAATGTGAAGGGATGACTCAATAGTGATGCCTCCATTAAGAGAGAATCTGAGGGGGAGTCTTGAAATGCTGGTGCAGGGAGGACGAGGCCGGGCATAGGTGAAAGAAAGGAGGAGGAGAGAATAAATGCAATAAAAACTTCAGAAAAAAAAAAACAAAAACCAACAAAAAAAGCTGTGTGCAAATGACTTCAGAGCTATCTGTGACTCTGACACAATTTCTTACTCCTGAAACGATAATGGGAATAAAGGGAGAAAGTGGGAGTTAAAAAAAGAGGAAATGAAAGAAATTAATTTTTGGCAGTAAAATTTATCAGGAGCACTTATGTACTTCTGGAAATGTTATTCAAATTTCCAAAGTAGCCAAGGCCATGGGCTCAATGGGATCATAAATCAACTTCCAGGGCACTTAGCGCTGTCCCAAATCCATTATGTCCATGTAACACAAGACAGAGAGCTCCTACTTTGAATCCACTGCTTCTCATCCACCAAACAACACGGTTTTGGATGGGTTATTAAAGCAGCTCTCGTTCTAGATCAGATGCTCCATGTCCTCCTGAAGGTGGCACAAGGTCAGGGGAATGGAGAAGGGCTGCACAGATGCTGGGCCGTGTGTTGTGGCTGATGCAATGGAGAGGCAACGGTGTGAGTGTGACTGCTCAGCTCAGCTTTGTCCTGCCAGGTGACCTGGTAGCCACAGAAGAAGAAGAGCCACAGCCCTCAGAGCCAAAAGCCTCCTGATGGGTGAAGCCAGTGGCTCTGGAAGGCCAAGTGTGAGATAAGCTCCATGTGGCAGGAGGAGCAATTGGGCTTTGGGAAGCCCATGGTCCCCAAACTCCACTGAAATAAATGCATAGGGAGATTGGGATATTTCAATGACCCTGCTGTGTGCCCTTATAAATGTGCATCCTGGTGCCTAATTGTCACCAGAAAGCCCTCAAATGGTGACATTCCTCCATCATTTTCACACCATTTGAATATCACCATACCCTGTGCTTCCCTGCTTCCTGGACTGGACTGATCTGCCCATCCTTCTGGGGATGCCTTTGGCTGGCAGTTTGGAGGATGCCATCAAGAAAACTTAGGACTTGGCTGACTCACGAGGGCTTCTAACTCACAAGTCCTTCTCCTGGTTTCCCTGGTTGCAGGGGTGGGGAACTCAGGGAAGCTACAGTGGTTGTTCTGCCTGAATCCCAGCCCTCTCCTGCCCAGGGACAGGGTTTTGGTGTGTACAGGGAAGAGACTACTGGCAGAGACTGGATTCAGATGGACCCTTCATCCTGGGCCAAGCACTGTGGGACCTCATGGCAGCTCCCAGGGGAAAAAGAAGGGCCACTTTAATACCTAGCAGGAGGTGGGGAGCCCCAAGGTTTCCTTCAGCAATCCAAAAGTCTTGAAAAATGGCAATATATGTTTTGGGGTGCTCTGCACAATAATATGATCCAAGGCACCTTATGACAGGAAACTCAAACTGAAATAGAGTAGATTTAGATTAGATATTAGGAAGAAATTCTGTACTGTGAGGGTGGGGAGAACCTGGCACAGGTTTCCCAGAGAAGCTGTGGCTGCCCCACCCCTGGAAGTGTCCAAGGCAAGACTGGATGGGGCTTGGAGCAACCTGGGCTAGTGGAAGACGTCCCTGCCCATGGCAGGGGTGGTTGGAACTGGATGTTCTTTAAGATCCTTTCCAACCTAAACAATTCTAATTTGGTTGCTGTGAGGAAGCTCCAAAGATAGTGCAGCACAGACAGAAAATACCTAATATTGAAGAATTTTCTCTCATGAAGCTGAAAAATTTTGCACTTCAACAAACAGAGGACCTTGAAAGAAGAATTTCAGGGCAGGAGGTGAAGGTCCCCAAGGTCAGCTCAGGTCTGTGAGAGACATCACTAGTGCAATGTCAACACGATAGTGATGCAGGGTTGGGTGAGGTCAGATCTAATGGCACACAGCTCACAGGATGCCTGGGGAGCCAAAGTGAAAGGGGCACTCCAAGTTGCTAATGCCTTCATCTGGGTCAGCAACTAATAGTCAGACACTGATTCACAGAACTTCCCTTCCCTGAGAGGCCCTGTAAATAAATGTACTTTTTATCAACAGTGAGGAAATGAACAGACATGCCGAGGATTAAGTGCTCCCCACGTCTGACCTCAGGCATGCTGACTTTGCCCCAGCCTGGTTGCTGCTACCGAAGTGCTCCTCTTCAGCTTTCTCCACATTTTCCCCTCGTCCTTTCTCCCACTCCCTTCTCCTCCCTCCTCTCATGGGGCTACACAAAACTGAATTCCTGCTATGATATGGAGTGGGGAAGAAGTGTCGAAATCCTTTTTTTCTGTTTTTTTTTCCCTTTTTTTCCATGAAATGCAATTCTTGCTCCCTGGTCACCTTATTCTCAGTATATCCCCTGCTGGCCTCCTTGCCCCTTTCCCTGATCCCAGCCCTGCACAGCTGCACAAAGATATCTCACCAAGCAAGAACAGCCCTCCCCTGAGGCTTGGTCTGGCCCTGAAGGCACCTCACTGGTGCCAGCTCCGTGCTCAAGAGATCTCTTGTTTGCCACAGCTCAAGCTGGCTGGCTCAGAGGTCGACTGGAGCCCACTCACACCCTCCCCTGGGGGCTGTAGCCCCCACAGGGCTACCCATGTGCATGCTGTAAATCTTCACAGGGCTTCTGGTGAAACCCTTCACTTGAAGAAATGATGTTATTCACTTTTGGGAGGGCTATTCCAGTTCAGACTTTAAATACTGAAATGGATATCTCAACATCTTTCAGTAGGATCCTTTAATCACAAAATAGTAGAGTTTTCAATTCTTGGAGAAGTAAGGAGTGGGGACAGCAGAACTTCCAGCTTGGACTTCCAAAGGGCAAACTTTGGCCTGTTTAGGAGCCTTAGGAGGCCATCCTGAAGGGCAAAGGGGTCCAGGAAGGCTGGAGATTCTTAAAAAGAAAATCCCAAAAGCACAGCAGGAGCAGACCATCCCCATGTGCCAAAAGACAAGACAGGGGGAGAAGGATTGACCTGTCTGGACAGAGAGCTCTGACTGGAACTCATAAAAAAAAAAGGAGCATTTATGACCTTTTGAAGAAGGGTAAGGCAGCTCAGGAGGGCTACAGGGATGTGGTGAAGTTATGCAGGGAGAAAATCAGAAAGGCCAAAGCTCAAAGAGAACTTAATTACTCCTGGAAAGACAATAAAATTTGTTTCTGTAAACACATTAACAACCAAAGCAGGGCTAAGGAGAATCTCCTACCTTTATTGAATGTGGGTGGAATTGTTCAACGGCAAAGGATGATGAAAAGGCTGAGGTATTTAATGCCTTCTTTACCTCAGTTTTTAGAATTAAGACCAGTTGTTGTCTGGGTACCCAGCCCCCAGGGTTGGAAGTCAGGGACTGGGAGCAGCATGAAGACCCCACAATCCAAGGGGAAAATCATCAGCAACCCCCTACCCCACTTAGACATACACAAGTCCCTAGAGAATCCATCCAAGGGTACTGAGGGAGCTTGCCAAGCCACTTTCCATCCTTTACCAGCAGTCCTGGTTAACTGGGAGGTCCCAGGTGACTGGAAGTCAGTGAATGTGATGCCCAGCTACAGGAAGGACCAGAAGGAGGATCCTGGGAAAAACAGGCTTGTCAGCCTGACCTTGGTGCTGGGAAGGTCATGGAGCAAATTATCTCAAGTGTCATCACATGGCACATGCAGGACAACCAGGGCATCAGGTCCAGCCAGCATGGGTTTGTGAAAGGCAAGTCCTGCTTGACAAACCTGATCTGCTTCTGTGACCAGGTGATCTGCCCAGTGGGTGAGGGAAAGGCTGTGGATGTTGTGTTTACTGGGCTTCAGTGAGGACATTTCCCACAGCATTCTCCTGGAGAAACTGGCTGCTCATGGCTTGGACAGATGCATTCTTTGCTGGGTTAAGGACTGGCTGGATAGCCAAGTCCAGAAAGTCGTGGTTGGGAATGGAGTTACATCAAGCTGGTGGCTGGTCGCCAGTGGCGTTCCCCAAGGCTTAGCACTGGTTCCAGTCCTGTTTAATATCTTTATTGATGATCTGGATAAAGGGGCTGAGCCACCCTTAGTCAGCTTGCATATGACAGAAGCTGGGTGGGAGTGTTGATCTGCTCTGGGAAGGCTCTGCAAAGGGATCTGGGCAGGCTGGACTGATGGGCTGAGGATGATGGTGTGAGGTTCAACAAGGCCAAGTGCTGGGTCCTGCCTTTGGGTCACAGCAGCCCCCCACAGCTCCAGGCTGGGGCAGAGGGGATGGAAAACTCCCCGGTGGGAAAGGACTTGGGGGTGCTGGTTGACATTGTTTGAACATGAGCCAGAGTGTGCCCAAGTGGCCAACAAGGCCAATGGCTTCTTGGCTTGTACCAGCAATAGCATGGCCAGCAGGGCCAGGGCAATGATTGTCCTCCTGTTCTCGAGACTGGTGAGTCTGTACCTCATATCCTGTGTCCAGTTCTGGACCCCTCATGACAAGAAAGACATTGAGGAGCTGGAGCAGGTCCAGAGAAGGGCAATGGGGAAGGGTCTGGAGCACAAGTCTTATGAGGAGGAGCTGAGAGAGTGGGGGGTGTTCAGCCCAGAGAAAAGGAGGCTCAGGGGAAACCTCATTGCTCTCTACAACTCCCTGACAGGAGGCTGTAGCCAGATGGGGTCTCTTCTTCCAAGTAACAAGTGATGGAACAAAAGGAAATGATCTCAAGTGGCACCAGGGGAGGTTTAGGATGGATATTAGGAAAAATTTCTTCACTGAAAGGGTTGTCAAGCATTGGGACAGCCTGCCCAGGGAAGTGATGGAGTCACCATTCCTGGAACTATGTAAAAGATGTGATGATGCAGTGCTTAGGGACATGGTTTAGTGGTGGACTTGGCAGTGCTTGGTTTACAGTTGGACTTGATGATCTCCACTGTCTTGTCCAGCCTAAACTATTCTATGATTCTATGACCTATGACCTAGGTTTCCCATCTTCCTTCTCATCCCAGTTGCTCTCTCCTCCAGAGCCCAGCCATTTCTGTAAAGGGCACGTCCTTCAGGGCAATATTTTACACTTTTCTTGATGTCTTTTTCTTAATTTGCTAATCTAAATGCAGTCTGTGACAGGCTTTTAGCATGACTGTTTCTGTGATAAGCTGTTTAGTTTTTTTCCTTTGGGTTTTGCCCATAACAAAAATGATTTACCATTGGGAAGCCTTTCCTTGCCTGTTTTTTGCCCCAAATTTCCTAGCTCTTGTCACCATTATTTTTCATTTCTCCTAGACTCCCTTTTTTGTGTGTGTTTACCACTGCATCAATAAAGCTGATGTTCTGAGATTTTCCTGGGGAAAAGACATTATTCCCCCACCCAGCTTGAGTAGATGAGGAAAGTAAGCAGAGTAAGCAGAATTTGGACTAGCAGAAGAACACAGCTTCTTTTGTTCAGGGAGGACATCAAGATAAATCTTCTATATCACCCCCATTCCAAATATAAGCTGAGTCTGCTGACATAAATCAGCCAGCTTAGCTGCTGGTAAAGGCTTTGTGGTGTACACAAGTTCTCCTAAGTGGGGCCAGCTGAAGTGCTGGTGTTTTGACTCAGTTGCTGTACATCAGTTTGATAAGGTCACCACTCTCTTTGTGCAGTGTTTCTGCAGGTCCATGCAGACCCCCAAGGGGGAGATGCTTTGCAGTGAACCTTTTTGCATTTGTTATTTTCACATCCTGGGTGTCTTCTGGCGGCACTCATCATATGCATCATTGCTCAATTCCAGCCTCTCGTGTTCTCAAGTCTCTTTACAAGCAGGGTGGGATTGGGCTTGTGGAGCTTGGGGTTGTCTGGGCTTGAGTGAAGTGAATCATCCTCACAGACTAATCTCTCTTTGCCACTGATGCTGAACTGCTGCAAGCTGTTCCCATTCAGCAAAGCACATAAGCCAATTTCTGGCTCCATTTCTATTCAGCAGAACATTTAACTGTGAGTTTAATATTAAACTCATGCTCAAATCCCTTGGCTTATTAATGGATTTAGGTGAATGTCCACACTACATCACTGAATGAGACAGGGATTAATTATGAGGAAAGGGGAGCTGGGTTCAGACAGAAAAATGGTGCACTCTTGCCCCAAGGCTTCCCTCTCCACCAGCTGTGCATCCTGCAGTTTATTCCCAGGGCACAGTGTCAATATTTTAATCTTGTTCACCAAGGGACATTTTCGTAGTGTTGGTTTTGCCTGGTGAAATAGCCTGTGAGGTTTCTCAGGACCTTGGTGAGCCCCTCAGCTCTGCTGCCATGGGAAGGGTGGTGGCAGCTGGGTGATCTCATGCGGTGTGCAGAGGGAATCCCTCTACATGCCCAGTTTTCTCATCTCTGGCTTCAGACAGTGGAGATGGGGGATGCAGGCAAAGCACAATGGGCTGATCTGGCAGCTTTTCCATAGCAGATGTCACACAAGCTCAAAAAGGGTAGAAATGGAAATACTCACTTGCTGCAGTGTGTATTTAAAAGGGAGGAGGTGATGACTCTCTGCATACACAGAGCAAGAGCAGTTTGGGCAGGGCACCACATGTCTGCTGGGTTCTGTGAAGGGAATCTTCCTTTCTGTAAAGGAGATTCCTCACTCCCTGTTTAGTCATTGTAGCAAATGCTGAACTGATGATGTTTTTGGAAGCGTGCTGTCTTCACGAAGTCCTATGATTTAGATAGATCTCTTCCTCTGTGGCAGAAGATGACATTATCTTCATGAAGGCCCTGGAAGAGGTTGCCTGGAGAAGTTGTGGCTGTCCCATCCCCAGAAATGTTCAAGGCCAGGTTGGATGGGGCTCTGAGCAGCCTGGTCTAGTGGAAGGTGTCCCTCCCCATTGCAGGGTTGGAACTGGCTGATCTTTAAGGTCCCTTCCAACCCAAACCTTTCTGTGATTCTTTGATTCTGCCACTGATGCTGTCAATCCCTGAGTGCTGACAAAGCGCCCAAATCTGTGGGCACAGATCAAGCTCTCAGTCTTTGTACCTTACTTTTCCCACCTTTATAATGGGAATAATAACAGTTGTTAACCTCACAGCGGTGTGGCATTGACTGTGTTTAAACAGTGCTTTAAACAGAAGGTCTGAGCACACTTGGTGGAAGTCCATTTAATTTGCTTCTGGACTTAAATTTAGCTACTGGGTTTTCCAGTGTTTCCATTCTACCCATTAGCCTGAGAAATCTGAACCCCTTCTGACATGCATTGGCAGCTGGGGACTGCTCTGTGACTTCCAGTTGCAAGTAACAGAGTGAGAGGAAACGGCTTGAAGTTGCACCAGATGAAATTTAGATTGGATATGAGGAAAAATTTCTTCCCTGTGGAAGGGTGGTCAGGCATTGGAACAGGCTGCCCAGGAAAGTGGTGGAATCACTATCCCTGGAAGTGTAAAAGAAATGTATAGTTGTGGTGCTTAGGGGCATGGCTTAGTGGTGGACTTGGCAGCACTGAGTTAATTGGCTGGGCTTCATGATTTTAAAGGTCTTTTTCAACCTTAATGATTTTATGATTCCAAGGGTGCAAATCGGCAGCCTTTCCTTCCCATGAGTGGAGTTGTGCCATTGCCAGGCTGTGGCAAGGAGGGGAACATTTATCACAGACTGTTTTGATTTGTAGAGTAAAAACACAGAGCTTAGTCATCAAAAACAGGGGTTAGTCATCAAAAACAACCCACCTTCCTCTTAAAATATAAAAAGGCTTAAAAGTTTGGTAAGGTTTACAGGGCACTAAGAAAACACCACTATCACAATTGCCGGCGTTAATGCTCATCAGGTAGCCTTCCTTCCCCAGTGGATGCAGAGATTTAAAGCTTCATGTCTGCTGCCAAATGCTTTAACCCTGGTGCCCATAAAAGGTTTCTGCTGTAACTGTCTTGTTATCAGACCATCAATGTCCTGACACTTCCTAGTGATTAATCCTGTGTTGAAATGAAATTAAGTTTCCATATATTTGGCAGAATGACCCCAGGACTTCCTATTTGGGGAATACAAAGAATAAAGCATCTGCAGCCTACAGGAAGCCAGAGTCTCTGATTTCCTGCAGAGGCAGAACAAGAACAAACAGGGAACACATATTTCACCGTGGCAGTCGAAAGCGCACGTAAGAGCCCTGTCGGCCCCCATGATGAAAACAATTAGAAGGGGGAACATCCCTGCTCCCAAATTATTTGTGGGTGTTTTGTTACAGGCACAATATGCCATTAGAAAAGTAGATGTAACTGAAGTTAATGTTTTTTCCAGGTGACTATTAAACTTTCCCTTGGCATAGGTCTTTTGGTTTACATCAGGGAGATTGTGCTTGTCAAGCAAGTGAGTTTTACACGGCTGTTTGCTATGCTGGGCTCTCTAAATCCATTTGTGCTTAGGAAAACACAGGGATATTTTTCTCTGATGGATTTGTTTAAACGAGCCAGGCCAGATTCAGGCTGATGTAAACTCCAGTGAGAGGGGCAGGAGGAGGTGATAAGGCAGCAAATCCTCCTTGCAGCCTAACTCTGACTTGTGATGAAAGGTATGTGGGGAAGTGGAGGCACCAGCCTTCCTTCTGGGGCTGTGCTGCACAGTCTCCCTGAGAGACAGCCACTGCTGCCTCTGCAATGCAATATAGCAGCTCTGCACCCACAGAAGGAAACACTTCCAAGTGCCTCCAAGTTGCTCCTAATACCTTGCACTGATAAGCATCATCAGCCTAAGATTAAGCTCTCTCTGAATAATGTTCCTCCCTGAATACATACATTTGGATGTGTATCTGTATGTATAGATGTGTGTGTGTATGTATAGACAGAGAAAAGCCTGTTCTGTTTGCCCATCACATTTTTGGGGTTGTCTTGGTCGGTGCTGTGTTTCACTCAGCTCTGTCTGATGGCTCTCACTCCCATTTTGCCAGGATTGGTGGTGCTGTTGCTACTAGCTCTTGCCAAAAGAAATTGCCCTATTTCTGTCCTGCAAAGGTGCCACGTTACCATAACCACTGTGTCTAAAAATATCTTATTTCCTACAGTTTTACACCAGCCAAGCCCCTTCCAACACTTTCTAACCCAAACTGGAGTGAAAGAGAGGAGACCCAGATGCTGCAGGATGTTGGTGTGCTTCCACAGGGAAAGGTCTGACCAGTGGCTGGTTAAATCAGCTGTCCTTCAGCAGGCAGAAATGTGATACCCTGGAAAGTTGCTTGTCTTGGCATTTTTAATAAACAGCTACCTAGAAAGAAAATGCAAACTGTTGGTTTCCCTGAATCCATGATTCCCTATGGGGAACTGGTTTCAAAGTTTCTGGCCTGAGAGAAAACTTGAAGTCTACAACTGTGATATTTTCCTGAAAGGGCATCTTTAACTTTTTGTTGGAGTTGTTAGCCTTGGAGTGGATATTTCTGTAGTCCTGAAAGTGTCCAATGCCTGAGGAACACAGGATGTGGCTCACAGGTCCTTACTGTGGTGACATTGAGATGGTGATGTTATATCAAATAAGTCCCAGGAGAGTCACAGGGAACTGAGAGTGAACTAAGGACAAGTTTACACCACAAAACACTTCTTGCCACTGAAATGCCAGAAGCAGTGGGAATCAAAGCTGGCCTGCAGCATTTACTGGATGCAGTCTAGACACACTGACTTGGCGACTGCCTGCAGTTAATAAGCTCTTTTTCTTAATTCATGTGCTTGTTTGCTTGTGATTTGGACTTTTTTTCTTCTACAGTTTGGTGGAAGGCTAAAGGAGTACCTGTTTGTGCTGAAATCTGCAGGGACACAGCAGGGAATAAGGGCGTTCACAGAAAAAGACTGGAGGCACAAGACTCTCACACTGAAATTCTGTGTCTGCATTTTGTTCTCTGCCTTGAGTTTTGCAGGGCATCGTGTGTCCCTGTCTGTGCCAGTGGGCTGGTTGAGTCTCTCTCAATTATTCTAGAATGGGTAACAAACAGACAGTTCAACCCAGGCAGTGCTGCCAGCCCTTGTGGTTTTGTCAGTCCTGCAATATTTGCTTTTTGTTCTCTTGGCTTTTGCTCCCAGATGCACACAGTGAAATTCCTCTTTCCATCAGCAAACAAGAGGAGGGGAACAAAAAGCACCCCAGGTGTCCCATCTACCTGGCCGGAAAGGAAAGCCAGGACCTGTGACACAGGAACCCCCAGGCTGGTAGAACTGGGCTCAGACACGTCACTCCCACAAAAGCTGCAGCTCCATCACTGCGCTGTGGAAATTGCTGCAAGTAATCGCTGCTCAATAAATCAAACTAACAAATGACTGCTCTTGTCTCTTACTGACACCCACCACCACCCATGAATTACCTCATCACTCTCTTTTCTTACAATTGTGCTTTCCTGCTGAGAGATGCTGGCTTTTTTATGCTTTTCCAGGGGAAAGCCTTCAGGGAGAGCACTCCCTTCCCCACACAGAGGTGCCCACAGCCAGATGCAGCAGATCCCAGAGAGAGCCTGGGCAGATCAGCCAAGGCAGATCCTTCAAACAGGCAGCTGACCTTCTTGGCAACTCTGGCCTGAAGAGAGCCCAGTGGAGAGGCCAAGGATGCCCTGCAGGATCTTTCCCCTGCAAACGTGGGGTGCTGCCTGGTGATGGACAGGTGGCCTCAGGGAGCCCCTGCTGATGCCCCATCCTTCACAGGAACTGCACACCTCTGCTGCTTTTAGGAATGGAAACGCCTCACTCATCAGTCAGGGCTAAGTTATTCAGCCACCCCTTCCAACACAGATTTCTTGTACTATCCTGTCAGATCCCATGTCCTGTGTGAGAGGCACGTGGGGCACAGCTTCTCTTGTGTCCTTTTGCCATCTGGCCATTGCTTGCAGCAGAGACTCTGTGTGTGTGTGATTGAGCAGCCCAGATGTCCCTCCTTTGCAAACCCCTTGGGCAGCCCCATGAACCAAGCACACCACTCTGAGCCTGGTGCACTTCCTTCCACACCCCCTAGGCTATTCCACAGCAACACTTCAGTTTTGGTCAAAGGGAGCAGTGGGGCACCTTGATCTAAAGGGCTAAAGAAGAGTTTTTCTTTAAGGAAAAGGTAGCTGGATTGCAAAGGTTGTTATATGCAAACTTATCTTGTTCAACAAGTTTATCCTTGCTTTTTTTTCTTCTCCTTCCCATTAAAACCCACCATAGTGAGTGATTCAGTGAGTCTCAGACATGGGGATGTCTGGATATGGGGAAGTCATTCTGTTGCTACTTCAGCTGGACAAAGCCTGTTCCTTCTGTGAACACACCAGGTATAAGCATTCCCTTCCCTTCCTCTTTCACCCACACCAAGCTCTCCTGGCTGTGGCTCTCAGCATTCACCTCATGAGAAGCACTAGCAACCTGTGACTAATACTGTTTTCTTCACTGTAATCTGGCAAAACACCTCAAGACACTGTTTCAGCATGAATGAGTGGAAGTAACTAAACCTATGCATTGCCTTGACAAAAAGGCAGGAATCTGAGCTCTCCTGCTTCACTTCTACAGAGGAATAACCCTTGGAAGTCATCGTCACTGGTATCTAGTGTGCAGCACAGATGGAAAATGCTGTAATCTTTCAGTGGTGTAACTCTCCTGATGTAATCATTACCTAAGGATTTCATCAAATTGATTGTTGTGTTACAAAGGTGTCAGTAAACAGAGAATCCTCCTGACATGTCAGAAGTGATAACGTTTTCCTGATACAGCACATAAATTGCCAAGTAAGTGTTCTCTTCATTGGCATCACTTTTACCCCAACGTAATTCCATTAATTTGACAATTACGGGAGGGGTGTGGGTCTCCCAGGAGGGAACCTTTATGGTTCTTGAAATTGATGACGTGTGGGTTTCCAGCAGCTGAGCTGTGATTGTTCAGCAGAAATTAGCTCTGCACAGAGCTGATGGAACTGCACACAGCAGGGTCATTAACAGGAAATGGGCAACCAAATCTTGTTTGCATCGTTTCAGAGACCATTTAGAGTTGGAAACCCATAAATGAATGACAAGATTCTTTGAGGAAATAGAGTGTTAAACTTCCTATTCTTAGCCAGTCTCTAGCCTGAGTAGGGATTGTCATGGCAAGAAATTTTAGGATACCTGAGGTCCATCCCTTGCTCAGTGGCAGAGATCAGCTCAGAGGAAGGTCTGACCCTGAACTCTTATCCTATCCCCCTTGCAACATCATGCAAGGGACATTTTTGCCTTGCCTTTTCACAGGCTGACCATATCTCTTGAATTCACTTCCACACCCCTTGGGTCTGAAAAGAGGTTTTTGTTTTCTACATACACTTGTAAATTTGTAGATCACTTTAAAGCTTTTATCTTAGAAAAACGCACTCAAGGAGCCAAACAGGTTGCTGACCCTTGTGTGAGGTTGCTTGTAGTTTATACAATGCCAGATGCAAATTAAAACTCTTTGACGTTTGTATGGGGAAACTTCTGGTCTACACTGTGGATTTGGCTGATAGAAAGCCCTTCTGTGCTTCAAAGCTTTGCTAAGATGTCAAACATTTTGAGTTAATTAGGGTTAGGAGCTGTTTCACTGTTTGAATTTGTGACAGCAGAGAGTCAAATAAAGCTTTGCTTACAAAGTCTCTCACTTGGAAATACACACAAATCTGTTCAGTGTTAATTCCCAAGTTTGCTTTACGGTTTTTGGGTAAACATTGTCTCTTCTCTCAACCTCTGTGAAGGAGCTCTTCCAGGTCTTTATTTGCCTTCTTTTCACAGCAGAGTTTGTGTAGGTTTGGTGGGCATTGTGCTAACTTTGCCACCAAGTCTGAAGGAATACAGTAAAAACACTTTTCTCCTTGTTCACTTTGAGACAATTGCTAACAGAGGGATGGAGATTGAAATATGACAGCAGCACTGGTATGATGAGTTAAGAATTTATAGATGAATTCTGACAAAGCTCTCGGAGCATTAAGTGAGATTCACCACTTTTAAGCTGAAAAAAGCATTCAAGATTGTCACCTGAACTAGGTGATGGTATCTTGGTTAGGTTTATTCCTGACATTTTCACTAGCCCTACTGGAATTTTACAGAAAAGGTCTGCAATCTTTCATTATTATTATTAGGGGCAAAACACTAAAAGCCAAGAGGAAAAATGTATCCTGGGGCAGTGTGAGCAAGCCCACTTCTCTGAGCCATCTAAAGAGTTAGTCAGAATATGCTGGGCCTCTAAGACAGATATAACACGCTTTGTCTTCCCAAGGCCTCTTGGTTTGGGCTGTGGAAAGGCAGCTCTCATCCCCATCCCACTGAAGGGAACCACTTGGCCAGTTCCAGTTGGTGTTCTTCGTTCCCCCAGGATTCTATGGAACAGAGCCCAATACCTTTGGGGAACTCTCCTCATGGTTATCCTCAGCTGCTTTGGCAGCTTCTCTTCTTTTCCATGACCATGTGCCAATGCATGGTCTTTTGCACAAGAAGTTGCCACTCACCTGTGCCTGGAAAATCAGCTCCTCCATCCCCACATCCTGCTGTGTTTGCTGCAGGGCCACATGTCCTGCTGCTGGGGCTGCAGTCCAAGGCTTCCTGGAGGCTGAGAGCCTGACCTCCTACTGCAGCCCCCAAGCCTGGCCAAGCCATGCCCCAAGTGCCACGAATGGCTTATCCACCAGCTGACACTGCTTAGGAGGCACAAGTGAATTTGTACATCCTGCCCCAAGGCGCTACCTTGGATGGGTCGGAGCCCCTGGCTGAAATCCCGGCATCTCCCATGGACTTACTGGAGGCATCCATCCTGCTCCACCACATGAGAGGCCATTCCCTGTCGTGTTTTTATCAGAGTCACTGTGGGACAATAGAAAATGAAGCAGAACTGGGGACCACACCAGCCATGACTCACACTGGGGATACTTAAAGCAGTGGAGCTCCCCTCACATATCCCACGCTGGGGGCACATTCAGCTCTTTCCAAAGCATTTGTGCCACACTAAATCAGGGGAATAAATGTATATAAATAATTTGATATCCACTAGTTCTTAATATAGTTGGATGGCATTTCAAGGCTAAAGCTTGGGATTTTGTTATGATATAGAACATTGTTCCTCTGTTTGCTTTTTATTTAAATAATCACTGAATGAGATATTAAGGTCTTGTCTACACTGGAAAAAAAATACAATACACTGTTTTATATCAGAAATCCAAAGCAGACAGCTTCATGCAGGCACTACTATATGACATTAGAGTCTTTTATTGATTTCACTTATGCCTCTTGGGAATAGTTCACATTTAAAGCCAAATATGAAAGGTCATTTTTATACTGGAATAGGGGTATTTCCATAGGGAAGAGATGATGGTGTAACTGCACCATATATGCTATAAGTACCTTCTAACACTTTAATAAGTAGACAAGGTCGTTGAGATTGCATGAGAGAGTGATTCCAGATCTAAATCTTGGCCCAAAGACAGGCTTGAGGCTTATTCCTACACACCAGGGCTCAGGCCCTCAGCTGGGGTAAGCTGCTGCTACTCCATTGATTTTTGAAAAGCTAAACCAATTTCCAGCAGAGCAGAATCTGCTCCAGATTTCCCAGCTGCCCTATCAAAAATCTTCCCAGAGCACTGACTGCGGAAAGAAAAAAGGCCTTAGCCTGATGTGAAAGAACATAATAGACCTTTAATTTAATTGACTTAATTTTATTGGCAGCCATTGAATGATGTAATGAAAACAGATGATCTGGATGAACAAGAAAAGGTTAGATGGGAGTAACCCATTAGTAAATATCAAGGCATCATCTTATTGTTCTCATTTAATAAAGGGACGAGTCAGTAAGTATAATCATAAACATTTTTACATTTTAGTGAAGATTTATTTGACATCATTACTAGCAGAGAGATGGATTCTTGGAACAGCTAATGGTGAAACAGTCTAGCAGATGAGAAGCTAGTTCCTCTAGCTGGCATAAAGTGGCACAGCTCTACAGCTTGTCCTATTTAATTCCACCTTTTTTAGCAGCTGAGCTACTGCTTTGGACTTATGGTTTCTTTAAAAAAACTTTTCTTCAACAAATCTTTCACACTTACCTCTTCTCTTGCCTTTCTGTAATGTCTTGAGTCATGATGTAACTCGACATACAGTATACCTGAGAGAGAACCTCCACTGGTAGAGGTAGTTGAGTTTCTTCTCAGGACATGAACCAGGGTAAAGCCTCAGGTCCAACATTTATGAACATTTAGCATCCAGCTGCATCAGTGCTCAGGACAGCACAGGACACAGCTCAGCTTGCAGCCAGCTTGCCCATCCCTTGACCTGTCAGCAAGCACAGCTGCTGTCAGTATCTCCATAGGCTGTCACCAATCTGCATTGTCAGGGCCACCATCCCTTTCCCTTCCTCCATCTCAGGTTTTTCACATTCCTCCCAGCCCTGGGCAGTGCCTCTGGGCGCTGCCAGACTCTGATGATTCGGTGGTGTGCTTGCTGGCTCCTGAGGGACAACAGCTCTGCAATGGCTGGGCTGTGAATTTGGGCAATGTGGCAGGGCACAGGGCTCTGTGGAGTGGGACAACTGCCCACAGCCCCCCAGGCCCAGGAGAGCAGGGATGGGGTGGTCTGCTTTGGGAACATACCCATCTCATCTGGAGAAGCAGCTTGTCCCCATGCCTGCTCCAAAAAGGTCCCATCTCACATGCTGCACAGCCAAGCTTTCAGCTGTCTGGGGCTGGCTGGAAGTCCACTCAAACAGGATTTAACCACCACATTAAAGCCTCATCCAAGAACAGGAGTACCCTGAGGGTTAGAAAAAGTATGATACAATGTGAAAGAGAGAAAACTCAGATAGACACAGGAAAACCAGACTTAATTCCTCACTTAATTCTTTATAACTCACTAGTGGTGGGTGAAGCTTGTGCAGGAGAAGAGTAAGTTTTAACCCAAAGGTTAACCAACTATGAAAAGAGCTTGTCTGAATCACTACCTGCAAATAAATAATTAAAAATACTCCCTAAGTGTAAAACATAATGAAAAAGCTTAGATTTTTCTTTGTTTTAGCTGGACTAGGTTAGAAAAAAATACTCCATGAGTGCAACACTTTTTGTGATTATTTATGCTGGGTTTGATTTGGCCCTGTAGGTGAAAAGGCAGCAGATTCAACCTTCTTGCAAGGATGGGACCAGGTTGCCCAACCTGGAACTCCTGCTGAGGAACACCAGCCTCACTTTCCATCGCTGGCAGCTGCCCAAGGGCTGCCCCATTCCCCTCAAAGGCAGCAGGAAGAGGTGCTTGTCCTCCATCCAGCTGGGATGATGGATGCTGCTGTGGTCCCTGTCAGAGCACCTTTATGGCTGTGCTGCTGGGAGTGCTTAGGCTGTGCTGTTTTCTGCTCTGATTTTCTCCTCACCCTTGTCCCCCAGCTCCATTAAAATGCCCAAACCTGGCTTGGTGCTTTTAAGGTACCATTCCCTTCCAAATATGAGGGGAAAAAAGGCAGAGTCACAACAGGGCAGCCAGTGACACCATATGAGCTGGGCTGGCACTCCATGGAGCTGATCCCACAGCAGCAAATTATTTTTACAGTGTTCTTTCTCCCAGTATCTTCCCCTTGGGTTTAACAAGCAGAGCCCTCACAGGTTTCACTGTATGCTTGCTCATAGAGAGTTCACAAAAATCAGTGTTCATCCTCCAGCGCTGTGACCAGAATCAAGAAGAGGATCTTAAGGACTCTGGTTTTGGGTAGACACACTCTTGTCCCAGAGCATAGGCAAGTTATAGGCATGTCCTCTCTTCCTGAGGGGCAAACTGCTGAGGGTAGAGGTGTGTGATGTCAGGGTGGCCCCTCTGTTATCATATTCCTGCAGGGCAAAGCCCTAAGCACTGCAGAAATACACCTGATGCTGCGAGACCAGGTGTTAGAACTAAGCTGAATAATCCAAACACTGTCTCTAAAGAGAATCCCAAATCCAGCCCCTTCCTACCCTATTCCAAATATTTTAGTTTTCAGCACTTTTCAACATCAACAACAGAAAGAGGTGAAAAAAATCAAGATTTTCCTGGGAAACCAATTCTCAGTGAATTTTTTCTGTCTGGTCTGTAACAGAATGTTTTGCAGGGGACTTCCCTGTTTGAATCCCAGCACCAACACCAGCCTGTGACACAGGATCAGGACTGCTTTGCCTGGCTCCCAGAGCTCCTGCCATCCGGCTGCGCTCCACAAACTGTGCCTGGCACAGGGTGGGCTCCACAGAGGGAGGGCTGTTCCCTGCACTGTTACGGAGGAAAAGCTGCTTGTATCTTAACACGTTTTGCCTGGCAGGCATTTCAAAGGCTTCTCCTCTGGATCGGGTCTGCAGGCACTGCCTACATTTCCTTTTTGCAGAATTTGGCAGGTTGAGCTATGCAAAATTCCTTAATCCTGTTTATCTGCTGTCTCCTTTCCAAGAGGTACAATGCTCCTGTGGCCTCTCTGAGCTTTCCTCTATGCCATTAACAGAGATATATTTGCCCATGTGAAGGATAAACACAGGCAGGGTGAGAGGAGGGCAACCAGTGGCCCCTGGCATCCCAGAATTTGGGATTCCAGTGTGCAGTAGGCACTGTGCCCATTTAACCTTTCCTGGACTAATAGACTCCACAGCAAATGACTTGTGTTCAGAACACAATTTTATGTGTTGAGCACATAAAAATAATCCATTGCCCGGGGCTACAAGCTCAAAACAATGACCTTAAGGGAGGAGTGGTGCAGGTCACACTTCTCCGTGCCTATTCCTGCTGCCCTGTGGTCTTGATGGGGCAGGAGGAGCATGGTTTGAGGATGCAGGCAAGGGACCCATGGTCACCTGCCTTCTGGGCCAAAATCCAAAATCTTGATCTCAATGCTCCAAGGTGCTCAGTGCAGGGATGCTGCTCTGTGCAGCTCAGTTTTGTAGTCCCAAGGGTAGGGAGAAAAGAAATCAGCTCTGTCCTTAACCTTTGCACAGGGAAAATCACTTCTGTGCTTACCAGAGGGGAGTGCTGGTCTGGTCCTCAGGGGTTCTGCTGGGCCAGTGCTGGGATGTCCCTGGGGGATAGAGGATGAACTGGGGGGCTGAGCAGGAGCTGAGCTGGGGTGGTGGCAGTGGGTCAGGTTGTAAAGGTAGGGAGTGAGGCACTGCTGGAGTGGAGGAAGAGGAAATGCTCAGGCAAGGGTAGCATAAGGAGGAGAGAGAATAGTCTCACTTTTGGGGAATGGCTCAAAGCCTGTGCCACCGGGAGTGACGCTCACCTCCTTGGCTGGGACTGCAGATCGATGGACCTCCACGCAGCTCCTGTGGGTGAAGGAGTGTCAAAGCCCTCATGGTGCTCGTGTCTCACCCCTCTCCCCTCTTGGCCTACAGATGGTCTGTGCAGGTGTCCCTTATTCCGTGAGGTCCGCAGTGGAGCTCCAGGTGATGAACTCTGAGGTCCAGATCCTGCTGAAGAATGCTGTGGAGGGCTCCTGAAGAAGGGCTGGGGACACACGCAGGTGCAACAGGGTGCTCGGTGAGTGTGAGTGCCGAAATCTTGACTTAGCAACCTGAGTGCTGTTGTAGCAAAGTTTGTGTGTGGGTATTGACTGAGCCGGGATCCTGCCTGGATATGATTCACCTTCCTTTCCCCTCAAGGGAGGTACATTTGGGAACCTATCACCAGGCTGGCAGCAGCTCTGGTGAAACACTGTCTTCTCCTGGGGCTAAGGAGGGAGGCCACCTCAAGTACTTTCTAAAATCAGCCTCTTTCTGTTATTTACGACATAATTTTGCGTAACGAGCGTTGCTCATGAGCCTGTTCTCTAGGATGCAAAGTGAAGGACCATATGTCATGGTTTGGACTGCCAACACATCAACACTGCAATCATCTGCAGACTGTTTCGTATTTCTTTGATTTGGGAATGTGTGTAATTAGCTCCCCAGAACAGCCGGGTGGAGGAAACTCGGTCTGTTATTTAGGCAGAATGAACATCCTCGTTTTCTGTATTGTGATCCTTGGCTTCCTAGCTCTGCTGCCACAGCAGTGGAGAGATCAGTGCTGAGACATTCATTCCTTGAACCTGCCATGGTTGCAAAACTATTTCTGCTCCTTTGCTAGGCTATCCCGAGGACCCACAACTGGGACAAGATGTGCTGATGCTGTAATTAGTAAATATCCACTGCAAGTGACAGCAAAAGATTTATAGCCACCATCAGAGGTTTCAGCGAGAGGAAAAATGCCAAAGCACTTATGCTCAGAACCAGCACAGGAGTTTGCTGCTGTTTACAGTGTTTTTCTCCAGCCTCCCAGCAGGGTCCAGCCAGTATTTCCTACCATTTGTGCCGGAGACCCAGCAAACAAATCTTTACTGACCTGTTGTGGCAGAAGCCATGTATGAATGTCCTGGTGGGGAAAGAGTTATGTTATTTTAGTAGGTTAACAAACCTGTACTGGCTTTGTGCTGTTAGCATTTGGCCTCCTACCAGGCATATGATCATTCTGTTACACTTTCCATTCCTATTCCAGTGTTTTATGCAGGTTGGTTTTTAGCAGTGCCAATGTACAGCCGAAAAGTAGGAGCAGAGCACCCATGTTGAATGGGCTCCCACTCACTTGTGCTTCAGAGGCAGGAAAAGGCTCTCTCCGAGGGAGAGAGGGCAGGCAATGAGAGACAGGGATATCAAAGATTATTTCATTCCTGCAAGAGTTGCCCCGACCAGGCAAAGAAGGCAATTTATCCTATTTGCAAGCAAAGGGAGAGCTCGTTTTGTGCCATTGCAAGCAGAATGTCTCCCAAACACACACACCAGCACGACAGTGTGTCTAGTGATTGATTGCCCTCAAAGTCTGCAACCATTTGAGCTTGGCCAGAGCTGTTACTGGTGTTTGGGCATCTCCCTCATGCTCTTTCTTCCTCAGTCCTACAGAGGCCTGTGCATCTATGGGTTCTCCATTGCTCAGTAAATGGTGAGTTTATACTGATCTCTCCAACAGGAAAAATTCTCTTCCTTTCCAGGCCTGAGAAACTCTTACAGGAATGAAGATGTCTTTGACATCATTAAATGTAAATTTAATCAGAATTGGCCAATAAGTTCAAAAGTTATTAAAGTCTGGGCAAGGGGATCAGAGTGCTTTGTTTCCTTAGGAAAACAGGCAGAAAGGGAGTTGTATGTGTGTTACAGAGAAAAAATAAAATTATTATTTGCAATCTTAGCATGTTATAATTTCTCTCTCTTTCCATTTCTCCTCTTCCACATGTAAAACAAATCTGATCATTACACTGATCACAAAATGATCACAAAACTCATTGTTATTTCTTCCCATGCCCCCTTTCTGCACTATTGGCCAGCTCCACAGGCAGAATGGACAGCCTCCTTTGGTCAGTTTGAATGCCTTCCTCTTCTCAGCCACTCCTTCTCCTGGGGAGACGTGTCCTCACTGCCTGGAGGGACAGACTCGGCTCCTTGGCTACCAATGCACCAGAGATAAAGCAGGAGTATTGTTTTCAATGGCCCCTGGCTCATGCTGCACCAGACACGCTCTTCCAGCAATCCTCTTGTCCCGCTGAAAGGTGCTGCAGACCCGTCGGATGGTTTGACACAGAGCTGGGCACGACAGCAGGAGACAGAGCCAAAGCCAGGTCAGCTGGATGTGCTGGAACGCGTCCCCTGGGAAGCGCCTGACTCGGCTGCAGGAGATGGCCTGTAGCTGACCCTCTGACTCGCGGTGTTTCAGTCAGGGGGATGCTATTTTGATGATGCTTCTGCAGATTTAGTGTCATTTTGGCCTTGCTCCCACTGACGTGGTGGCAATGGTGCTGGACATCAGCTGGCCACGGCCTCTCCTCCAGCTCGTCTCCTTTCTGCTGCCTTTTGCCTCCCTGTCCTCAGCCCTGAGTTCTGGGCTTGGCTGTCTCTGGGGAAGGGCTCAGCAACCTGCTTCTCCCTTCAGTTGCACCAGCTCCCTTCCTCTCCCTCTTGTTGTTACTTTGGCTCAGAAACTTGAGGTGTTTCAAACTTCAAGGCACTCTTTTGTTATTTAGTCCTGTTTCCAGAGGTGTTTTGGGGAGCTTGAGGTGGTCATCCCTCGTGCTGAGTATTCTTTTCCTTGGTCACCATCCCTATTTCAGTCCATTTCTTTTCCTTTTGGCTGCCACTTGACCATACAAAAGTTTTGGGCAGCTGTAGTGGTATAAACAGGGATTTGACTCCTAAAAAGGATTAGGAAAGCACTGGATTCTGCATTCATTGGGTACTCAGTTGATCAGTATAACAGAAAGAGGAATTATTTGCTGTGACTCAGAGAAGGCATTGTGCTTGTAAATAAGGTGAAAGGCAAGAAGGGCTCATGTTGGGTTATTTTTCTTTTTTATAAAAATCTGCTTGGAAGGTAAGGATGTTTTGGTAAAGATTTTCAAGAACAAGTCTGTTGTTGATATGTATTTATAGATCACCATGACCCTGAAGGTTTCTGGTAAGACATTTGCAATGTCACTGTTATTCTGTGAACATACATGTAAATGAGTTGACATTTTCCCAATGACAAAAGGCCAACTCCAACACAATCACAGAATTATAGAATCATTTAGGTTGGGAAAGACCTTTAAGATCATTGAGTTTGTTCATTTGATCTTTCTGTCTATGTGTTACAGAATATTTGCAAACGAATGTAGAAAATAGATATTTGGGGTCATTAAAAGGGCATGTCTGAGAGATTGCTTCTGGGGCTTTTCCCAGAGTGATATTGGTCTGCCAAGCAATGGGGGCTGTGAGCAAGGAGCCAATAACAACTCATTAATAAGGTTTGTTTTGTGAAAAGGTCCCTTTGAATAAGCAGTTAAAATGCTCTCTCTTCCCTTGACTTCTGCCGGAGTAAGCCAGTGACTTTCTGTAATAATTTTTATCTGCATGTCAAGAATTTAACCTCAAAGGCATAACTGGACTGCATTAATTAAGCTCTATCTAATCTCCAGCTAAACTGATGGTCAATGAACAAACAGAGCTTTCTCAGAATGGAATTCTCTTGCGTTTAGGTGGTCCACAGCAGTTTCATCTCCTGCACAGAAAAGTGTTCCACAGTCATTTTGTGGTGCACTTTCTGGGAGGAATGAGTCCCCTCCCTACAGTTTATTTGTGTCAACCAAAAAATATCACTAAGCTTCTTCTTCCAGGAAATGTGGGGGCCAGAAGAGCTCCTTTTGGACTGTGCAGCATCTTCCAAGCATCCACAGGGTCTGACACCTGAAGTAAAATCCTCATTTTGTAACATCTAGTCTTAATTTTACATTTCCCTCCTTGCTGCCCAACATAGTGCCTCCTTGAGGAAGGTATGGATTTCCATTTCCATCATATGCAAGCTGGAAAATACTATTAAACCCATATCTTACAGAGAGTTGTGGCTACATCCCTAGGACTGAGACTGAAGATGGTTTGTTATGTTTTGGCAACGTAGGCCAGATGGGCATTTTGAAATGAAATTCAATGAAAGGCAAGAAATGAGGTAGTAACTATATATCTATTTATAAAAATATAAATAGATATATATAATGGGCATACAGTGGGTGCCTGTGCATGCATTTTCAAGTAATATCAAGCTGCTATCCCAATTGTTTTCATTAAAACCAAGCCCATTAAGACATTGTGTTTTCACAGTGGGATTCTCAGGTTCTTTTTCTCTCTGAGGCAACCTCAGTGTTGTCCACATCTGAACATGAATATTCCATTCCAGCCTGATTTTATTCAGAAGGAGGGTTGTGAAAGACCTGCTTAACTCGGGTGTTCTCGCTGTCTCTGGGTTTCAGTGAGGGAAAGGTATCTGCTCTTCCCCCAGGTCTAGATCTGGAGCTGAGCTGCCTGGCTCCAGGAAGAGGGACAGAGAGAAAATAAAAGGAAATGTGCAACAGCAAGGCCCATGGGTGCTGAGAGAGCTATGAGGGAACATGAAAGCATAAATGAAAAATTCCTCCAGGCTCAGGAGGAGGTGCATCACCTCCTTTCAATGTGTCTTCACCCCTGAAACCTTCCACGGGAAGAAATGCAGAAGGAAAAACTTTTTCCCTTGTACATAACGGGATGCCAGCAAGTGGCAGCAGCTTCCTGCCTGACAAAGAGACTGTCCACCTCTCACATCACTTGCCTGCTCTTTTGTTTATCTGAAAACAGAACAAAAAAAAAAATTAAAAAAAAAACCATAATGCACATCAGAAGCTCTTCTGATATTGCTGGAATAGCTTAGCCCACGTCTGACTTGAGGTGAACTGAAAGCTGGGGGGAAAAAATCCTGCTCTGTTCCCCTTGTGGAGAGGTCCAAGGGGACCAAGCCGTGTGGAGGAAAAGAGAAATGTGGGGTTTAGGAAGTATGGAATTCCTTTTTTTGCAAGAGGAGCTCCTGTTGCTATTCTGGTTTCTGTGTCTTCAATCATCAAATGCAGCTTTTGTCTTCTGATAGGGCAAGGAGGAAAGTGTACAATGGTGTTCTGACAGCCCGGCACACCCCAATTCTGTGGTTTAAAGTTTTCTTTGTGCTGAATTTGTTCTTATAGTGCTAATGACCAGGTTGCCATAAATAGGCACTAAATAGGTCCGGGCATGGTAAAGAGGAGTGAAGGTCAGTGTTGGCTCTTATATTGTATTTTAGATCTCCATATCAAAGAACTTCATAAGGAAGGGGAAGGTGCATTTTCAACTTGGGTTTCCTTTCAGATACAGAGAGGGGAAAGTAAGGCATGAAAAAAATTGCTTGTCAGAGCAGGAGGGGCATGAGAATGGCTGTGGGCTCTGCCTGATGTCCTGCAGGGTCACTGCCAAGCAGTAAGTTGTCACCATAGAGGGCCAAATTAACTCCCCATTGAAAGCAAAGGAAAAGCTACCATGGAATTCAGTAGGGGCAGGACTTTGTGTGCAGCCCAGCTCAAACAGCCCAAGTTTTGAGCCAAAAATCCCAGAGTCAATGTCTGTATGGGGAAGGCAGGTGTACTTGGGATCCCGGGGTGCAGATGCTGTGCTGGCCACAGCAGCTGCATGAGGAAGGATAGGAGGGGATGTGGGAAATGCTTGTGTGTGAAAGCAGGTGCTAGATTGTGTGGCCCATACACAGCTGATATCTCATTTCAGCGTCCCAGCATCTGACATCGTGTTCTCTTGGTGGCTTGGTCACTGACCCTGGCACTCTGACAGGGCATCACTCCTTGGGTGGGTGCCAACTGGGTGAAAAATGTGCCCTAATTACAAGATCAGGTGGCCTCCCTCTCTGCCTCACCAACAGGTACCAATACCTGTCTTGCACATTGTGTGGGGGAGGAAGCCATGGGGCATTTTGAAAGATGGACAGTGCCAGTGGTTTGGTGCCTGCATTTCCTTTACCTGCCCTAAGCCAGGTTTTGAAATTTACAGCTTGAGCACTGTACCACACCAGTCCTCGCATGTACCAGACCTCATTTCTGGCCACACAAGCCCAGTTATGTCCCAAAAACTAAGAAAATTTAGGATATGCTTCCCTTTTCAACCTGCTGCAACAGCAAGACCATCAGGTCTACAAGCATCCAAACCGGTGGGCATTTTACAAAGTGAAGATAAGTCAGAGCCTAGCTTGAATGCAATCCCTCAGTAAGACTCTGCTGGTACTAAACTAACAAATCAGGCAGGGCAGAGTCCCTCTGAGGTTGTACACACTCTCCTCTGGGTACCAACATCTGGATGGCCAGGAGAGCAAGGGCAGTGCAGCACCACCAGTGAACACCGGCTCAGCTCCCAGTGACAGTGCCTGCAGCAGGTGCCAGAGGGTGTCTGGATATCTCATGTGAAATCAAGCACAGTTCCTGCCTGAGAAGGTTGGTTTTCACTTTAAGACTGTGCAAGACCAGTCTGGGTTGGCAATGCTGACCTGTGCCCTGCAGCCACAATTTGGGGACCACTTTGCCTGCCGTTCCCCAGGGGGTCATGGAGCTGGGCAGAAACCAACCTCACTGCTGTTGCTGTAAAGGGGATTATGGATGGGTGAGGGACATGGAGCCATCTCATGGAGAGCTGGCACCTGCAAAGGCTTTATAACACAGCAAAACACAGCAACTCGTACCAGGTGGGGAGGACACAGATGTGACTGGTTACAGCTGTGGGGACAATGCCAGACATTGGCATCTGCCAGCCCCTGTGGGTGTATGTTTAGTTTGCAGAGACTCAGGAAATGCTTCAAAAGGAAGAAAGAGAGGGAGAAGTTGTCCTGCAAGGGAGGCTGTCAGCTGTTGCTGTGCCAAGAGGTTCGAGCTCATTTTTAGGCATCTCTTGGCAGCCACTTCAGTTCGTGTAGGTTTGGTGCTTGGAAAACACCCTGTGCTGCCTGGACAGACCAAGAGTGGCCTGTTCCTCTTTTCTTTCTAAGAAACAAGCCCTTCCTTTAGCCTCCTTTATTTTTCCCTACCACCTGTGCATGCCCAGAGCTTCCCTGCCTGGCACCAGCTGCTGTCGGGGGCTCGGGTGGCAGAAACTGAGCCTGAGCAGGCATTTTCCAGAACCAGACAGACAGTGCCCAGTGCAGAAGCCTCTTTCCAAGTGGGGCAGGCTGGTCTGGAGCCCGGGGTATGACCTTTTCTGCGTGGCATGCTCCCCTGTAATGTGACCTGGTGTCACTCAGCTGCCAGGAGGTGTTGCGACAGGGCTTGCTGGCCTCTGCATTGTGCAGGCAGGACGCTGCATTCCTCCCCCAGACCGAGGCACCGCTGGTAAACCACACAGGATGCCAACCAACTTCTGCTATTCTTCATTTCATGCTGCTTAGGATGAAAGTATTTGACCTTAAATTACTCTTCTTTTTGAAAAGGGAGCTTGTTTCTTAGGAGGGGTGGATTTGATTCTCTGGTTTCAGAATAAAATCTGGTATGAATCCACCCATTGTTTCATGATGCCTATCCTCCCCACCCAGACAGGGGCACTACTGTAGTGGCTGGCATCGGATGTCTGTCGTTCAGGTAGGGAGTCTGAACCATGCTCTGTGCTCTCAGATGGAGCTCAGGCAGCGATCCAGGGGCAGGGACACTTCTGGCTGCAGCGCAATGCAGGCTGTGTACCCAGTGTAAATTAAGTACACCACACGCTGGTAAACAGCTCTGTTTAACACATCAGCTCAAGTGGGAGACAACCCAGTGTGAAATGCTTGCATCGAGAGGAAATCACTTCTTTTCCACTATCTTGCTTCATCCTAATGCTACTCATCCAGGCTTGAGCCTGTGCTAGTCTGTAGAGAGGGTGAAATGCAAAGAGGTAGAAAATAAAGCTCTGAATCTGCAAAACTCAAATCCCTGGCTTCTCATCTCAGAAGACTTCTTGCTACCAGTGCAAAATGTAACATGTCTTCCTTCCTTTTAATTCCCCTACCTGCACTGCAGATTGTAACACAACTGGTTTCCTTTGCTTGGGGCATTAGAGAAACAAGATATTTCTCTAATGAGAAATGAGAGAGATCTTGGATAGAAATGTAGAGATAAGAATATCCAGAAGAGGGACAAAGTAAGTCAAAACTTAAAATTGCCTTCCAAAGAATTGCACTCAGGAATTTAAGATTTGTTACCGTTCCTGTCACAGATAATAAGTTTCTGGACTCAGTTGAAAAAAAAAATTCAAAGGGGCCAAGTGAATAAAGTAAGATGACTTTTGGAAACTGGATGGTCAAATGAGAATATTCAGTGTTAGTATTCTAGTCTAAAAGAAATCAATTAATAAAATACTCCTTTTGCTTATATAGTAGGCCAATTCCTACTATTTACAAGTCTTCCTTTCCAAAGTCAGCTCAACTATTGGGAAAAGAGTTGTCTGTTTGTTTGTTTTTATTTATTGTTGCTTTACCTTGTGCAAATTCCTTCTGCAGCTTTTTACCTATTGGGGCTAGTGATGGCTCTGTAAGCAACCTGTGCTGACTCTGAGAATGCAGGTGGGGTTTGTAAGAATAGCACTTTAGAAGACCTTCCTTTTGACCTCCTGATGCAATTAGCCATGGTCTGGCAGTGCACAGAGCATCCCCTCCGAGCACAGCTGCAACGAACAGGCAGAAATTTCTGAGACAGCACAAACTTGCAAACCCTTCCACAAGATTATCAAGTGACAGCAGGTTGAAAGTATGTAATGAGAAGCACGGGTTCACTGACTAAGCATCCCTAAAGGGACTGGTGCTTAATCCTTTCGTAAATGGTGCCCTCTCACCCTGCTCTGAAGGAGGAGGAGGCGAATGTGCTCTAGAGAAATGACATAATTGAGAGGAAGGTGATTTACTGCTATATGAGAGTAATATGGAGTTTGCCTTCTTACTGACCTGCCTAGAGAAGGTCAAACAGTCCACTCTGCATGGTCCTCGATTTGCCCCCACTCCTCTCTTTTGGGAGGTCAGAGAGGTCCCTCTCAGCACATGCCAGAATAAGCCTTCATTAGCCACCTTTGCAAATCCTTCCCTGGAAGAACTCATGGCAGTGAGAATTAAGTTTCTGCACCTGGGCAAGCCCATTTCCCTCAGGATTAGCAGCTCTGGCTGTCACAGCTCCACAGCAGGACACACATATGAGTATATTAAGGTAACCCTGAGGGTTTGCCATGTAGACAGCACATGGAGAGCTGGCAGGGAAGAGGAGACAGTTTGAGTATGAAGATTCCTGTCCAGGTTTGTACAGCCCATGCAAACAAGCTTGTGTTTCACTGATACTTTTGCCCAGAGTAGGTCTTATGAGACCAACACACATGTATGTGTGGAGCTAGATACCATCACACCTCCCGACTGCACCTACAGGCATCACCCCAGCATCAGCTGGAGTCTCCCTGGAATCTCCCTGGTATCACCCTGGCATCAACTCTGCATCACCCTGCTTTACCCTGGCATTCCAGTGCCTGCAGATGGCTGCATTATTTCCCTGGCTGCTGGGAATGTCCTTAGAGTTGAACAACTGGCATCTGGTGTGGGATACTGTGAATTCCCAGTGCTAATGTCCTCTTTTGTCTCCTCACTGCTCTGCCTCACCCCTGCCCCTGCCCTCTTGCTCTGTGGCAAAGGGGCTACACAGCAGAGGAGGCACCATACAGATTTGTCTGGCAGGTTTGTAATGAGAGGGGAGTGATGACCCTGCACATTCATCAGATGGTTGTTTTCAGCCTGGACCCATCTGTGATGTTTTTATTATTTTTTTTTCCTCCCTCTGCTCAGCTGAGGCTGCTCCGGGAGAAGTGGCACGTAGGCACATACGTCCTTGCGCACACTACACTTGTATAAACTCCATCAGGAAGTCATCTGGCCAAACTTTCCAGGGCTCTGCTTTTAACTCTTCCCTAGGCAGGCTGTACTGACAGCCAGGGGATTTCCAGGGAGCGTGGACATGTGCACTCATGCCCCTGTTCTGTTTATTGATTCCCACTGCTCTCCTCCTTCCTACAAGCCTCGAGCACGTGGCTGTGCAGCTTTTGCACCCATCCTACTCTGAGTTCCCACCAGAAGGAAGTCTCCTCAGCTGTGCACCCACGGGCACACAAAGGGCTTTGCAATAACAGGGTGCCTTGGCTCTTCTCTGGGGTGAAGTAGCAAAAGCCAGGTACCAAAAATTGCCAGAGCAGGACAGCCCCAGCGGGACAGGAGAAAGGAGTGTTGGTGGGGCAAAGGTGTCAGCTGGAGTTATTATTCCCTTCCACTTATTTCACAAGTGTGTCCTTACCAGGCACACGAGTAGCAAAGGAAGTTCTCACAGTCCTTAAATGTTTGCTGTGGTCAGGGAGGGATCAAAAAACCCCAAACCCTTCAGAAGTGACCCTGTCTCCAATGTAGACGTGTTTCACTGAGTGTCCCACTCTGCACAGAGACATGACTACACACCCACAGAGGCACATCAGTGTGCATAGAGGCGTTTCAAAGGGCTGAAAAAACCCCTGTGAGACTCCTCATGCAGGAGAAAGGCTGCTATTCCTCCCCATGACATCTGGGAATAAACACTTATCCTAGCTGTTAAATGCAAAATAACATTCACCCCATTTTGTTAGTGCCTGTCAGCTGTCCACTGACAGATTTCAATGGCTCTTACGAGATTTATCACTGGAAGTGTTTGAGAAATGACTGGACATGGCACTTAGTGCTACGGTTTAGTTGACGAGGTGGTGACTGGTCAAAGGTTGGACTCAACAGTCTTGGAGGTCTTTTCCAGCCTTAATGATCCTGCAATTCTCTTCTATTTTGGAGCCTACTGCACAGGGCTGAATAATTGGAATTGCTGGATATGTTATCCTCTGCAATTGGGTATGGAGCAGGGATGTCTGAGCTCATTTGCTGTTTGGCCAATGGTGCTGGCCACTTTTTGCTTCTGCTTCCTCTGGTATGAGTATGAAACGTGTATCAGACCACCAGTGCTAGTGCTGTCTCTCATAACTTACCAAAACCAGCCCAGAATGCAACCATTTATCCACTAAGCTGTTCACAGACTTTTGTCCCTGGTTTACTGCATATTCATCTTCTCCAGTGCTACAAAACCATGACATGGTAAAACAGATATAACAGGTCTTTATTTTTTTCCTCTGTGTACAGTTGTAAATAAGAAGTGACTTCATTAAGGCTAATTCAGTTAGCCTGGTGTTAATTTTGCCTTCTGTATCAGATTTACAGACATCTGTCTGAGACAAAGGTGTGTGAGTTTGCACTCAGCCTTGCTCAGACAGCTCTGATACAAAAGGGATTCAACAGTGAGAAATTCCTGAAAATCTAGGGATGACTTTAATGGCAGACTCATCCACTGCAGAGAAGTTTCCCCTCTCAAACAGCTGTTTGTGTGCCATAAACAGAAAAAGGAGCCTTCTGTTTCTGTCAGACTCCTGAACTTCATGAGATACAAACCAGGACTGGCTGCTGACTGAAGTTGAAGGTATTTAAAGTGCTCCCTGGTCACCCCTTCTCCTGCAGCTGGAGGAATCAATCAAGCTCTCATAGTTCCTCGAGGAGGTGGAGAAGCTCTGAGGGTTGAGGAACATGCAGGCTTTTCACCAAGCACACTGTTTTCCTTCTCTCTTAATTTCTTTCTTCAGATTTTTTGTTGATGAGGGTTATTCCTCCATCTCCTCTACTGGAGGATCATAAATGTAGTTTCTGCCCCAAAGCCTAGGTTCGATTTCCCACATTCTGACTATTCATTAGAGCCTGAGTTTTCGCACTGCAAGGATGTGCAGAGGTCTCCTTACAGCAGGGGTTCTCTGTGCATCTGTGTATCAAGGGTAAGAGGCCTGGAGTGGCATTCAACATCAAATGGGTTTTCTATGTACAAGTAATTCCCATTGGAGCATTAGTGATTCTACCCCTCTACTCCACTCCTGTAAGACCCCACCTGGAGTGCTGCATCCAGCTCTGGGGTCCTCAGCACAAGGACAGAAATGTGGTGGAGTGAGTCCAGAGGAGGGCCACAAAGATGATCAGAGGGATGGAGCACCTCTCCTGCGAGGAAAGGCTGAGAGAGTTGGGGTTGTTCAGCCTGGAGAAGAGAAGGCTTCAGAGTGAACTAATTGCAGCCTTCCAGTGCCCAAAGGGGCTAGAAGAGAGCTGGAGAGGGACTGTTTACAAGGGTGTGTAGTGATAGAACCAAGGGGCAATGGCTTTACACTAAAAGGGGAGTAGGATTAGATGAGATATTAGGAAGAAATATTTGGTGTGAGGGTAGTGAGGCATTGGAACCAGTTGTCCAGAGAAGTTGTAGATATCCCCTTCCTGGAAGGATCCCTTCAAGGCCAGGTTGGATGGGGCTTGGAGCAACCTGGTCTAGTGGAAGGTGTCTCTGTCCATGCCTGGGGGGTTGGAATTAGATGATCTTTATAGTTCCTTCTAACCCAAGCCATTCTGTGATGAAAGAAGGAAGCTACCACTTGTCCTGCTCTTTGCTTCTTTGTTTTTCTGCCTCTTGGCTGCAGAGGATAGCAGGTTCCCTGAGGATGAACTGACCGCACAGACACAGCTCTATTTGTGCTGGTGTAAAGGGTGAGCTCACTCCATCTTCCCCCAGTGCTTCCTGAGGCTGGCTGAGGCTCTGCTTGCTAAGGCAATCCCTCCCAATCAGCAGCAGCAGGCAGGGATTTGTCTCCTGAGCACATTGCTGCTACTGCTGTGACACTGCACAGCCCTTGGACCTTCCTCCTTGGGGCAGAGGAGGGAAGGGAGGCCCAGCCTGCAAACACCTGTAATAAAATGGTTGATGTTGCTCACCAAGGCCCTAATTTTTGTCTGATGGGCTGGAGTGGAGAAACTTTATAACACATAAATCACAACACCTCCCTCTGCCCCCTTGGGTAAGTCAACACTCACCAAGCAACAAGTCAAAGGCAGCAGATATTTGCCCTCCTGTTATAATGGGCTGCAAATTAATCATGTGCAAGTACTGTGGGATTGTTCTCAAAATGTCCAGCAAACAAGACAAACCTGTACAGCTCAGGGAACTTGAGCAGGGATGTGAGTTGGCAAGGGCACCTTGTGTGGCCCCCTGGCCAGAGCTGGGACCACCAGCCTGGTCACCCCAGGGTCTGCTTGTTTATCCTGTCTCAGAACTCCCCAGCACAGGTCAGCACAAGGATAAATCAGCTCTCATCAAGCTTTAAACATAAACCTAAGGCAGGAAGAAACTGGCTCATTTCTGCCTGAAATCCCACGTGGCTGCTGGGTTTTGTGTGCAGAGGTAAGCTTATGTGCAGGCTGGAGAGAAGGTACCCTTGTAGGTGCATTTCCACCTCCAGGACGGAGCCTTTGGGATTAAGTGTCCACTATTTAGGACACGAAAGGATGTGCAGTGCTCAGTCCTGACCTTGACGTAACCTGTGGAGAAGCAACAAAGATTCCCTTTGACCATGTATGGCATAAACAGCGAGGAACATGCACGTAACAAAACCAGAAAGGAATCTGATAGAGAGCCCCAAAGATAAATGCCACTTTAGGCAATGTTGCTTTAAACTGTTGACAGGAGCACTATCCAGAGAGGAACTGTGAGCTCTAAGTGCTCTTCTGCTTCTGGGTGGGAAAAGGTGTCATGTAAAATGTGCTTTGTGTTCTTGTTTCATCTCCCTCTCTCCACTCTCCTCCAATGAGTGTGAACACACCGAAAGCATTAAAAACAGGCTGGGGCCAAGTTTCCTTCACTAACACATCTCCACATCAAAGGCATTGCTGGAACCTATTGATTCTGGCAGAACTGCAGAAACTGCTGATGTTTTCAGTGAGAAATCATGTATTTCTCAGTTGATTTCAGGAAAGCTTAAAAAAAAAGAATAGAAAAGAATAAGGCTTCACCATGTGCAAATATTCACCCTACAGAGAGGCTGATAAACTGCAAAAAGTTAGGGCTGTCTCCCTTGGTGCCAGCAATTACTCAGGGATGACTTTATTGACAGACAACAGAACTTTAGCTTACATGATGTTACAAAAAAACTGTCCTATTTAAGTTTGGTTTTCTCTGTCTGTGAAAAACATTTGGCAGTTTTTGTCTCTCCTATTGTTTTCTTCTTATTTCTGAAGCAGTGCCAGTGAGCAGGGTTGGGACACAGCACCATGACTTATCTCATAAAGCCCAGAGATTATCAAGCACACCAGGTCAGAGCTGCAGGGCAGATTGTTGCTATGATTTCAGAGCGAACCAGACCTCTGATGCAGGTATACCTTAACAGCAGTCTCATTGGGAAATCTGCTTTTGATCAAAACATCCATCAGCTATTTGGACCAAAAATACATTTAATTTTGCCTCAGAGATATGAAACCATTGCATTTGTATGTCACTTTAACTGAAACTACTCAGTTTCTCCTGCAAATGTCTCTCTGCTGTAAGACCTGCATTAACCTTGTGGTTCAGAGCAAGATCTGAAAAGAACATAGATCAAACCACAAAGTGGGAGGACCTGTTTTGCACTGCTCTAGTTTTGGGGCTTTAGTATTTGTAGAACTCTCTGACTCTGCTTTGTTTGCATCCTGCACATGAAGGGCTCCCAAAATGCCAAAGCATTAATATGTTTTTCAAGAGGTGCCTGCAGACCACACCTTATCCTCATAAAACATCCTACTTGAAGTCTTCCCAGTCCCAGCCAGTGATTTCCAAAGCCCAGTAAGCCTCTCAGAGGATATCCTTCTCCTTGCACTCACTGTGCTTTTCAAACACAGTTTCTAAACACAAGCCAGCAGCCCTCAGGTGTGGGCACTGCTGGTGGCACTGCTCTCACTGATAGTCAGTGCTGTCCCTCTGCTCCCCAAGGCAATGGGGCTTTCTCCTACCACCTGACCCACCAGATCTAAGCCAGACCTACAGGACATGGTGAAAACCCAGCCTTGCCTCCTCAGGGAGAAGAGTATCCGCCTGGGCATCTAATTATAGTGAGATGGAAAAACATCCACGAAAGGATGAGGATAAGTTTTCCAATACGTAGCACAACAGTAATCAATACTTGCATCAATACTTAATTTATCTATGTCAAGCGGAACAGCTTCAGCAGGAGGGAATGAGATCATCTCTTCCAACCCCGGTGTGTTATGCCTTGTCACATGGGGTGGGAAATGTAGGTTAAAATCCCTTCACTCAGAGGTCTGAGCTCTCAAGGCCTTTGGACACACAAGGGTGCTGCTGCCAGGGAGACTTTGACAGGATGGACCCACCCTTAACTCCTGCGCAGAAGTAACATCTTAATCCCTCTGCAAACCTAACCCCAAACTCTTAATCCTTGAGTAAAAAAACCCTGGGATCATCATGAGCATCCTTTGATTTTGGGGAACATTTCAGCTGGCCTCTGATGAAAGGCATTTGCCTCACAGCCACTCAGTCAAGCCCCTGGAGGACTTTTGTGCTTCTTGTAAAGAGCAGCAGTTTCAGTAAGAGACTACAGGGTTACCCAAATATCATCCCCCATCAATACCTACTCCCATGCACCACAGCTGCTGCTCAGCCCAGGTATTCACAACCTTCCCTGTGAGATACTAATTTTTGGGCAACTCCCCACAGGAACACCAACCGTGTGACTCAGTGGCATGAAAAGATTGCTGGGAAGTGGGGGAGAATTGCCTGCCACACACAAGTGGTGACATAAGGGGTGGGCAAGGAAAAAACAACTCCTCTGTTGCAACAGGAGGTGAAGGTTTCATCTCTCCGTGAATGGTTCCCCTAATGGTGACTAAGCTGTTCCCTCCATCCAGCTAATGGAGGGACTGCTACATCCTGCATATTCCTGTAAACCAGCCAGCTTCAGGTCATGCCATTTCAGGGCTTCTCAGAAGGGATCTCTCAGTGTGCTGGCTTTATGAAAGATGCTGCATGCAGATTAAATTGGATTTGAATCAGTGTTCCCTTTCTTGTTAAACACTTCCCATAGGAGTTGCAGCCCCTCAGTTTCGCAAACAGCAAGATAAGCACATCTACCTCTTAATCCCTCTCTGCACCTGTGTTCATAGCTTGGGTCGTGCTCCTGAACTGTGCTGTGTGTTATTACCCCTTTGCTGCAGCACGAGATGGCCATCAACATTTTCAGGACACTTTAAGTTTTGACGCCAATCTCTCTGGTGTCAGTGACAGCTGTGAACTTAAAGCACAGTGTCTGCTCCTGGGTGCCTCAACCAAAATGGATGAACTGAGTCACATGTGTACCCTGGGACAGGGGTGCTGGCACACAGGCTTGTCCAGGAAAGGCTATCCCAGAACAGTTCCAGGAATCACCGAGGAAAACTGACGAGGATAAATCGGTTGCAGTGGTCTGTGTGGCTTCAACAAATCTCAGTCTGCAGAGGGAGATTCCGAATCAATGGACAAGGCTTTTCTTCGAGGTTTGTATTTCTAAGCTTTAAATGGACCACGAGTTGCCCTTGTTTATGACTACATTAGACCCTACTCTGAATGCCTGTGATGGGAATAACTCACTCTCTGAGTCACAGTGTCCAGCACCCAAGCAAGTGCCTCCTGCTGTCCAAGGAATTGGGCTGCTCTTTTTGGGGACAGGACCAAATCACGTGCCAAATGTTCATCAGATATCTGACTGCACCAGCGGAAGGGGCTCAGACATTGTCATGATAAGTAAATACAACAGCCCACTTGGAACACAATAGAGGCTCCAGTTTATTCCTAAATTATTAATCTTCCCTGAGTAGTGGCTTTATAATGCTGACTTGGGCACTGTGGGAACACAGCCTCTTCCCAGCGAGAGCAGTGGGCTCCTCCCTGCAGTATCTCCTGGTGGGATCACAGTGGAACTCTGCCCATCCTAGGCAGGTTATCCGAGGGGGCAGGACATGATTTTCAGTGCCAGCTGGGAGAGGATGTGTTCAGCACAGGATGGCAGCCCCATGGGTGGTCCCGTGGGTGGTCCCATGGTTAGTAGGCTGGCAGCACCTTTCCTGATGGAAAATAACATCGTTTACTGCCTTGGGGTTTGTGAGGGAGCTTTTCAGTACCACTTTTTTAAATCTCTGTTGTCTGCTCTCTACATAGAAGGATGACAAGCCAGGGCTTGGGCTCTTTCACCCCACAGACTGCAAGGTGATACTCCTTAAAGACTATTAAAGGTGTTTCAATTCAGTCTCACTGTATCCTGGTGAACATCTCAGAGCACAGGAGCAGGGATACAAAGCTGTGGGACACTGTACATGGTGGCCTGTGCTGACCACAGAGGGGACAGGAGGTGTGGGGGAGCTCCTATGGATTCAAGCCTGAGGAAAATAATGGGGTGAGAAGAGCCCCATGGAGACAGTGATCTGGGTTAAAGGACATGGGGAGACCCATAGGAGGAGGTCCTGTGTGGAGAAGATGAGCTTACAGGTGAAAGGAAAGGGTAGCTGAGTGCACAACTATCTTATACACAAACACATGGCATGTCTGCTTGTGCTCATGGTATGCCCCTAAAAGTGAAAGGATCCTTCTATAAGAAAAATCCACAAAATCCTCTCTCCACTGAGGCAACTAACAGTTCTTCAGGAGGAAACAGAAAATGTGGGAGAGTTTTCTAGCACAGAGCTGCAAGAGAGGGAAGGGATGGAGAAACAAAGACCTGCAGTCACACTAGGATATTTTTGTCACAGGTACTCATAGCAATAACTGCTGCTATTTTCCACCTTTGCTTTCTGGATCGTGTTAAATATGACCAGGCTGCATCATCCCCATTGACAAACAGCACTGGAGAGGCTTTGGAGCATGTGGGGCTTGCTTGGAGCTCTCAGAGGAAGTCAGCCTTTTGAAGAAGGTCAAAACCCTCAGCTGTTTTCCAGGCAATGCAGCTGCCTCCACCCTCACGCAGGAGCTATGCCTCTCCCCAGGGTAGTGCAACACATCCACCTTCCCTGCACTCCCATGCCTGGTCCTGGGCTCTGGCAAGGCACAAGTGTGTTGAGGGAAAGGGAATGGCACAAAATGGTCATAGCAGGGGGATGCCCCTGGGTGGGTCCTGGCACTGATCATGGCTGTGAAGGTGTCCTGACTCAGCTGCTGGAATAAAGGGGTTACTGGAGAAAGTTCCTGTGTACCTTGGGGAATCATTACTAAAGCTAACAGAGAGTAAACAGCATCCTAAAACATGCCTCTTCCCCCATGAGAAACAGTAGCAGCCACAGCCTGGTGAGAGGGAGAAATAAGTGAATCCCAACAGGCAGGACCTGGGGTGAGCTGGAGGGAGCGGGGGAAGAGGAGAGATGCGGAGAAGGTATTGAGACAACCTCTACAGGGTTCCACTTCTCCTTTTTTCAGTTGTGTGGCAATGCCATTCATTAGGCAACATGAATCAATGGCATTTCCCCCCTGTGTGCTCCCCAGGGAGCTGTTGCCGTTCTCCATGAGACTTCGACTGGCTTCTCCCTGCTCCTGCACTTGCACGTGCCAAGGGCTGTGGTGATGCAGCAACCAAGCACTCACCTTGCAAGTGTTTTCCCCCCAAACCATAGGCTGAGTTCTGAGGTTGTCTGATAAGGCCTTTATCAGACATCAGAAGGAGCAAGAATTGGCAGGAAGGCAGCGCTTCAATACAGGAAGTCATTGCGTTTGTGCATCTTGCCCAGCCCTGACGTTTGTGGGGTTTCAAAGGCACACGCAGTTTTGGCACCTCCTGACAGCCTAAGAGGCATCTCTGCCATAAAACCACTGGCAGCAGCAGGATGTTTGCTTCACCTGAGCTCTACCACATCACCTCACCTTGCCTTCAAAGAGCGAGGCTTTATTCCTCTTGGGAAGCAGAGTTTTCTCCCAGCTCAGCATCTTCCTGGGAAAGGTTGATTTTCACTGACCCCAGCCATGTGTGGTGGAGCATGGATGCTACTGGGCCTGAAGACCTCTGTCACAAGCTTGGCTCCTCGCTTTGATGCTGTGGTGACTCTGTATCTGAGTCACCAGCAGAGGCTTTGAACTCAGCTGTCACCTTCAGACACAGCAGGCCATGGTAAAATGTCATGGAGGACATATCACAGTAGATAGAGAGGTCATCATCCTTGGGCACTTTCTGAAATGAGGCTGATCCGGGCAGAGTGGGCACTTGGGTGCTAGTTTTGAAGGTGGGTGACAGTCCCACATAGCCAAAGTTATTGATTTCAACAACAAGTGGCCAGAAACCAATGTGGGGAGAAGGATCAAGCCCCTACGGAGCCATCGGCTCACTTCTAACACCCTCTAGACTGAGCAACCCCCAGAGGAAGAGGAGGGTGCTCACCACAGCGATCCCAGTCTCCTCAGCTCCCCTGGCTCTGTGGGTGAGTAGAAAGGCCACCCCACTTGGTGGCACATCCAGGAGCCCCTCATCCCCCTGCAGAGCCCCTGCAGCCCCCAGCCCCCTGGTGCCACAGGACTGTCCCCATGGGTCACACTCTCATGGGGCACTGGGGCCCTGCAGGGTTTGGTGTGGCCACTGAGGCGGCTGGAAAATGAAATTTCAGTCCTGCTGGCAGCCTTCCAGTTTCAACATTTATTCTGTCTTCCTTGAAAGAAGGCAAAGGGAGAAGAGAGGCTGGGGGCAGTCAAAACAGAGACAGGAGGAGCTCAAGCCAATGGCTTCTGACACTTTGTTTTTGCTCAGACTTCTCAGAAAGGCTTGTTTGGGAATGGGTCGTCTTAAAATGTCCTACTTAGGTGGAAAATGCCTTATCTAGTAAAGAAAGTTAACCTCCTTCTTGACTGAGACGCCTGAAAAAATTTCACTTGGCTTCCTTCCACACAGCTGATGGACAACCCCATTCCAGCCCCATGGCTGCATGCAGGCTGCACTGTGTCCCATCACAGCTGCTGTGCAGGGGACATGGGCTCACTCCTCCAGAGCCTGGGACAGCAGGCAGGGGCCCTGAGGGTGGTTCTGCTTCTCCCACTGAGAAGGGGAGATCCCCACTGATGAGGGGATGGGTGCTGCCAGGGGCACAGGGAAGATTGGAGCTCACTGCTGCCTCTGGTTCACCCTCCAGCTGTGTGTGTCAGCAGTATCCATCTGCAGAGTGTAGAGGGGTTTTAGCTAAAAGCCACTGTCATTTCCATTGGTCATAGTCACCTCAGCCCACTCCATCTCCATCTCCATCTCCATCTCCATCTCCATCTCCATCTCCATCTCCATCTCCATCTCTCTCCATTTCCAAG